>PYAF01005814.1:1660192-1686897 GCA_007407185.1 Glycine tomentella | reverse complement strand
CTATTCATAACTTTGAAGATTTTGGGCAGAAGTTCCTGCTGAACTTTGCGACGAGCAAAAGACAGCCGAAATCGCAGTTCGCCTTAGGAAAGATCAGACAAGCGGCGGGCGAGACATTGCAGAGTTATTTGGACCGATTCAAGGAAGCAGCGCTACAGGTTCAAGGGTTAGAAGAGAAAGTACATGTCCATCTGATCTCTGCAGGTCTCAACGGCGGATCCCGTTTCGCCAAGTCAATATACAAGGACCCAGTTAAGTCCCTGAACGAGTTCAGAATGCGGTCCAAGAAGTATCTCGAGTTAGAACAGATGGAGATAGTCAACTCAGGGCCGAAGGAGGGGAGAAGACCCCCATCGCCTAGGGGCCGGCGGCACGAAAAACAGCCGATGGGACAATATAATCGGCAACCCGCCCCCGCACACCGACAAGTACGATCAAATGCCTACCCGCCACCCAGAGCCGGCAGGTATGAGTTGAAGTATGATAAATACACACCACTAACGGCCCCACGAGGGCAGATATGGCAGGAAGTGGCATTCACCGACATGAGGAAAGTCGACCGACCCCCACCTTTGTTAAAGAGGGAAGGATTGGACTATTCCCGATACTGCGACTTTCACAACGGCCCCGGACACACCACCGATCAATGTTGGGAGCTGAGGGATGCCATAGAAAAATTCGTACGTGAGGGCAAGCTACGCCAATACGTCATCCAGACACAGGGAAGACAGAATAAGAGAAAAGCGGCACCGGAAAACAAGCAAGATAAGAAAAGCAGGAAAGAGGAGTTCCCTGAGCCGGAATTCGAATGCAACGTTATCACTGGAGGACCAGGCGTAGGAGGTGACTCGGCCAACCAAAGGAAGAGGTACTTGAGGGAAGTGATGGCGGTGAGAGAGAAACCGCGATTCAAAGGAAGACCGAAGGAGGAAATCAAGAAACCCGAAGTCCCGCTAATATATTTTACCGACGAAGACATGGAGGGTGTGATGCCGGGACACGAGGACGGCTTGGTCATAACCGGAACCGTGGCCAACTTTAGAGTCAAAAGAATCTACGTTGATAACGGCAGCTCAGCCAATATCATCAGCCTAGATGCGTTCAGGAGGATGAACCTAAGGGACGAGGACTTAAAACCCTGTCAGACAATGCTCTATGGATTCAACGGCTCAGCCACTAGCCTGAAGGGAGTAATCGACCTTCAGCTCACCCTGGGAACGAAAGATGGGTTTAGATCGGAAAAAGTGACCTTCACGGTAGCCGATTTCCCGTCCCAGTATAATATTATCTTGGGAAGGCCGACGCTGCACAAATGGGATATCATGGTATCCACCAAACACCAGAAGATGAAGATGATCGGCCATCACGGCAAGGTCATTACTGTCAACGGAGACCAGAAAGAATCACGGCAGTGCTCTTACAACACAGTCAGAGAATCACGAACCAATCAACATCCACCATGCCTTCGGGTAGAGGAGCCGATGGAGATCCCCCCGAAAGGCGACACCAAAAGACCAGTCAACATGATTGAGCTCGATTTGCGAGACACCGAAGATTGGAGACCGGAGCCGGCCGACGAGCTAGTGGACGTCCAAATCGGTCCACATCCTGAACAGATTACAAAGGTAGGCAAGCAGGGAGACACTGCGTTCAAAGAACGGCTGGTCCGATGCTTGAAGGAAAACCAAGACATTTTCGCGTGGAAAGCCTCGCAAGTTCCGGGGATCAGCCCAACATTCTGCTGCCACAAGCTAGCCATACACCCGGGGTCCAGACCGGTAGAGCAGAAGAGTAGGAAGATCGGCCCAGATAGGAAGCAGGCCTTGGAGAGACATATCAACGAGCTCCTGGAAGCCGGCTTTATAAGGGAAATCCAGTATACGACCTGGCTCTCCAATGTCGTCATGGTAAAGAAATCCAATGGGAAGTGGAGAGTATGCGTCGATTACACAGACTTGAATAAAGTCTGCCCAAAGGACTCATACCCCATGCCCAATATCGACCAGTTAGTGGACAACTCGGCCGGATATCGTTGGTTGTCCTTCATGGACGCTTACTCGGGCTATAATCAGATCCCCATGCACCCGGCCGACAGAGAGAATACCGCGTTCAGGGGAATCAATGCAAATTACTATTACGAGGTCATGCCATTCGGCCTGAAAAACGCAGGAGCTACATACCAGCGAATGATGAATAAGGTCTTCTCCGACCAAATCGGACGAAATATTGAAGTATACATCGACGATATGATCACCAAGACATCGGCAGCCGGAGATCACATTCAGGATCTACAGGAGACATTCCAAAAACTAAGACAGCATGGCATACGCCTCAACCCATTAAAGTGTGCGTTCGGGGTCAGAGCAGGGAAGTTCTTGGGGTTTATGCTCACCCACCGAGGGATAGAAGCAAACCCGGATAAATGCAAGGCCATTCTAGACATGCGGCTACCGACCAGCAAGAAGGAAGTACAGCAACTGACCGGAAGAATGGCCGCCCTTACCCGATTTTTGCCCAAATCGGCAGAAAAGGCCCTGCCTTTCTTCAAGCTACTGAAAAAAGAAGCAACGATCGAACGAAATTCGAGATGTGAAGAAGCCCTCCAGAAGATCAAGGCATGCTTATCCGCTCCCCCAGTATTATCCAAACCAGTGCCGGGCGAAACTCTCATCCTGTACTTATCGGTCGGAAACGAGGCCATCAGCGCAGTACTGGTTAGAGAGGAAGGGAAGACCCAGTATCCGATATACTTCATCAGCCGGGCCTTAAAAGATGCAGAGCTCAGATACCAGAAGCTGGAAAAGGTAGCCTTTGCCCTACTTACCGCAGCTAAACGGCTCCGCCCATATTTCCAAAGTCATACAATAGTCATCCGAACAAACCAGCCGATCCGACAAGTCTTGCATAAACCCGATTTAGCGGGGAGGATGATGAATTGGGCGATCCAGCTATCAGAGTATGACATCCACTACGAGGCACGCCAGGCCGTCAAGTCCCAAGCCTTGGCCGATTTCGTCATGGAGTTAACACCGACATCGACCGATCCACCAGACCAAATGTGGAAAGTATTCGTCGACGGATCGTCCAACGCCAAGGGAAGCGGGGCCGGGATCATCGTGGAAAACCCAGAAGGAGTATCCCTAGAACAGTCGCTGCAACTCAATTTCCCAACCTCTAACAATCAGGCGGAATACGAAGCACTGGTCGCCGGCCTAACCCTGGCAAAAGAACAGGGAGCCACAAGAGTCAACGTCTTTACCGACTCTCAGCTCGTCGCCGCCCAGATCGAGGGGAGATACCAGACCAAAGGACCTTTATTGGCCAAATACTTGGTCAAGGTCAAAGAAGTCATGGCATAGTTTGACGAGGTGGTAGTCGCCCATATCCCAAGAGAAGAAAACGCCAGGGCCGACATTTTATCCAAGCTGGCCAGCACCAAAGGAACCGCCAATCACAGATCGGTCATTCAGCGGGAGATATCCCAGCCGGCGTGCGCTATGATCATCTCAGGCGATGAAGACTGGAGGCAACCCCTGATCGGCTATTTGGAGCATGGGACAGTACCGGACGACGAAACGGAGGCCAGAAAACTAATAAGGAACGCCACGTCATATGTGATAGTGAACGGCGAGTTATATCGGCGAGGCCTCCATACCCCACTATTGCTATGTTTAAGATCAGACCAAGTCGATTATGTCCTGGCCGAAATACACGAAGGCATCAACGGCCAGCACATGGGGGCAAGAGCATTGGCATTAAAGGCTATACGTGCAGGGTACTTCTGGCCGACGATGAAGGCAGACGCGGAGGACCATGTGAGGAGATGCGACAGCTGCCAGAAACACGCCAGGATGATCCAGATCCCCCCATCAGAACTAAACCTGATTACCGCCCCGTGGCCATTCCACAAATGGGGCATGGACCTACTAGGACCATTCAGGGCTGCGGAAGGGCAGATGAGGTGGCTGATCGTGGCTGTGGACTACTTCACCAAATGGATCGAAGCAGAACCTCTCTCTTCAATCACCTCAGCTCGCGTTCAGAAATTCTTAGAGCGAAACATAATCTCAAGGTTTGGCATCCCGGCGGAGATCGTGACGGATAATGGGACCCAGTTCACCGACGGGAAGTTTAGGGCGATGACAGCAGGCCTACAGATCAAACATCACTTCGCGTCCGTCGAACACCCACAGTCCAACGGCCAAGCCGAGGCAGCCAACAAGGTAATTTTGGACGGTCTAAAGAAAAGAATGCATGAAGCAGGATCAAACTGGGTAGAACAGCTATACTACGTCTTGTGGGCCTACAGGACAACGGTACAAACATCTACACAGGAAACCCCATTCAGAATGACCTACGGGTGTGAAGCGATGATACCCGTGGAGATCGGCCAGCCATCCTGGAGAAAGCAGAATAAGGAACAAGCGGATAATGAAGGGGCGCTAGCAGCCGAGTTGGACATGATAGAAGAAATCCGAGAGGCGGCCCACAGCCGAGATCTACACAACAAAAACAGGGTGGCGACAAGGTTCAACAGGAAGGTCAAGGCACGGTTGTTTGAAGAAGGCGACCTGGTGCTCCGACGAGCGGACATCGGAAACAGGAACGCCAGAGAAGGCAAATTAGCAGCAAATTGGGAAGGACCCTACCGGATCAACAAGAACATCGGCCAAGGAGCCTACAATCTAGAAACGCTGAAGGGAGAACCGATCCGACGAACGTGGAACGCCGACAAGCTCAAGAAATACTACAGCTAGCCCATGTGTTTCCCTTTAGCAGGACCTCAGCCTGTCATCGGGATCATGGGCGGCAAGTTCTCATTTACGGCTTATATGCCATGTTAACAGATGTATCATGAACCTCATCGGCCGATCCGGGGAAGTACAACCCGGGAAACGTCGAGCCATTAGGACATGCAAATCTTGTTTCGAATATAAATAAAATCCTTATAAGGAATTCAGTTATACATTTCCACGTGGATTCGATTAATCTTTACTTTCGATTGTCTTTATTTCACACGAAAATAGATAACCTCCTAATCGGACTCCCAAAAGTCAAAATGACGGATTGGGAAAATAGGCCGTTGGAGCCTTAATATACCGATTAACAGGAGAAAGCCCCCTCATCGGGATCCTAAAAGTCGGAAATGACGGATTAGGACATTCGGCCGATTGGGGGCCTTATCAAAACTTACCGAAAATAAATGGCCTCCCGGTCGGATTCCCCAAATTAAAAACGGATTGGGAAAATAGGCCGTTGGAGCCTTAATATACCGATTAACAGGAGATACCTCAATCAGAATAATACCATGGAAGGACGCGAGGCCAAAGAACGAAATAAGTAAACAACTAGCATATAAGTGTCATGTTCAAAATTGTTCGAAATTTACAAGGAAAACCGGCATACCGGCCCTTCAAGCATCCCCGGCAGGAGGGGCATCGTCGGCAGGAGCATCGGCACCAGGGGCATCGCCTCCACCAGGAGCAACGCCATCAGGAACCTCGTCGGAAGCGGCCTCATCCCCATCACTGTCGGAAAGCATGAGGAGTCGGCCATCGCTGACATAGGCCCTATGGTGCATACCTTCAGTGTTCAGCTTCACTCCAGGATTCAGGAAGTACAGCTGACTCAGGGTATTGTAGAAAGAAGACTCGGAAGCCCTCTCCAGCTCACCTTGGACGAAGGAAAGCTCCTTTGAAGCCTCCTCATAGTCCTGAGTTTTTCGGGCATTGAGGGCGAGTAGCTCGTCGCAGCTAGACTTGCACACGGCGAAGCTCTTCTGAGACTTCTTCAACAACCCCTCCGAATGGCGGGCGGCGGCCTTAGCAGTCTCGGCCTCTCGCTCCAAAGCCTTAACCTTGGTCCGGTGGACGTCCAGCTCGGCCGTCAGCTTGGCCACGGTCTCCTGAGCAGCTTCAGAGTCTGCCGTCAGCTTAGCAACCAACCCTTTAGACTCCAGAAGCTCCGAAGTCAACCGGGTAGCCGACGCAGTGGCCTCCCAAGCCTCCACTCTGACGGCCTTCAAAGTCTCGGCAGACTCAGCAACCTCAGAACGAGCCGACTCCAGCTCACGTCGGAGTGTTTCGGCCTCGGCTTCAGAAGCTTCGGCTCGAGAAGCCAATTTGCAAGTTTTTTTGTTGAGAGAGGTCAGACTCCCAAGTAACGACCCGGTCTTAAAGCATGCTGATTGCAAATTATCGAGCTCCTCCAACTCGGGATCAGAAAAGGCGACAACGTCAGAGAACCTCTTTGGCGCCCGAAGAACCTCAAAGAGATCTTGAGTCATGCCTTGGCTCCAAAGAGCCCGAGGAGGAAGGCGAACGTAATCGTCCGACGACCCGGCCGCAGTGGAAGCAAGAACGGCCGACGATGCACCTGCACCGGGGGCCTCGGCATGGTCAATGGAGGCCTCGGTATGGTCAATGGTGGCCTCGGCTTCAACAGATGGGGGGCCCTCGGCAGCCAAAGCCTCAGAAGTGCCCACTGGACTCTCAGGGATGTCGATGGTAATAGGCATCGGAGAACCGGAGGGACTTGTAACCACGGCGGTGGCCGGACCCACAGGGATAATGGTCGGCCCAGCATCAGTGGTGGTCGGCCCAGGTGCAGCAGCCACCGGAGTAGGGGCAGGGCCGGCATTTTTGCTTCGGCCATCAGCCAAGCGACGCCTTTTGCTGGCCTTCAGAGCCGCCAGGTGGCGGGGGAGAGCGTCGGAACTCATATCAATAGCTGCAAAAGGGAGCAATCCATTAGAAGAGAAGAGATAAAGTTAGCAGTCGATAAAATCAGGCAACTAACCCTTCTGAATATAAGAAGCTATCGGTGCTAGGTTCCCAGAACTTTTGCACGATAATATCTGGGCCACCGAAACAAGTTCCGACTCCGACAGGCGGTTTCGGTCGGTCCGATAGGAAGAAGGTGGAGATTCGTAATGAAGAAAGGACCAAGACAAAGGGAACCTAGGGGCAAAGGAATCATCCAAGAAGAAGGGACGTCGGCCAGAGTTGGCGACGACTAAGAAGAATTTGTCCTTGAAGCGTTTAAAGGAATCAGAAAACAAAGAAAACAGCCGGCGATCAGAGCCGGAGTCGTTGCGACCACGAAAGGATACCCACCCTTTTCGGTCAGCAGCATCCTTCCCTGAACGACTGGCTTGGACGGAGAAAAAGTAGAAGAACAAGGGGCAGGTGCAAAAGACACTAAGTTGATGGCAAAGCGTCTCAAAAGCGACAATGAAAGCCCAGCTGTTGGGATGAAGCTGGGTAGGAGAGACATGCAAGTATTCCAAAACTTGCATTTGGAAATCGGACAAGGGAAAACGAACCCCTACCCTAGTAATCACCTCACTATAGAACGAAAAGAAGGGGGACTCATTGTCTTTCTGGGCGACACACACAGGGACGCCCGGCCCAGATGGGTGAATACAAAACTCCTCGGAAGCCCCGATCGGCAGGCGGGCAAGGTCATCGGGAGATAACCCCGACGAGTACTCCAAAACTTCATGAGCGACCCAGGGAAATTCGCCGGACAGAACCGAAAGAGACCCACTTGCCATGTCACCTGCACCGACACGAGAACCCACGAATACCTAAGAAAAGAAAGAAGAGATCAGTTAGAAAAGATACCTGGAGGGCACACCGGCAAGGGCGAAGCAAGGGGCAAGGCCTGAACCGACGCTGATGCCGATGAACGGGCGACCGAAGCCGAAGCCGCCCCCTTTAGAGATTTGGGCACCCTAACAGGATTGTGCCGACACCTATCTAAAAGGTCCTCGGCTTGTTTATCTAGGTCTCTGCTGGAAAGGTAGAGGAATTCATCCAGGCACTTGGAACAGGGCTCATAGCGACTCTCGAATTGGGGAGGCACCCCTAGGACAGGCTTGGGCCCGACAAGAGAAGAGGCAGGGAGCCTAGGGGCCACCCCCACCCGTGGCCCAGGGCGCACAAGGCCAGAACGCGGGAAAGACCTTGAAAACCCTGGAGAAAATGCCCTAGAAACACCTACACTAGAAGGCCTAGGGGTTAAAGGGACTGCCCTAGAAACACCTACACTAGGAGGCCTAGGGGTTAAAGGGACTGCCCTAGAAACACCTACACTAGGAGGCCTAGGGGTTAAAGGGACTGAAATTCTAGGAGTACTAGGAGCACCAAAACCAGAGGGCACCCGGAGGAAAGCCTTTTCCTTTTCCTCGTCAGGAAGAGGGAGCCCGAACAACCAGAAGGCAACGCGGGGAGGATACAAACGGCGGATCTCCGCCTCCTCCTCCGGGGTATACTTCATGACGGAAACAAAGCAAGGCAAGAAGGACCCCTACAGGAAGCAAAACCAGAGGACTAGACAAAGAAGGAGAATGGCACTACCAGACGAGAAAAGGGAGGATGAAGAAGAAGCCAGAAAGGGGCGAAGGAAAAACAAAGCAAGAGAAGGAAAGGCAAGAAGAAATTACCTGGAAAGTAATGCGGGGAGCGCAAGTAACCACGAGGAAGGAGAATGTAGGTGTTCAGAGGAAACCCAAGGAGAAGCAGGAAAGTTGGAGAGCGAAGAGAAGTGAGAAGATTGAGAGGACGGATAGGTGGAATACGAAAAAGGGAAACCGTCGAAATTCAAAATTGAAGGCAACAACTGACACATTAAAGAACGTGGAGCGGCGCAATAACTGACACATTGGAGAACGGGGGAGCGACGGTTACGTCATAACTGCGCCCGAGTAATGATTAAAGCACTGAGCAGCAGGGGGCACGTGGCGCCGCGAGACTGGAAGGCGTTTTCGTTGCCCTACGCCCCCTAGCTGTGGAGAGACGAGATGAGGTCGGCCCTACAGCTATAAGGGAGACAGCCGAAGAAAGAAACGCGGTCACCGACGGCTGCTCACCAAGGGCAATACAGGAACATATCATCGGACCGACGAACCCAATCTGACGGCAAACCGACGGATCCCAGGATATCGGCCATCTCCGAAAACGGCTGAGGTAGCTAAATCGGACGACGATAGGCGAAAACCGACGAACTTGTATACGTCCCGGTCCCTCAGAATACTGAAGAACCAGGACGAGGGGCATCTGTTACGGATACGCTCCCATATCCGCCCCCTTTAATGAACCCGAGCAAATCAGGGATTTCCCTTAATGGCCTTGGAGCAGTTACCGGCCGATGACCCAGGATTCTTGCTACAGGTACACATGGGGAGGACTCGACGGCTACAATCCCGGAGGCAGAATGCCTCATTCCCGGCCCAAAACAGAGGGCTATAAGGCAGAAGCACCCGGAGGTGAAAGGTACACATCACTGATCCTGGCCCTTCTCTTTCAATTCTTCACGGCACACACAGCACCCCCCATTGCTCCCGTGTCCGTGATCTTGTCCTTTGTCGTTGGCCTGATTACCATAGGCCAACCGGGAAGAGTCAGATCCTACATACAAACACCACCGGTGATACCATCGGACATCTCTGTTATCACATAACAGAACAGTGTTAAATCACTATCCTTTTAAAAAAATATTTTCAATATATGATTTAAAAGAAAACATTTGAAAATATCTATGATTGATTTAGATTAGTTGAAGCGTATTTGAATAAAACATTTTTTTCACAACTTTATAGGAAGAAGTGCCAACGACTGTTTAGTACTTTGGTAACAATTATTATTGTAACTTATTATGTAATTTAGAAATAATTATGTAACATTTAATGCACTTTGTTTTTTTTATTCAATTTTTTTATCATTCACTTAATACAATTGGTTTTTTTTTTTAAAAAAAAAGGAGACAAAAAACCTGCAAAACCACATCTTGGAGTTAACAGTTACGAAAAAAAAACTAGTTGTAAATATTAAACTCAATTTTAGGAATAAAAAAAAAATAACAGTTGTTTTAAAATTGGAAAAGAAATTAATAAGTTAAAAAAGGAATTCACTGGATGATAGAAATAATTGGTGTAGCATAATTACAATATTTTATATATTATCAATAAAAAATAAAGTCTTTAAAAAATCAATAAAAATAAACAAAATGTGATTAACATAAAATCAAAATAGAAATAAAAGTTAAAAAATGATTAAATAAGAACAAAAGAAACGCTAACATGCAAAAAAAAAAAACGGAAACGCTAGATCACGATGGAGTTAAGAGATATGATATATATATATATATATATATATATATATATAATGAACTCAAATTGAGAAATAAAAAATAATTATAGCAGCTATTTAAAAATTTGAAAAAGAAATTCAGGAATATATTTCATAAATTAGAAAAAATATTAGAAAATTTTACAAAAATAAACAAAAATGTAACATAATAAAAATTAAAAAAAGTTAAAAATTTATTAAATGAAAATAGAAATAAAGGACATGCTAACCTACCTGAAAAAAGGAAACGCTAAATCAAATGCAATATACAAGAAGATGAAAAATGAAAAATCATAGAACTTTAAAATGGAAAAGAAAGAAAATTAGCGTTACCATAATAAGATGAAAAAGATTGGACATGTGAAGGTCATTGATATGTTTTGTATCGAATAGGGTCAAACATAAAACTCCTTAATTTTGTTAAATAAAGAGCTAAAAGAAAAACTACATATCAGAGTTAACAGATATGAAAAAGTAATAATTATGTATATTCAACTCAAATTGAGAAATAAAAAAATAACTATAACAACTGTTTTAAAAATTGGATTGGAAATATAGCAAATAAAAACAATTATAAGAGTCATTCATTGGATGCTAGAAAATTTGGTATAACATAATTACAAAATTTTATAAATTATCAATAAAGATAAACAAAATGTAACATAAATCAAAGTATAAAAAAAATTAAAAAATTATTAAATGAAAATAGAAATAAAGGACATGCTAAATCAAATGCAATATACCAGAAGATGGGAAATGAAAAATAAAAACTGACAGACCTTTAAAATAGAAAAAAAGAAAGCTAACATTACCATAGTAAGATGCAAAAACTTGGACCTGTGAAGCTCTTTGATATGTTTTTGTATCGAATAGGATCAAAACACAAAGCTTTATATAATGCAAGAGTTTTTTTTTTTCTTCTCTTAAAAAAACAATACATATGCAAAGAAGATATAGAGACACATATAAAAAGTCTATAAATTTTTTAAACAAAAACATAAGGATGACAAACAACGAAATTGACTTTTTATCATATATTGCAAACAAAATTTAACATGAAAATTCTACTAAATAATTTCTTACCTTCTTTCATCGTTAAATATTAGGCGACATTATAGCTTCAATAGGGAGAAAATAGGAGTTTAATAGGTTATTTAGTTAAAAATGGGGCCTTTGCCCTAAACGTAATAAAAGAAGAAAATGTAAAATGAAGAAGTCTACAGAAAGAATCCTCACTTTCCTTTGACATGGGTTGCTACAATAAAAGAGACGTGGTGCTTACAATATTTAATATATCAAATTAAATCGCACATTTTTTGCCAAAATATCTTCTAGGAGAATTTCTATTATGTACCTAAATTTTTCTGAAGGAAGATTTCTCATCTTATTTCTCGTGAGACTCAAATCATGTGCTACAAAGTGGGAAAAAAAATTTAGCCCCTATTAATAAAAATTAAAGGGTAAACTGTTAATTTCATTTTTGTAAATTTTCATATTAATTTGATCATATAAAAATAAAAAATATTTTTATTTGTCCTCATTGACAACTCTATTAGACAATTTTTTAATGTGACTAACAGACTTAATTATTTATCTTTTTACCTTTCCAAACAATTTTTTTTTTACCAAAACTTAATGTTACTTCATCTTCTTCACTAATCTCATCAGAAAATATGAAAAATATTCAAAAAGTGACAAAAAATTACGTACAATAGAGGTATAAGTGACTTTCGTTATAGATTAAAATTAGTCTAATTTTTAATCTAACCTATAATTAAACTTAATTGAATTAAAGTGTGTTTATCTTTATCTTAGTAATCCAACCCCAACCCCACCTTAATTGGGTTGAATTAAGTTGGATAGTTGGGTTGAATAATTTAAAAAAAATTATCATCACCTCTTTTAACTCTTAAAAAAACCCCTCAAAAATAAGAATTAAGTATTTATTCATCGTTTCTTAATTCTTATAAATCAAGAGTTAATTGATTCATTATTACATAACTCACAGTTTTAGTATTCAATAAAATTATTAAAATTATTTTACAGCTCACATTCTTTACTTTGTATATATAACTCACATTCTCTCACATACAACTAAAAAAAAAAGTCAATTATTATTATTATTTAATTCTTATAAATCAAAGTTTCCTTGATGGACTAGACTAATTAATTCCATTGTAATTCACAAATGTGAAGACCAAATCCATCGATTTTAAAATAGCGGGAGTAAGATAAACTTTTCCATAAATCAAAAACATATTTATTATTAATATAATTTAAATTATTTAACAATTAAAATGATAATCAACAGTGAATTAGAAGAATTAGACTTAAAAAAAATAAAGAATTTAATTTTCATAAAGTGTCTATGTAAAAAAATTTAAAACGTCAATAATCAGATATTATCATATATATGACTTATAAAATATTTATTATTAAAATTAATAAAACTTACCATATATAATAATATGTAATTCAGTAACAATGTAAAAATTAGTGTATTCTTATTAAGTTCAAATAAAAATATATATAGCTTGTGACTTTAATGAAGAAACTATCCATGTGTTTTGGTGTGGAGGAGGGTTGATTGTCATCGTGGATAATTTGTTGATTTTACCGGAGAGATTAGTAGAGAAGGGTATTAAGCAAGGAACCAAGAATATTGAGACTTTAAGAGAGATGGAGAATGCATGGCATCTAGTCTGGTCCTAAAATGGCCGCAAAAGCATTAAGAGAAAGCAATAATTAGATGGAATGTTTGGTCAATGTAGAATGTTCTGCAATTAAAGTGGTACTTAGTTTTTTTTTTTTTTTTTTTTGCTTTTAATTCTAACCTTGTAAAAGAACATGCAGAAAATATGCTGTTTGTAACTAAAACTAAAAGGCTATTTGTTTTAATTCAAAGTTTCAGTTGAGAATTAGATTCGGACAATATTGTTGGAAGACATATACCATGGCCTTCACAATAATATTGTTGTATTTGCATGTGTTACTGCAGTCATAACAGATGGGGAAGCAAATTACATTGAACTCTGCCTAGAAACAGTTGAGTTTCAGACACTAATTTATATATAAACATGAATTGAAGTTGAGAGTGTCCATGTTGGATTGCAGAGGGTAAAACTAAGAGACA
This sequence comes from Glycine tomentella, assembly GCA_007407185.1. Taxonomy (NCBI): domain Eukaryota; kingdom Viridiplantae; phylum Streptophyta; class Magnoliopsida; order Fabales; family Fabaceae; genus Glycine; species Glycine tomentella. The sequence continues at coordinate 1,673,634 of PYAF01005814.1, read as the reverse complement.
AGGAAAATACCTTAATTTCTTTCTATAGCATTTATAGGATGATGCAGGCTTTTCATGTTGGATCCTTTCGATTCTCTTATTATGCTTTCACTTTTGTCATTCTTACTAAAGTTGAAGCTAACACTTAGATCCTGTCTCCTTGGCGATTCCTCATAATGAGTTGTGCTCTCCAAAATGATTGCTCAGCTTCATTGTCCTCGTGGATTATATTTCTGGATGTCATAACCATTTCTGGTTAGTCAGTAGCTGAAATCATACTTATAGGAGAAGCTAAAATGTTTTGCCTTTTCCGAAAAGCTGATTTTAATTTATGGATAAGCTAATTTTAGTTTGAGAAAATCTTATTTCATTTTTCTTTAGTATTTTCTTCTCTTGTAAATACAAATAAAGAAACTTAATTATCCGAACAAAATTTTGATTACTACACCAATCATGAGGTGAGGGTAAGATTTGGATACTCTTGTGATGTCCATTTATATTCAAGTGCAAGAGTCACTGGTAGATGCATGGGCACTTCTTAAAGAGTTTCTTGAATCTCTCCCAACAATCATAGTGAAACTTAGGAACTAATTATATCTAATAAGTAACTTGCTGATGAGCATAACCTTTCAATATCCATAGGTATATAGATGCCAATATGAACTATCAACTGATTATAATTATGTTCCATCAAAGAGTTTGCTTTTCTTGTGTGTTTTATAGGATTATTGCTGCCTATGGATGTTCTTATAGGCTTATAGCTACCACAAAGGAAAACAACTTTAATTGTTATTATCCTCTTCCTTATCCCCTCTCTGAACACAATAATATGTGTAGCCTACCTATTGATGCAAATATCCTGCTACTTGTTATGCTCAGGTCTCGAAATTATCCTGAAATGATTTAATTCTGAACTATTTTAGCTTACACACTCAGGATATCTATCAATTAGATGGTGAATTGGAAATCTTTATTGTGTGTATGAGTGGTAGATGTCAAAATTTCTTCAGTTTTTTATCCACCACTGATTTGTTTGTGTAAGAGAAATTTATTTCAACTGGATCAAGACAAATATTCATCTCTCAGTTGTGATGCAATGGGTCAACCTCAACAGTTTGCGAACTATTTTCTCAATCACCAGAACGTGGCCTTCCCCAAGACAAAAACAACTTCTTATTGCACAATCATGAACTCCTGAAGGTGGACCTTATAAAGTAACTATTTAGTACAACAAAATATTCTCACTGTGAAACTCACTAGCATTCCACAAGGGGTGTCTACATTGTCCAGAAGTAAGAACATTGCATCAGTTATTTAATTCTGTGGGTCAGACTGATTTTGTGAGCCTACATATGTGAGACCAAATGCATCACAAGTACTAACCCTCCAAAAGTAAACAATAATTTCCCACTAAATATAAAGTTATGATTACACTGGTCAATTGGAAAACTTTGATTCAGTTAATCATAGAGACATCCTAATCCCATTGTAAATCTCACTAAACTTTTTCGATATGTCCATATCCAAATTTCTATAGCATCAACCAATGATTGTGTGTACTAAGTCAGATAAGTTTTCTATGATCTACATTCTTCGGAATAAAATTAGTTTCCTTCTCCTAAGGCATATACCATTTGAAAATTCAGAGCATTTGGACGATTTTAGGATTGGTTATTGAAAATAAAATGGTACCTTTAGGATCAGGTTGGATAAAAAGAATCCTTAGGATGGCATGAAAGTTGGTTTGTGCTTCTCCAAAGTAAGGCACGTTGTCATTGGATTCAATGCCTTTCACAATCCATAATAGCGAAAGAAAATGATTTTTTCTTCTTTTTTCAACCGCACAGGGCCTCAAAAAATAAAGGATCTCAAATGTTAATTACTATAATATATATTTAATACTAAAAATTAGAAGAGATGATAATGTCTATTTTTAATAATCAAGGGATCCAAGATTCAATTCCCACAAACAAAAATTTTTATTACTGAAGATTTTTAAATTATTAATCGAGGATCCTATTTTTTAAAAAGAGAAATATTAAATAGGACCCAAAAAAAATTTATCCTAATTTGCGGCGCCCCTGACCTACAGTCTTCTCCGCCAAAACCATAAATAGAATGGCCCCAGTTACAATCTTTTTGTCTCGTGACAAAATGTCTTCACTTCGTGCATAGTATGGACTAGAATTTGTTAAAGATCAATAATTAATGAAGTCTGGGCATAAAATTTCAAAGATAACAACCCCCCCAAACTGCCATTAGATATACCTCAATTCAAAATTTCTAAAATCCAGCCATAGTTTTTACTTTGTAATTTCTTATAATTTTTTTAAAGAGTTTAGATGTACTTGGAAAGTGGTGCCTTAAATATGTGTCCATGTATAGTGCTCCATTACGCACACTATTTTTGGGCTAAGGTAATGTCATAATATGATATGGAACATTGCAAAGGAACAAGCAAAGCATAGAAACAAATCAAATAAACCAAATTAATCGACAGAGAAAAAGGGATGGCTAACAGAATCTTGAGCACGAATAGATAAAACATTCAAACAGAGGATGTGACTGCAGGTAGTAAGGATGATGATGAGAATTTCTCTTCCTTAACAGCAGCAGAAAGTGTCTCATGATTAGCACCCAAGTCAAGTACATTTGACATGTGGAATGTCAGGTCTATTGATTCTCTAGTTCAGATCTTGCAGTTTTTAGATCCATACTTAAAACTGAGCAGGTTACGTTCATATGCACCAATTTCATAAAACTAGATTCTGAAACTTAGCAACAGAAGCACAAGATTGAAACAAAGTACAAACAATACTCGTGAAGTACACCCAAATGTAACGTGGTTCAACCCAGAATGCTTACATCCTCAAATGAGATGAAATTACATTACTATGAACATATCATTACAACTTTTGAACTGAATAAAAATAAATAAATAAATAAGCAAGCCATCCCCTAATGTCATTTTAGAGGAAAGTAGCAAAGCTGGTATTGGAGCAACCACAGCAGCAACATATTAGAGCAACAGAAAATTAGTGTTCTGTTTAGTCTTCATTTTGGGCTCTATACCTATATATATAGAGGCCCTTGCTTGTCTCTCTTTACATAACATCTCATTTTTTCAATAAAGTTCTGTTTTACCTTTCTCTGATAATAGCTAGTGTGGCTCTGGCAATAATGCATCTACTTGAAAAGTTGGAGCAATTTTTGGATAAAGCGGTAAGTCATCCACCACATCGTTATTCACAATTTCTTCTCCTTTGATTCATGCCTGAACTGATTCCCCAGTATTAATATTCATGGCCTTAACAAACTAGCTAACAAGCTACACCCCACAGACCTTTACACAATTAAGATTTAGTTTCCGGACAAAGTTTGCAACTCCATTATTTTTATTTACTTAATGGATTTCATAGACTAAAAATCAATTTTTAAAAAAATTTAAGGACTAGTCGAATTTTTGTTTAGAAATTAAAATTTTGATTAAAAAAATTGAAGAACCTTAACCAATCTAACTTTTATTCAGGGACTATAAATCAAATTTTAAAAAAGTTCAAAAGTTGATTTGAGAAAAGAAATCAAAGTTGAGGATTCGAAATACATGAATATAAGGATGTTAGCATAGAGGGGCAAAATCAATTCAAATTATAATGATGTAGAATTTGAATTAAATCTTAAAGTAGGGTAAGGCATACTAGAATCTATGACTTTTAAAGTGAAGTGGTAAGTGTGAGTAGCAACTTATTATTTTAAATATAAAATAAATGTGACTGAGATGTAGTAATAAAATAAATGAAGTTGCTAATAGAATTAATGTCTTCACTCTTATGTTTTTTTTATATATAAATAAAATACAGAAGTCGTAATTCTCATTGACAATTTTAGTTTTAATAAAAAAAACTTTTGTAAAGTCATAATCATCATGTTGGACAAATATTTCATTATTTATATTCATACACAACCTAAATGGTAAAGTCATGTATTGATTTAAGCTTCATTACATGTCCTTCACATTGATTCTTTTTGGACTCAAGATCTTTCAATATATTTCACTTCTGATCGCAGTTCCTTTGCTCACATTTCAAATTGTTTCTCTTATGACTTGAGCTCCTTCACATAGCCCCCATAATACAATGGCCATCAAAATTTGTTTGAAAGAGCTCGAAGTTTTACTCCTTCCCTTGACGGTCTGTGACTCTCTCTGTCTTTGCGTGCAAAGTTGTAAAGTCATACAATGAATATCAAGGAGTGACTAATGGGAGTTGCATTTAGCAATAATGAACCAGTCCCCTTATAATTTGACAAACTAAAGTCTGAATCTCAATTGAAAGAAGAGCCTGCATTTAGTATTTAATAGTCTCTCAAATATGTATTAGCAAACAAAATTAAATATTAAGGACTAGTTGTTAAATTAGAAGTTGTATATGAATTTACGAATTTGTTAGCGAATATATATATAGAAAATTAATTATAGTTCAACTTTTAAAAAAAACAAAAATTGTAAATGAGAATTTTTAATTTTTAATTTTATTAATAAAAATAAAAATTTATTATTTCCCTCTCTAACATACTTATTTTATATATAAAATTAGACTAAATATTAATTTTAAATTTTAATCTTTATATTTTAATAGTTTTTTGGTTTTACTCTGTTAAGTTTCAAAAATCTCATTTCTATCTTTTATTCTCAAAGAATTTTATTTTGATTCTTCTTTCAGATTTCATAAAAAATATTAATGTTTCGTTAATTTTTAAATTTTGAAATAATTAATTTAAAATAATGAAAAAAATCAACACTATCTTTACTAATACTTATAACATTACTATAAAAGTTATAGTTGTAAATATTTATCGTAGTTTGGAAATTTATTCAAATTTATATCATTTTAATAATAATTTTAAACAAAATTACCCATTTCTATAAAATAAATAAAGTGATGCTCTACATATTTATTTTCTTTTTTGCTTTTTACTATATGTCATACATTGATTTAAAAAAAATATTTTTTTTTCTTCTTTCTCTCTAAAATATCAACCTAAAATATTAAAATAAGATCTACCAAAAATAAATAAAAAAATCTAAAAAGATTTTTAATCCCAAAAAATATCATAAAATTTCAATTTAACATCTACACCTAAAATGTTTTATCCATGTCCATGAGACCATGCTATTTTAAGTGGAAGAAGTTTCATAAAGGCTAATTTTTTTAAAAAATACAATTTAAAAAAAAAATTGACAAAAGGGGGCAAAACCAAAATTATTTGGCAAAATGGGGTGATGAAACACGCCCATTTGAGGCGTGTTTAAACACGCCCAAATGGGGCGTGTTTCACCTGGTGGCGCCACGTGGCAGGCAGTTGGTGGGTCCCAGGGTTTCCGTAGCGTTTTCGTAAATTACGGAAGCTCGTATCTTTTGACTGGGACGTCCGATTGACGCGAAACCGGTGCCCACGCGCTCGAAATTGAGAGGAGAAGGCTTGGACAAGTTCTCGAAGGGTTTATGTTTTAGGGTTTCAGATTTTGGATTTTGGGTATCGAATTTAGGGTTTAGGATCTAGGTTTTAGGGTTTCAGACTTAGGTTGATGGATTTCAGATTAGGTTAGAGGTTTACGTTGTGATTAGGGTTTCAGATTTTGGATTTTGGGTATCGAATTTAGGGTTTAGGATCTAGGGTTAGGGTTTAGGGTTTCAGATTTAGGTTGGTAGATTTCATATTAGGTTAGGGGTTTACGTTGTGATTAGGGTTTCAGATTTTGGATTTTGGGTATCGAATTTAGGGTTTAGGATCTAGGGTTTAGGGTTTAGGGTTTCAGACTTAGGTTGATGGATTTCAGAGTATGTTAGGGGTTTATGTTGTGATTAGGGTTTCAGATTTTAGATTTTGGGTATCGAATTTAGGGTTTAGGATCTAGGGTTTAGGGTTTAGGGTTTCAGATTTAGGTTGGTGGATTTCAGATTAGGTTAGGGGTTTACGTTGTGATTAGGGTTTATGGCGCTGGGAACAGACCTAGTGAGCAATGCGGTGGTGGCACGGTGGGCACTTAGCGACGCAGTGGGCAAGAGAGTAACGGTCGACGGTTTAGGTGCACGTAGTGACTAGTGAGCAATGCGATGGTGACATGGTGGGCACTTAGCGGCGTAGTGGGCAAGAGAGTAAGGGTCGACGGTTTAGGTGCATGGGCAAGGGAGAAAGGAGTAAGGAAGTAAGGTATCAAAGTGAGAGCTAGATGGTCGTGTTCAATCACGCAGGGAGGACGCGACTCAGGCCTCAAACACCTAATCAAACATGCACTGAACTAGTTACCGTCCGATGTAACTGAGAATGAGAAAGGCTTTTCAGAACTCCAATTCTCCGAGCGCTTGCATTAGCGGAGGGCGTGGGTCAGGGAGAGCGCGTGGGAGAGGTTTGTTGTTCTTGTGGTTGCGTGGAGGGCTCAAGTTGAGAGTAAGAATTTATATTATTATCGTTGTTGTTATTATTACTATTATAGTTGTTGTTGTTGTTGTTTTTGAGCATGTATATGATGCCCTAAGTCCCTTAAGTCTGTAACCGACAACCAAAACCCTAATCACAACATCGGACCTAAACCCTAAACCCTAGGTCTGTTCCCAGCGCCATAAACCCTAATCACAATGTAAACCCCTAACCTAATTTGAAATCTATCAACCTAAATCTGAAACCCTAGATCCTAAACCCTAAATTCGATACCCAAAATCCAAAATCTGAAACCCTAATCACAACGTAAACCCCTAACCTAATCTGAAATCCACCAACCTAAATCTGAAACCCTAAACCCTAACCCTAGATCCTAAACCCTAAATTCGATACCCAAAATCCAAAATCTGAAACCCTAATCACGACATAAACCCCTAACCTAATCTGAAATCCATCAACCTAAGTCTGAAACCCTAAACCCTAAACCCTAGATCCTAAACCCTAAATTCGATACCCAAAATCCAAAATCTGAAACCCTAAAACATAAACCCTTCGGGAACTTGTCCAGGCCTTCTCCTCTCAATTTCGAGCGCGTGGGCACCGGTTACGCGTCAATCGGACGTCCCAGTCAAAAGTTACGAGCTTCCGTAATTTACGAAAATGCTGCGGAAACCCTGGGACCTACCAACTGCCTGCCACGTGGCGCCACCAGGTGAAACACGCCCCATTTGGGCGTGTCTAAACACGCCTAAAATGGGCGTGTTTCATCACCCCATTTTGCCAAATAATTTTGGTTTTGCCCCCTTTTGCCAATTTTTTTTTTAAATTGTATTTTTTAAAAAAATTAGCCGTTTCTCTCTGCAACATTGTTGCAAGAACGAGCCCCATGAACATGATGGATTGGGAAGAAGACGACTATCGCATTTCAGAGTCTTCAGACGCCTCCTTCACCCTCTCCGACTCCGTCGGTCGACACCATTTTCAAGAGGGTAAACCGAAGCTACACCGGCAATCCAAGTTCTGGAGCCTCCGAGGACCATCATCAGAACAGAGCTTCTCCGAGGCTCTTGCGTGGTTCGTCCACCGCGAAAAATCCGATGATCTCTCGCCGTTCTGGTACGAAAGTGAAGGCAAATTCGTTAATATCTTGACAGATTATCAAACAGAGAACAGGCCTGACCCTTTACGAGGTGGAATCTTCGCCGAAGAGATGGGGATGGGAAAGACCCTAACTTTGCTTTCTTTGATTGCTTTAGATAAAATGATCCAAATGGGTGTCTCCAAGAAGTGGAGAACGGACAGAAAGTTCGTTACTTTGGACAAACGGCGAATGAATAAAAGTTAGAGAAGTTCACTTGTAAAGGGATTGAGAACAAATGCAACCTTGGTGGTGTGTCCTCCTTCTGTTATGTCGACATGGATCGCGCAATTGGAACACACTGTGCCTGTTGCATTGATGACTTACATGTATTATGGAGAAAGGAGGACCGAGGATCCTTATGAGCTCAACATGTATTATCTGGTATTGACTACATACCCTACTTTGGCTAGCGAACACAATGCGTCCATGATGCCAGCTAAGAAAATGCATTGGCGGAGAATCGTGTTGGATGAGGCACACACCATCAAGAATTTCAATGCTCAACAGAGTGTGGCGGTTTCCAAGTTGAATCCTCAGTGCAGATGGGCTGTCACAGGGACACCGATTCAGAGCTGTTGCATTGATTTGTTTTCTATGATGGTCTTTTTGCGGTTTCAACCCTTTTCAGTGAGACACCAATGAAGAGAATTGGTGCAACGCTCTCTTAATAAGGGCACAGACAAAGGGCTCTTAAGTTTGCAGGTAACATCATCATTGATGTATGATTAGTTATTTTTTTCTGATCAGAGGTGGGTTGCTTTCCATTGCAAGTGTGCATAAAACTGTAGTGTAACATTGGCTTAGGCTTGTTTCAAGGTTTTGTTTAGCTTATATGTGGCTGTTGTTATGCTGAAATGCAGTTGAATTTGAATTTTTGGTGTTTATTTTAATGATGCTTACTAATTATTCTTGGTATATATTTTTTTTCTATCTTATACTTTTGTGTAACGATATGTCTTTTTTTCCTGCCTTATTTTGTAGATTTTGATGGAGGCAATTGCTTTGCGAAGAACAAAAGATATGACATTGGTGGGGCTGCCACCCAAAAAAACCATTGAGATTTGTTATGTCGAGCTTTCTTTGGATGAACGTCAACTGTATGATCAGATGAAACAGGAAACAAAGACATTGTTGAGTAGGTTTGGCCATGATCGTCTAGTGTCCCATTATTCTGCTGTAATAAGTAGGATCCTAAGACTTCGCCAAATCTGTACTGATTCAAAACTGTGTAATGGTCAGTTGCCAGTTGCCACTCCTTACAAATATTGAAGGTATATTTTTGCCTTTCAGAATTCAGATATTTACTTGATAGTTTCCTCTACTTGGTTCTATTACGTTTCTCAGGCTTTCTTTTTCAGTTCCATAATTGCTTCAGCCCGTATTTAGTTTAAAAACATTATATGTCCAAGATATTTTTCTCATTCAATTTCTAACTTATACCAGCAATGACAAATAACAAAATAGTACCATATTGAATATTTCATGCATGTATCACCATCCTTAGAGGTCGGATGACCACTTTTGTTTTATCAAATAGTGAAAGGTACAAATGAGGAGTATTATCTGCCACTGTCTCTGGATTGTTCTCACAGGCCTTTGAGAGATTAAAGGAGTAGATTTAGGGGATAAACTGTTTAGTAGTTGAAGTTAGCCAGTGTTTGTGTGTGTGTGTGTGGGGGGGGGGGGGGGGGGGGGGGGGGGGGGGGGGGGGGGGGGGGGGGGGGGGGGGGGGGGGGGGGGGGGGGGAATTGGGAGGTTGAGTGTGTCTTGTGGTCTTGACAACATATCTCTGGATGAATGTATAAATTGCTGTTCATCTTAATGGAATATTTCAGCTTTATGAAGTTCTGATTCTCTGAAGCATTGTCTGTATCACATTATATGAATGAACTGAGGAAGATCTATGTGGTTGAATAATTTATGTACGCATGTTATAAAAATTTGTTGTTGTCTTATTGGGGTGTGGAAAAGTACCTTCTTCAAGTTCAATTATGTAGCTGCTGAACTGAAATCCTTTTTTTAATGTGTGCATACGATGGAAATGTAAGTTCTTGGGTAGGGGAGAAGGATGCGGACACTAATGGAGGATCAAACCTCCAATTCTATTATCACTTCCAATTGAGCTACATGCATGTTGGCAGAATATTTTATTTAAGCAATGAGGCCAGAGTTGCATGTAGTGAGAAATGGAAGATTATGCTCACATCTTCACGTTTAGATTTTCACAAATAGAATCTGTGATCGTATGTTCAAATGTATATGTGAATTGTTAGGAATTTAGTATTATGCTCTGGAAGGTGTCGCAGGGGAAGGGGTATAATACTAATAGGAAGGTAGTAATTTACTTGATGATTGGTAGACCAACTTGGCAATTTCTATCCCATTTTTTAATCTTTATGGCTGAGAAACTCTAGATAGTGAATGACTTCTTAGCAACTTAATTCGTATGGGAAAGGAAGGATTGCATGCTAAAAGAAAAACACTTATTATGCAATTAGAAATTTCTCTTTGTAATCATACTGTCCAGGTTCACAAAATACACGGATAAGTGACGTGGTATTCTAGTATGCACATCAGCCCTCCATGTCAACCTTGGCACAGGAGCACGGACACCTCGTCCTTAGCAGTCGGGTTACCGGGCCGAACAATTTATCTCTAACACCTCATGATTTGAATATTAGCGATAATGTTGCAACCTTTTTATCAAGTAGTAGGTACTCAATTATCTATAAGATACACATTATTTATAAGCTACAATTATCTACTAACTATTATCTATTAGCTATTATCTACAATCTAATAGTTATCTGCAAGGATTGTTACACTACTGTAACAGCCCTTACAAACAAGGACTTGTAGCTCCTACTCCACTCTATAAGTATCAGGTTCTATCTCACTCTTTTTCATATATTTCATTCTCACCTAACTCACGTACTTACTCGAGTGTTGGACTCCTTTGTTTTGCTGGTCCTCCCTTTTGTCCTCCTAACAAAGGGTACTCATAATTCGATGTGCGAGATCGTGGAGCCCATCTTGGTCACGTCCACCCTGACGTGGGTCAACTCTAAATTTTGGTAAGTACAGTTTCTAAGCAGATGTCTCTAATAATTCAGCACTGCTGCAAACATTACTTGGGCAGGTGCATGATGGTGAAGACTTTGACTATCCAATTTGTTTATCTCCCCCGATAGATATTGTGATCACACGTTGTGCTCACATCTTCTGTCGAGTCTGTATTCTGAGATCTCTACAAAATAAAAACTCATGTTGTCCACTTTGTCGGCACCGCCTCAGAGAATTTGACTTGTTCTCAGCCGCTCCCACTCTTCCAAGGCAGATAGTGCTGAAGAGTACTCATCATCTCAAACAAGAGAGTTATCCTCCAAAGCGTCTACATTGATAAAACTTCTTACAGAGTCAAGGGACCAACATCCAGCTACAAAGTCAGTTGTATTTTAACAATTTCGAAAGCTACTATTGTTACTGGAAGAGCCTCTGAATGCAGCTGGATTCAAGACCCTGCGTCTTGATGGAACAATGAATGCTAAACACAGGGCCAATGTTATTGAGCAGTTTCAATCCCTAGGAAGAGATGGGCCAACAGTTCTGCTTGCAAGCCTCAGGGCTTACAGTGCAGGTATAAATCTCACATTTGCCTCTAGACTGTACTTTATGGAGCCATGATGGAACCATGTAGTTGAGGAACAGGCGATGGATCGTGTCCACTGCATTGGACAGAAAGAGGCTGTGAAGATTGTTCGATTGATTGCTCAAAACAACATTGAAGAGAAAATATTGGTGTTACAGGAGAAGAAGAAACAACTGCCTAGGGAACCATCTGGGACAGGATTAAAGGGCATGGGCATGGGCATGAATGATATGCGTTTCCTTCTAGATCACTAGATGTGCATGAATGGAGCAGTGAGTTGCTGAATGTGAATTTGGTCTGTTAGATTTCCTCAAACTTTTATTGTGTCCCTACTATTTTGTTTGCCTAAAACGACAAGGAGTATGGCTGCTTTTTGATATACAAAATTTAGCAAGTGTAAAGTTGTTGGATCAAATGAGTAATCTTCTTTTAATGATGGTAAAACAGCTATAAATTTCTGTAGGAATTTACTTTTTTGGTTTAAAGGAGAATTTACACTAAGATGAGTTTTGGAATCTGTGCATTGTAGTTTGCATGTTTTACAACTTTATCAATGATGCAATTCTAAGGAGAGAAAATAATGATAAGTTAACATGCATGCTTGGTGACTTTGGGATGATCTTTTTTCTTTTTTTATAGGAATCAAAGAAGGTTTACAACAATCACACATTTTTTTCAATTAACTGAGTTAGATCCCATGATACTTTGGGATGGCCTAACAACACTTAGTCACACTAATTAATTTTTATTGTATGTAATAAATTTGGAGGTTAATCTAATTATGTTTTACAATAGTATATTTGTTTTATATGTATTGTTTGTGTATATTATCTATAAATAAATTTTCATCCATAGTAGTTATGTTCGGGTTGAGCAAGATTGCTCTCTTATGAAGTGGTAAAAAATTTAAACTAATTAATGATCCATAGACTTATATCCTGATTAAATATATTCTAATTCTAGTTCAGAATAATTTTGAGGTTGTCTTTAAGTTTACTTTTATTTAATATCATCAAAAAATGGATAATACTTGGGATTTGAAAAGTATAACATCTAACACAACATAGAAACTTCTTAAAAGCATACAAAGCAATGTTATTAAGTTTTTTAAACCATATTTTTAAAATTTTGATATCAAATAGATGAAAATGTTTCATTATTCCTGTTTTCTTTCTTCTTGATTTTCTCTGGAACTAAACATAGGATAAGTGGACCTTGTAGAATTGTCCAAGTTGATAATTTTAAGAAAGGCTTAAATATATTTTTAGTTCTTGTACTTTAGTTTTTTTTTTTAGTCCTTACAAATTGTAAAGTACTATCTAAAAGTGTTTTAAGGACTAAAAACAAAATAAACATAATTTTCAAGAACTAAAAATAAAAAAAAAATTATAAAGACCAAAAATATATTTAAACCTTTTATAAAAATAACAAATAAGGTACCCAAATAACCAAAACCCAAACAAAATAAAATCTTGGGAGTTGCTATTGTCATCTCCACTTATTCTATTTACACCTTCCATGTGCTTTTAAGAAAAATTGTTATGCTGAAAATACCCTTTTCGTAGAAATATTTCATTGACAAAATACATGAGAAAAATCTTGGGAGTTGCTATTGTCATCTCCACTTATTCTATTTACACCTTCCATGTGCTTTTAAGAAAAATTGTTATGCTGAAAATACCCTTTTCGTAGAAATATTTCATTGACAAAATACATGAGAATTATGTTTCCATTATGTAAGAGGGTTCCAAAAAATAAACTACAAAAATGTGATCCTTAGCATTTATTATTTATGAACTAGAATTATTAAGGGTATTTTGGTCAAAAAAATAATTCATACAATAGAGAATTAGAAAATAATCCTATAAAAGGGGATAAAGAAATTTAAAAATATTGTCTTACAAAAAAAGATGGAAGGAGTACAAGACACAGAATACTGATAAATATGGTACAATATTAATAATTTTAAAAAGCATAGATAAATACAATTAATTAAGCAATAATTATACACTAATACCTTTAGTTTTGCATAACACTACTACAAAAATGCTATTTTAAGACGAGCAATTTAAGACGGTTGCCGATAAACCGTTTTAAAAGGAGGGGCGGTGGCATTTTTGAAATTAATAACAACTTTTCAAAGACGGTTCCCATTTTAACCGTCTCTGTATGCTTAAGACGAACATTTCAAAGACGGTTCTCATTTTAACCGTCTTAGATGGTGTGTTTTCA
>PYAF01005814.1:1634264-1649224 GCA_007407185.1 Glycine tomentella | reverse complement strand
TCTAAGACGGTTGATCCAGCCAACCGTCTTAGAAACTCTTTATTTTTATTTTTTATTTTTTTAAAAATAACCTTCTAAGACGGTCTGACAACCGTCTTAGTAAGGTCCACTTTCTACGTCACGCGTATCTAGGACGGTTCGAGAACCGTCTTTAAAGGCCTTATTTAACCGACTCAAAAAATCGGTTTTGTAGTAGTGTAATAACCAATTAATAAATGTCTGAATTCAAATACAATGATATCATTAAAAATTCATTATCTTTTTCTTGATACCTAATAATAATTATGCATTTAAAATTCATTTTTATTAAATATATCATTAATTAATATGATTTATTAAATAAGTGAATCATATTAATAGATTTTAGTGGGAAAAAATGTACCAAAACTTCTTTATTTCACTGAGTCTTGTTAACTTGTGCTTTTAGTCCTAAAGCACTAATTAAGGAAGTAAAGTAAGAAAGTAGTTATTGTAAAAATTATAAGAGAATGAAAAAAAATAATGGACAACATAATTTTACAATGTAAATAAAATTCTTTTTACTTAAAATTCTTTAATCATTATCCTGGTTAGCATTTTCCTACTTTATATTATACGTACTCCCTCCAAATTAAAATGAAATATAAGCTAAAAAAACTAATTCAAGCCTTTAAGAAAATTAGTTAACATTATTTAATGTTGATAGTCTCATTAAAAAATAATTTATTTCCTAAAGTACTATTTACATTTAATTGCATAAAACAAAAAAGAAAAGATTTTTGAAAATAAAAATTTAATTAATTGAAGTTTATTTTTAGATAATATCATTAAGTTGGAGAGGGTTAATTAAAATTTGTTTATATTTTATTCCATCACATATAAAAAATTGCTTATATTTCAGCTCGGAGAAAATATTAATAAAAGATGTTCCATTAATAAGAGTTGGTCCAACAGTAAGTGATCATCTAAATCAAATTTTAAAAGAAATTTTATTATTTTAAATTAGAACTATATGTGAGCCTTATTTTGCTAATACATGTGACTTTTTCCAAACATATGAGACTTTTTTGTTTTATAAAAACTAATAAAAATTGATGGGCCTAAAACTTTTACTTTACTTGCTTTACCCTATATTAATTAATGATTTATTAAATACATAAGAAATTAAAATATCTAAATGAAATTGCTTAAAGTACACCTAGGGGAGAAAAGTGTATCAAAATTTCTCAATAGAAAGGTAGAATTACTTGCATTGGAAGTGTTTCCACCCATGTGCATTCATTTTAAAAAAAAAAATACTAGTAAATAAATAATAAATGAAACTTTAAACTGGAAAAAGCACACCAAAACTTCTCATTGAAAGTTTGAATTACTTGTCATTGGAAGTGTTTCCACCCATGCATTCATTTTTTTTTAAAAAAAAACCAGTATATAAATAATAAATGAAACTTTAAGCGAGAAAAAATGCATCAAAACTTCTCATTGAAAGTTTGAATTACTTGTCGTTGAAAGTGTTCGCGCCCATACAGTGATTTTAAAAAATTAATTAATAATGAGTCTTAACTGAAATATTAATTTCTTTCCCAATATGTTTCACTAAATATATTAAAAACATTCTTTAAAAAATATATTAAAAACATTTTCACCAAAAAAATATATTAAAAAAATTATGCCAAATACTGTATCTCTCTAACGTGTACCTATTGCAGTTATCCACTTGAAGTAAAAGTAGCACACTTATGGTTCTTTTCAAATATTTTCTCAATCTGTCCACCTATACACGGTAAATAGGTCATTACGCACATTGCTAACAAAAATGAACATATATAAAATTCAAATTTCAACGAGCCCGAAATTTTTTTACTAGGTTAATAAAATATTTACATATATAATTCTAAGCATATTCGAGAGCACTTTTTAAAAAAATAAAAATAAAAATCGCGTGAGACATCATTTGCTTTTCTGAAAATTTTAGTAGATATAGAGCAGCTTTTACTCTCATTTTCCGACATTCTTCTCCCATTTCAACATTTGAGGTAACTCATTTTTTCTTTTCATCAATCGTATGCTTTATATTTCCTATGGTGCATGTACAGGTTGATATTTTGCCTTAAACTGCTTAGATCTTTAATTTATGTTTCGTTTTATTGTCACTCTTATAGAATCTCCAATACTCAGAAGCAGTAATACCAAAGACTATTGTTTTTTCTTTAAAAAAAAAATACACAAATTGATTTATTTAATTTTCATGCTTATCAAGGTTTATATATATAAATATTCCCCACCCAGATAGATTAGATGTGCGAAAGTCTCTTCTCGTGCCAAATAAGGGTGATTGAAATTTGAATGGATCGCCATTAGTCAAATGTTGAAATGGCAGATATGGTTGAGCAAAGAAGCAATTACAGTATGGAGGAAATCGAGGAAGTGTATGATAAGGTTGAGGAGGAACGCCGGAATATTAATCACATTTTGGAGATTAAGGAGCTACTTGTCAACAATGAAAATGAGGTAAGTCTCAATTGACTGATTAATTAATTAATGAATACAATTCAACCTTGCTCTGTTTCACATTTTTATGAGAAGAACAATGATTATTGATTATTCCATCTAGTCTTTATAATAAGATTTAAATTAGACGTGTGATTTAATTATTTTATAAGGTTTAATTTATAAATTTTTTATATTAATTTTTTTTTCATAAAAATACTCTAAATTAAAGTCAGTTCTATAATTTAAAAAAAGTAAATTCTGGAATAGGGTGATAATAAGAGAGACAACGTACTTAGTGATAATAAGAGAGACAACTTAATAACGTTTGTTGGTTTTCCTCATAAAATTAGTTAATTTTAAAAATAATACTAATTTAACACAAATTTAATGTTTTAAATTAAATTATCTAATTTCCTTAATCATGATAATTAATTAATGTGATCTTATAATAAGGACATAAAGTAATAATTGTGTAGTGCATGGTAACTAACTACACCAAATTAATATTAATTTATCTTTTAATATATATAGAGAGAGAGAGAAGTGATCTTTATTTTATAGCATTTTATTGGGCTTAAATTTATTTTTAAGTTTAGCAGTTTTGATTCACTATTAGTTTATCATCAAATTTTTAATAAAAATTGATAACTTAACACCTTTGTAATGACATAACAATCCAACACTCAACTAACATAATAATGTATTGAGATAACGCTGATAATGGATTGATGTGGCAAGTTAGTATATCAATATTAGTATATCAATATCACATAATTATTAACATGACATATCAATAATTTATGTTAAAAAATTGATAATATACCAATAACTAGCCAAAATTGCTAATTGTAAAAACATAAAAACCAAATTACAATAAAAAAATGAGGGAGCAAAATTACACAATTATAAAGTTATAGGGAGCAAAAATAGATTTGTTTAAGCCTTTAAATACCTTTCTTCCAACATTTCCTTTGACTTTGACCTTGACTTTTTTTTTTATCAGTGACTTTGACTAGTTTGTGCTTTGGTTTTTATTCATAGACGGAGAAAGAAATAACATTTAGGCTGCAGAAGCTGGCATTAATTGTAGTCTCTTTAGAGGATCTAATGGTAAGAATTGGATGGATTTGGCATTATGAATGTTGACCCCCCCGCCCCCTCTCTTTACTAAAATTCCAAAATTCTATTATGCTTAATTTCGTCGTATTTGAATTCAGTTAACTCTATTTTCTTCTATAGCTAGGGCTTTAACAAACAATTTCAAATTTCAATTCAATACTGTTTTTTTATGTATTATAATTTTCTATCCTAACATCTTAGAAAGGATTTTCACCCACACTTGAGGCGTCAAACATACCTACATAGTACATATCATCCTAAAAGGCACCAAATGTCTTGTTTCCCCGTTCATGATTGTTGACTATGCATCAACGTACCAAGCTTGAATTGATCACTAAAGAGTTATATTGTTCACATGTAAATTTTTTTATATTATGTTTTATAACCTTTTTCTTTTCTCATATCCCTCTATCACTGAATTTTTTTTCATGCTTCTCTATCTTTCCATTCTATCTCTTTCCATGGTTGTAAAAGAAATTATATATTTTTGTTTTACAAATTAAAACAATTTTTCTTACATCAATTAATCATCAAACCTAGCGAAACTCAAAATGCATTATTTTATTTTCAAGATTTTTCCCCTTAAAATAAATCATAATTATTATAGGTAATTAGAAAATTAAACTGTTCAAATTTAAACAACTTTTATGATTTGTTATATATGTATATACATACATATATATATATATATATACATACATATATATATATATATATATATTAATTGTATCACAATCGATTGTCTCAATTGTCATTTTTTAATTAACCGCTTATGATTACACTTTATATCGTAAGTGCACCCTTTATTTTATAAGAGCTAACTGAAGCATTTGTTTATGTTGAATCTCCCATCTCTTAAATTCTCCATGGAACTTTGTCTCTTTCAGGTTACAGATATATTAACGACAGTAAGTGGTCTTCTACTGCACAGGTCGAAGAAGGTTATTCGAGAAGCAAAGAGGGTTTTTGAGTAAGAGTTCTGTGCTTTTGCTTGTAATGTTTGATTTGAGTTTAGGTAGTTTGAACGTACCCTCAATGTCATCTTTCATAGAGTTTATAAGGGTGCACATTATTAATAACCAAAATGTTTTGCATAGATATCAGTCACTAATCAGTTTAGTTGGCATTTTTTATCATCAAATCTTAACCTTTTTGCTTCAAGTGGTATAACGTACTCTTTTTATGACATTGAGTCATCAATTTAATGGAAGATCCCGTATTAATCATGTCTGTTTGTCTGGGCAATAAAGTCAATAATGGATGAGATCATTTGATAAATTATGTGTGTGCTGTATTTGATTGGTTGACATTATCACATTAAATAGTTGACTACTAACCATAATATGTTGCTTACTAAATGCTGGACATGCAATATAAAATTGTTATTTATATTTTCATTTGAAAACTTTAAGAAGTTTAGGATTTGTTTGTTAACTGTTTTTAAAAATAGTTTTTATTTTTTTAAAATTGTTTGTCTCTTGTAAATATCTCTATATTTTACAAGTTTATCCATTGAGTACTTGAACAAAGTACTTAAAGAAAATAGAAGATATAAAAATATTTCTTAGCTATTTTTGGTTTTTAAAATACATGTTTTAGGAATAATTTTCAAACTTACCAGATTTTAATGAGAAACTGATAATTGAAGTGTTAAATTGTTTTATGAGTTTGTTTTTTCTTTCTTGCTGCTGTAGTGGAGATTTTAGAGATAAAGGATGGAAAAGAAACACATTTGTTTTACGTTTAAAAGGATTTTCCCGCAGCAAGAATTATTCCTTTGTGCTGTAAGTTCTATTTTTTTTTTAATTATTGATATAGTATTGCATTTGTTTTTACAACAACTAAACTTTACTACATTGGATAACCAAAGTCTTACGTTTAGTTTCTAAGTGCTACTTTCTACATCAACAACATTATACTAGATTCGTGTACATGGAGGGCGACATTTGGACGAACCATTATTTGTTCCTTTTCATGGAAGGAGAGCTTTCTATTGCTTCATTATGTTTATCTCACAAAATGATAAATGTTTTATTTACAACCTAATCTTGTTTATGTAAAAGGATAATTAGAAGAGTTCAAATGCGCCTTAAGCTAAGGAACATATCCATGTCTAGGAACGTATGAAGCATTTAGAATTTTAATCCACATAAAGATATACATCATAATGAGTAGAGTTTCTGTATAATAAGCAAATGGATGTAATTGAAAATGCAGAAACAAGTTTAATTAATTTTACTGAACTTTGTAATTAGAAAGAGACATTATTGCTTGACAACATGAATCAATATATATTTAAAATATCCTTTCTCCCGTTTCTATTTACTTTCTATATGTTAAATTCTTTGCTAGTTAAATTCCTAATTGAGTAACAATATCTAGGATATCCACAGTATCCAATTAATATTGTAGTTGTGTTTTCGAGAGGAGCAGATAATTATTTAGGACCTACATGATGAGTTATCTCAAGTTCTCAAACGTTTATGCTGGTATAAACAAAATATTAGTTTTAAAAATAGCTGAAAAAGAATAATATTTTGTGTCTATTTACTGCAGGAAATTTAAGGGAATCATAGAGGATCAAGTTGATGAAAAGGCTGACCTTTCTTCAGGTAAGTGAGCTTAGTACTCAATTTATCATATTCAACTATATAGGAGGCAACAATGACAAACATGCAGTTTATATAGCAAGGACCAAAGGCCAAAACCCTACCACCATTTTAGATGAACATGTATTGTGTAACCCTCCAATGGATGAAGGATTTCCCCTTGGTAATTACATACCTGACCTGGACTTTACAACGGTAAATAATTAAACTTATTTTGTTCTTGTACTTCATATGATTGATAAGTAATGAAATGCCTTATTTTCATTAACTTTTTTTCTCTGATGCATGGTGAAGTTTTTTGAGGATATAGACGATGATGGAAGTGAGTCTCTTCATTACTTTCTAAGAATTTATATTGTTGGTGAAATATGTCCTTGTTCAAACTCACTAAAATTTTATATTCTTTATGCAAAGCAGATCCTATAATTCATAACCATGGAGGTCAAAAGTTCGATGAAAGCCAGATAAATCCTACAAGAGAAAACAATACAGAACTTGCTAGAGCAGCATCAATCACCACCAAAAAACAAAAGCAAATTCTCATTAACAGATTAATTATTAGTCCCAAAAATCAAACAACTCCACACAAGAAAAATGAAATTAATGAAGGCCACGGATATCCTTCAATTAAAGAAACAAGAGTGGAGTTGTTGCTTAAACAAGACTTACAACCCCCAACAAAAAAGTTACAAAATCATGAGAGGGGACGGAAATGCAATAAAATGAGTTACAATAGACCCTCAGATACTCAGTTTTCTTTGCAAAAGTTTGCCAAACAAAGACAGCAGACCAAATGTAACAATGATAGGAAGATTAAGAAGGATGAGAACAAATTTCATCAGAGATCAACTGTTGGTCGTCCAAGACTACATGTAAGTGCAAGAATTATAATGCTTGTTTGAGATTCAGTTTATTTTCTAGAAATAACCACTTTTTGTTTACTAGTTTCCTAAATGATATTTTTTAGTGAAGAGATTATAATGCTGTGTCTACTTGTTTTCTTAAAAATTTCATCTTAGCTTATTCCATTTCTTTCCATAGTCACGAGGGACATCAAATGATGCTGCAAAAAAGGAAGAGAAACATGAAACCTCAAAGAGAAAACTTCATGAGGGATACCAAGCACATGAAAGGGGTTTGGAACTCAGAGGGACATCAGATGATGCTGCAAAAATGGAAGAGAAACTTGAAACCTCAAAGAGAAAACTTCATGAGGGATACCAAGCACATAAAAGGGGTTTGAAACTCAGACGGACATCAGATGATGCTGCAAAAATGGAAGAGAAAATTGAAACCTCAAAGAGAAAACCTCATGAGGGATTCCAAGCAAATGAAAGGGGTTTGTACCTTAGAGGGAGTACATCAGATGATGCTGCAAAAATGGAAGAGAAACTTGAAACCTCAAAGGGAAAACCTCATGAGGAAAACCAAGAACATGAAAGGGGTTTGAACTTCAGAGGGTCATCAGATGATGCTTCAAAAATGGAAGAGAAACTTGAAACCTCAAAGAGAAAACTTCATGAGGGATACCAAGCATATGAAAGGGGTTTGTGCCTCAGCTTCACTTCTTTTTTTTTTTTTTTTTTCTTTCTCTAATGTTTTTTTCCCATTCTAGAAAGTTATATATATTATTAGTTTCTTTCTTAAAGCATTATTTATACTTTTGTGCCAACAATCCTTGGCTCCAAATTTCAAACTCTTGGTGCTTCTGATAACTAAGTGCAACTTAATTTCTATTTGAACAGAGAGAAGGAGCACAAGGTACTTTGAGGGATATGAATGTGATCTTCCTAAAGGCAAGCATAGCCGCAGAAGCTCACGCCCGACGTTCGGAAATCTAAGGAGATACAGCTGATCTATTTGTTGCAGATCACTATATATGTCTTCGATATCATTAAGATCAAAATGCATGAATCAGAAAATTTGTGTTTCTGTTGATACTGATGTGTTCAGTACCCTTTATATTTCCATTTTAAATACTGGCTAGAAAGGCACAAGAGTCAAGACTTCAAATTTTTCATGGTTGCTTAATTATTTTTTTTGCTATCACAACGGTAAAGTTGTGTCAATGTGATTTATTGGTCATGAGTTTGAATTCAGAAATAACCTCTTTGCATATGCAACGATAAAGCTGGCTACAATATTCCTTCCTCTTACCTGCGCATAGCATGGAGTCTCCGGAAAATGAAGTAGGTAGTTTTTTTTTTTTTTTTTTGCTTAATTATTTTTCTCTTCCTTGTACAAGTTTCATTACGGAAAATTGGTCTGCTGGTATGTTTTGAAATTAAAGGTCTCAAAGTTCAAATCTGCATTCTTAATTTATATTACTAACACGGTTTCAAGGTTCTCGCCCCTTGCCCCGAAATTCTTATTATATCTGCAACTACACATGCACGAAGGATTTATTAAAAGCCTGAATTTCATGTGTTTGGAAACTGGCAACAGCAATGATGTTCTGAAGCACGTAAAACCAGCTCCATCTTTTTTATTTTTCAGTTGACAACATATTATGTGCGTATTCTTTCTAGCTAGACTTAGCTAGTATACTCCAATTTGAAATTGTTTCTATGAAATCGTTGAAATGGTTAATATAAGTTGGGGGCACCTCCCGGTTGAAATGGTTCATAAATCAGCATATTTAAACTATCGTGTACATATCTACGCATAGTTAATGTTCCTGTGCTTCAATTCTGTCAAATGTATATTGTTCTGGACCGTGTCAAGTAGATATTATATATTGGAAAAAACCCATGATAATTTACAAGAGAGATATACATGGATCTATGGAATAACAAACCTAAGATATTTGTGAATTTAAATATATTTATAACTTGAATTGTAACAATTTGTAAGTAACTGTTCTGTCATATCAATAGTCTAATACGCTCCTATAAGATGGTGATGGTGTAGAGATAACATCAATTTTGTCCATCAGAAATTCATAGTGCAAAGTGCGAGAGTTTTGATGAGGAAGTCTGCACATTGATGACTAGATGGAACATGAGAATGACAAAAGAAACACAATGACTAAATTAATCAAAGCCAATAAGTACACGCTTAATCATCTATTAAGCAAAAGCCATAACACACAACTTAACCACTTAACAAAAGAAAACAAGCTTAACAATGCACCAAGCAAAAACTATATCTCAAAGTTTAACCACTTAGCATAAGCAAACAAATCAATGAGAATGCTTAATCACCATAAGGTAGAAGCAAGAAAGTTTAACCATCAAGAGCAAAAGCCAAAAGAATGTATAACCTCCATAAGGCAAACCAATATGCTTAACCATCAAGATCAAAAGTCAAATAATGCTTAACCACTAAAGACAAGCATAAATTAATGAGAATGCTTAACCACCATATATAAGGCAGAAGCAAAGCTTAACCATAAAGATTGATGTTGGATGGAGGACATGATATGGTAGTTGGTGGAGGCTAAATTTAATGGGTAGATTGGAAGTAAGGTGAGTGAGTGGCCATGGGGAAAAAGAAGATTGATTTTGTAGGATTGAGCGGGTGTATTGAAAAATTTTCAGATCCTACATTAATTAAAAATAACATCAAGATAAAATATATAAGTGTGGAATAATTTTCATCCTAGTTATAAGTTTTCTTTGGAGTTAAATTAGACCTAAAATCACATTCAAAGAAATATATAGTTGGAGACCTCATGGTTCAAATGCATCATAAAATAGCATATTTAAACTATTGTGTGCATATCTATGCATAGTTAACATTCCTGTGCTTCTGTCAAATGTATATTGTTCTGCACCGTGTCAAGTTCAAACCTTCTGCCATCATTGTTTGGTTTTTCACGAGTTTCTTATGATCATCATGACATCAGCTCTCGTGCATGGTTTCTTATTCGTTTCAAGATATTAAATTTCCATCTTGGTTTTCATTTTAAGGTATTAATTCTAAAGTTGTATTGTATCTAATGATGCACTGGATAATTGATTGTTTTTGTCCCCCAAAATAAATATGACTCTCATTTTAATGAGTTTTAATTGGATATAGTCATTATTTTTGTAAAAAAAATGGATATAGTCATTAAAGAAGTGCAAATATTTCTTTTTTAGCTTTAATTAAGTTTGCAAAAAAAAAAATACATTAATTTGATTGTATAATAACAAAATGTACCCTGAGATATGAAACACCTAATAAGAATAAAATGGTTTCACATCAACTCGCGCGTGTGAACTACCTTATTTTCGGTAAATCTTATTCCTTTTTAAAAAATGTCATATATTAATGATTAAATGTTGACCTTGTTTTTAGTAGTATAAACTTTATTTAACAGAAAAAAATTATTAATATAAATATTGTAAGTTTACATTTAATGATTAAATGTGTATTATATTATATGAATGATAAAAAAAAATGTGTATTGTATTATTAATGTATATTTGCAATGTTTTTATTAATAAGTTAATTTTAATTAAAAAAATATTATACTAACATATATATATATATATATATACATTGTTAGTGTTTAATATTTTGTTTAGTATACGACATTTTTCATATTGAATGTCAATCATGTAATTGTTTATTATATTTATTATTTTAAATGAAAACATCATGTTATGTTAGTGATTGATTTGTATATCAAGTATATTAAATTTTTAGATGAGTAATGTCGATGAGTGCTTGCAAATTTATATTGATATATTGTGATTAATAAAAAGCTAAATTTGTATGAAATATAGTGTGAACAAATGAAAGTTCATGCTGTTAATTCTGCCATTAATTTCTGTTTGGAGAGAGGGGGGGCTTTTACAT
This sequence comes from Glycine tomentella, assembly GCA_007407185.1. Taxonomy (NCBI): domain Eukaryota; kingdom Viridiplantae; phylum Streptophyta; class Magnoliopsida; order Fabales; family Fabaceae; genus Glycine; species Glycine tomentella. Next base: position 1,638,239 of record PYAF01005814.1, on the reverse strand, counting down.
TGATTTGTGTTGTTATTTTTTACAACATAAACTTTCTTTCTCTTGAATGTTTGGTCCCAACTCAAATTAATGCTTATTAAATCATATTAGACTCTTTCTCTGTCCTCATTTAAATTAAACGCATACCAGACTTTGACCAGAAGCAAACGTTTTTCATAATAGTATTTCAAACGAAGGGTGTTTTGACAACTTGACGACAGGAAGAAGAATACGCGGAATCAGAGACAATTTCATAATCCTAGCCATGTGACTATTTCAGATCGAAGAAGGAGAATAGAATTTTTTGTTCAATTATAAAACATGATAAAAGCTTTTCAATGGTAAAATGCTTTTTTTTATTAGGGTGTAGCTACATAGATTTTATATGTAAATACTTATATTTAAAATATATATATATAAGCAAAAATAATTTCGTCCAAAACGACTAATTCAAACTTGATTTCCCCCTGCCCCCTATCAAATTCTCGAATTTGTGGGACTAATTAACGGGTTAGTTCACTTGTTTTTTTTTATTATTATTATTATTAAATCAGCTGGTCTAGTAACATCTTTTTATCTATACTTTTTATAGTGAAGATGGGAGTTATAGAAAAGTTGGAGACACGTATAAAATGGAGCAAACGAGAGAGAAAAATACAATAAGGTTGGGTCAGATTTTAAATATATATACAACTGACTGAACTGAGTTTGGATAAGTCATATTTAACCAAAATTTAATTCAATCAAACATGAGATAGGTCTATTGATTGCAAATATTTAATTTATATATTTACTTTTTGAGTAAATTATACTTATATTTCCTAAAAAAATTCAAATTATACTTAATATCACTCATTTTTTTTCTATTCCTACGCTGATGTTCCTGTGTGTTAGAAAACATATACTAATACAGTAATACCCCTTATATGTTATATTAACACCTCTTAATCTTTAAAAGTATTACAATGATATCCCTTATATATTACACTAACATTCCATATAAGAGATTATTGTAATATATAGTTAAATTAAAAAGTAGTAGATGATTGTTTCACAAAATTTTAAGAATAATCAATATAATTTACTGTTATATTTTTTTAATATCAGTGTATAAAGATCAAACTCAGGTCGACTCAAAAGTATATGGTAATTCAAGTCCTTATTTTATGTCTCAGGACCAAAAAATTTATTAAATATAATATTAATATTTATATAATTTTTATTACTAGTTGGCATAATGCAGTGATAAGTAAGGTGTGTTTTTCTTGATTTGATGAATGGGGCCCAAATCCTGTTGGAGGATAAAAGAACACTTTCAATCATTTTAATAAAACGTTATTATTTTTAATATTGTTATTAATTTTAAAAGAATCACATTTCAAAATTCCCTCTAGGTCTAAGTATATGTTCCACAACAATTAAAATTATCATTGGACGGGTGGGTTCTTCGAAAACTTCTCTTAACTCCTAATCTAAAGTATCAACTAAAATGTGAATATTTCAATTTAATAATATGGAATTTGATTCCTAAGTACACGAATAATACAATTATATTAAATATATAAAGATGGAGTTTTGTTATATTCACAATAATCCTAGTCCCACTAGTTCAAGCATGATTATCTTTTTAGAAAATACATGATTATCTTCCTAGAAAATACATGCAGTCTAAAAAATAATAATAATCATGATTCATTGACGTTAATCGGATTGCTACGTACTTCGGCTTTGTGAGTCAGTAATATTATTTTCTTAAATAAAGGCAGAAACTAATTTAAAATCATCTTTAACTTAAAAAAGAAAATCAATCACCTTAACATTGATTTGAAAAAATAGCATAATTAAGGAAATGCTCAAAACAGCTATACTTCTAAGGCTTTCACAGTAAGAGTTTAACCGTTGAATAAAGTATGAAGTTTTAATTATGCATTATAAAAATAATATTTCTTAAATAACCTTGAGTTACCTATAACTTAAAAGGAAAAGAAAGAGAGGAAAAATAAATGATTCATTTGATTGGTAATGTAGCGGAATAAGAAGAAGGAGATAAAAAAAAAAAAAAAAAAAAACTATTGATTGAGTGTTTGAAAATTTTAATTATCAATCTATAATTACTCTTTAAAATATTTGATAATGGCTGGAAATTTAAAGCAGTAAATAAAAAATAATGGTAGCCAGGATTCTTTGTTTGTGATTAGGGAAAATATTAAAATAATCAGGAGTGAGTGAGTGGTGTTGCTAATTAGATTAAACATCTCTAGAAGCACTTCTAGAGGAAGAAAATAAAAAGAAAAAAAGAAAATGAATTTCTCCATAAGTTAAAATGAGTTTTTCATTAGTTCAATAGTATATGTCATCTCATCTTTTAGAAAAGTTATATTGGTGAGTTTCTAAAAATTAACTAATAAAAAATGTATTTTTGTTTTTGAAAAAGTTCATTTTATTTTTTTTCTTCTTACTTTTTTCTTTTAGAATTGTTTCTAAAGAAATTTATTCACACTATTGATCTCTAATAAACTTAAGAGGGAGGATGAATTGAGTCAACAAATATCCAACACAAACATGCCCTAATTTGTTGAGATATTGGTTGGGAGAATAATTCCGTAATGAAAGTAGTAGAATATTTTTATATCCTGGATCATAGCTTATCTAAACCAATGGGAAAAGTGTGGGTTGATAAGAACCATATATTTCTCGTTCCACCCTTAAGAACACGCGTCCTTTTGGGGTACTTATCCTTGATTCCAGACCCACGAGAAGAGCAATCAGTGTGACACTCGGAATCAGAATCCACATGCTTTGTAAATTGTTAAGCAGTATGTTACCAACCCACATTGTGCCCCACGACTCACTAATAAGTCCTTTAAGCATATGATATGATAAAGAATTCGATTCTTGATTATATGAATACAACAACAATTATGGAAAGAAGAATTTTTTTTTAACTAATATTTTATTTTTTGGGGATTAGTCTCATTGATTGTGAAGATACTTGCTTTCGACAGTAAAAGAAAAACATGTTACCCTTTGTTTGGTATGGTAGAAATAAAGGAAAAAGTATCCCTGTAATAGAGTGAAAAGAAAAAGAAAGAAGAAAATAAGATAATTTGGTTGAGTGAAAAAAAAAAAGTTTTTGAAATTTATAGTGAGATCCACACATAAAAATACCCTTATAACATGAGTGAAAAGAATAGGAAATGAGAAGAACATTGTTGTCATTACTAGCAGTGGTCAACGACGAACACAAATCACAAGAGACGGCCGTTGTTGTCATGGTTAACAACTTGTACTTGCTTTGAACCAAACGCACCAGCTGTTGAATATTTGTTGAACCCTTTATGCATAAAACAATTTATAAAGTTTTGATGATAACAAATAATGAATGTCACATTATTAGATTAATTACAATGATAATAATTATTTGATATTTTGAAGTTATTGATATTTTGAATTTATGAAGATCAGCATAATTGATAAGATTATTTGAAGATAAGATTAAGTGAAGAATCCTGAAGATTAATATCATTCAAGATGACATGAAATTAAGAAGATTTGTTTCTATCTCAGCATAATTGATAAAATTATTTGAAGATAAGATTAAGTGAAGAATTCTGAAGATTGATATCATTCAAGATGACATGGAATTAAGACGATTTGTTTCTATCTCAGCATAATTGATAAGATTATTTGAAGATAAGATTAAGTGAAGAATCCTGAATATTGATATCATTCAAGATGACATAAAATTAAGAAGATTTGTTTCTATTTATTTTTTAGATATTATGTAAGGAGATTAAAAGATTGATCTTGCCAATACATTTATCTTTAAGATTGCATTCAAAAATAGGATAGAATATTTTTAATATTGCATTCAAAAATAAGATATAATATTTTAAGATTACATTGCATAATATAATAGAATATCTTTAAGATTGCATTGCATGATAAGATAAAATATTTTTAAGATAAAATAGAATATCTTTTAGGAATTCATTG
>PYAF01005814.1:1614700-1634164 GCA_007407185.1 Glycine tomentella | reverse complement strand
AATAATATTAGAGTTTCAGAGAGTTTGTGTTTGCATCATTGAGAGAGTTGTTGTGAGATCATATAGAAGCATTTGGCAAGTTTGATTCTTCAACTCTCCATCAGAATTTAAAGGTACCTATTTGCTTAAGGAATAGAAGCGTAAAGGTAACTATTTTAATTGTATTCTTCTTCTTGACTTTGGAAGAGGTCGCAACTGGAAAACTAGGATACCAGTTTTTGTCTCTGTTCTTGGTGAATTGAGACGTGCGACTTTTGGCTGGGAAACTAGGATACCAGTCTGGCTGGGAAACAAGGATACCAGTCTATCTCTATTCTTGGTGAATTGAGACGAGAGCTTTTTGCTGGGAAACAAGGATACCAGCTGGGATAATTGTTGTGTAAGGGTAGACTAGGAAACTAGGATACTAGGAACTCTTGTACACAAAATTATTATAGTGGAGTTGTCCATTGGATTGGTTATCCAATTTGGACATCGTGGTTTTTTTCCCAATTGGGTTTTTCACGTAAAAATTGATTGTGTTCTCTTTATCTTTTATCTTCATATTATTGTTTTGAATTTGATTTTAAATTGTGAATTATTTTATAAACTCAATTCACCCCCCTCTTGAGTTCATCTGGGACCAACACCACCACCCTCTGTCGTTGCAGTTCTTGATGTAGTACTAGTGTTATATGTGTTAAGTGAAATTTTCTAAGTATGGGAGAGTTGTCTTTTGAAGAAGGTAGTTTCAACAAAAAAGGCTATGATATTGAAGATCATTGAAAAATGGTCTTTAAGAGTTTTATTGAAATATGTTTTTCATGAAGGTTTATTGTATTGAGATGAAATTTTACTAAGTAATTATTTTTAAGAAAACTCTTTTGACAAGAATGTTGTTTTGTCAAAAAAGTTAGTTTCAACGGTTAGTTTTGCACATGTATTTAGAGGCGCTCGAAAGGAAAATTCATAACCAGCGATTAGAGCAGTTTATTTGCAAAGAACCAGCCAAAACAAAGGATGTTGTTAGACATAAGTAGTTAATAAAGTGTTGTAGAAGTGTCGAAACCATATTCTGAATTGATCGTTAATATTAGAAATCTATAAATAATATCTTTGATAATCATCTTTCTTTAGATTGAATTATTATCACTCAAATTCACATACACTATTTATATCAAAGTATATGTATTCATCCTATTTTTAATAAAATTTCTTTTCGTTTGATTTTATTTTTGTGCACTTTTCCTCAACCCTTTAACTTTTTCAATGTCCATTTATTCTCTAAACCTTTATTTTTCCAATCTCAATTTATTATTACAACCTAAAATAAAATACTTTTCAGTACCATAATAGATATTATTCTTGGAATTATGATTACTATTTTCGTCAATATATAGAAAAATCTCTAAAATTATAGTTGTTTATTTAATGAAAAAAAAAATTACAATTAAAATATGGATTCTATATCTCATCATGATCAAAAATCCTCTTTGTTAATATAATTTAACATGAAAATATAATTATTTAGACTAGAACTTATCAAAATACTTTTTTTACAATTTTTACAATTAGCAACTAGACTCTGACGAGATACTTGCAGATGGGGGGCAACCACACATGGCAAGGACATCGTAATTGTCATCAACATCCAACTGTGAGGGACACACAATACAGAGATGAAGAATAAACAAAAAAGAGGACATTTCAAACCCAAAATAAAATAAATAAATAAAAGAAGGGTAATAGGATATTTTTTTTCTTTTAATCTCCCTTTATTTCCCTTCAATTAAACCACTTCTATTTTTACTTTATTTCTCACATATTTCTCATCTTTTCTTTTCTCATCTATTATTTTTCATTCTCTCTATTTCTTTCCTCACAATCAAACACAACCTCAATGTGAATATTTGGGTTTAGTGATTCATTATGAACCGTTAACTAAGATTCATTAGTTTGAAAATATCTTAATTGCAAATAAACCTTAGATATTCAACAAAAATTACCAAGTGAGTCTCTTTTTGTATTTTTTGAACTTTAACAATATGATTATTTTGTCAACTCCTCTGTCACCACCCTCGACTTCGATTTTAACTCAACCTTCGTCAGTTGCTTCTTCCTTACATGCAACAAATGCGCATTGTTTTCTCACTACAAATCCTTATGTCCTTACGACTATATTGTTGCATGTGTTGCTTGTTATAATAACCCCATCTCTGGCGCGGCCAGCGCGAGGTCCCGTGCGGTTAGCACCAGAGCCCTTCATGAGAAAACCATGCTATAGTTGTGGCGCAAGTAGCGCCAGGGTCCGCTCGGGTAGCGCCATGATCTCTGAAAATTGGCGCGAGAGGCGCCAGAGTTTTGCAGCCCGCGCGATCAACGCCATGTGTGGCGCGGTTCGCGCCACCTGCACCGACATGTTAGGGTGGTTAGCGCCAGAGGTGGCGCGATCAGCGCCAGACCTCTGGCAGGCCCAGTATATAAGGGTGTTTCGCGATTTTGGAGAGGAAAACACTGTTTTCCTACTTCCTCTGGTCCAGGCTGCCATGGCTGAGCTATGGGAGCTCCATATCTTTCATATACCTCACCTAAACACCTTCTAATCACCTTAAAACCTGATTAGAACCATGTGTGAGCTAATTCCAGCATAAGAGGTTGAGAGAAAATCCCATTCCCTGAGAACTCCAGAAAGCTGAGTTTTGAGAGAAGAAGAAGGCGATGCTTGGCCACCAGTGTTGGGAGAAAGGGAGTCCCCAGCTTTCTTCAACAATTTTGAGGTAAGAAACTCAGCTTTTACCGTTCAATTGTGATTTGGGCAATGGGGTGAATAGTAATCCATCTGTGATAGGGCTGGATTATAAGTAACCCATCTTGGAGTGAATTCCCTGCTTGGGGGTCACTACTTATTGAATTATAGGGATTGTGATAAATATGAACACTAGGTTAGTGTCCTAGCACTGTGATAGTGATGGGTATAATATTGTTCATGATAAGAGATGTTAGATAAACTCTAAGATAGATGATTGAGTTGTGTGGGGTATAAGAGAGATACCCTGATGTTCTAGTGATGAAATGAACATTGTGTTAGTGTTCTGTGCCTGATGATAAGCTAACACTGTGAGAGTGTTATGCTGTAGATTGATAATAGTTATGTGTGATATGTCAGGTACCTTGATGTTATTTGGTGATGTTTGTGATAGCTAAACACTGTGATGGTGTTATGATATGTATTATGAGAAATGCCATTTGGCATGATTTTTAGATAATGTTAGATAGGCACTATGATAGTGTCCTGTCTAGTATGGATTATGTGGTTAGATGTGCATTCTCTGGCCAGAGAATAGTGGACTATGGACCCCTTGGGAATGTACCCTGTGATGGATGATCTTCCTTGGGATAATCCATAGGCGTCCATGTAAATCCTGAGTAGATGTACCCCTTGATGGATGATCCTATTCAGGTATTGGGCGGCAGGTCCTGAGTAGAGGTACCCTGTGGTGGATGATCCTATTCAGACCTGGGTATGGCAAGTCCTGAGTAGATGTACCCCTTGGTAGATGATCCTATTCAGGTATTGGGCGAGAAGTCCTGAGGGAATGTACCCTTAAGCGGATGATCTTCCTCAGACATAAATAGAGAAAGAGAGCTTTGAGTAGATGTACCTCTGAAGAGATGATCCTATTCAGGTACTCTATGGGTGTGAAAGACCAGAGTTGAGAGATTCCTCAGGCAATGTGTGATAAAGCCCTGAGTGAGTGGAAAACCCTTAGGTATATGATTCTCCTCAGGTAGTGGTTAGAGTTTAGTGAGGTCCTGGGGATTTGTACCTGTCAGATGAGCTTCTCAGGCAGAGGAAATAAGTCCTGAGATAAGTTACCTGTCAGACGAGCATCCCTAGGTGTGAAACCAAGTTGCAGGGAACCTATCCACTGGTTAGGTGTTATTCCAGTAGTTATGAGATGAAAAAGTCGAGATGGCTAATAGCTATGATTTAAGATGCTGGTTAAGCTCATTGAGCTTAAGATAGTCTATTTACTGGACAGATAAGTCCTCAGCGTAGATGATAAGTGATCAGGCTTGATTGGACATGTGTAATACACAGTATGAGTGATCAGTGGTGAGAGAATGTAGATGGATATAGATAAGCCATATTGTTACAGTAGGTAGTTGATAGTGAACCAAGGGGAGGAAGGACCTTCAAGAACCCTGGACTTACTGAGATTTTTATCTCACCCCGTGTGGGGTTTATGTTGCAGGTAGATAGGGCGAAGAAGATGGATTTCCTTCTGAGGGAAATTAGTAGGGTCAAGCAATGTGATTGTGTGGACTAGCATCTGAGAGCTGAGTGCTCCCTGTGATGCATACCTTTTGAGGTAGGTTTCTGTCTCCTGTCATATCTGTAATACCTTGAATTTTAAATATGTGATTAAGCCTAGATTAAACTATGATTAAGAGTTAGAATCTAGCATTACAATCCTTAAAGGAAGCTTAAGAGAAGGAGAAAACAGATTCGAACATATGGCACGATTAGCGTGGACATGGCGCTACTAGTGTGGCTGATTCGATCTTGTGGCACGGTTAGCGCGGGGTACGGCGCGAACCGCGTGGAATGGATGAATCAGGCCAATGCTGGCGGCCATCTCACGCTAACTGCGTGGCTGTGGCTGTGGCTGTAACACCCCAACTGCAACCGAGGTCATTACCCAGTCTTAACTACTATCATAACAATAACCATCAGAGTTAAGCAGTTTGGAAGCATATAATAATATAAACAGAGCATCAACAAATGCCAATATCATATACGCTGTACATATGTCATGGTGAATATACATCAAGTTTCTGTGTCTTATATAAAACTGTACATAAACTTCCCCCTCGGGGTACAAAATAAAACCAAAGGCGAATACAAAACATCTGAGCCACAAGCTCATGTCATCTAGCCTAAGGTTACAAATCCAAGCTATCCCTGCATAGGCTTCTTGCCTTGGGATCTATCTGCTCCGCTTGATGATTCACCTGCAAAACATAAGCCCCACACACGGGGTGAGATATAAAATCTGAGTAAACTCAGGGCCCTTGAAGGTATTTCCATCCCTTGGTTCACTTCCAAACATAAACATAGAAATACAACATATCCAAGAGATTCATAATCTTTATCTCAATCATATCATCATCAAGCAATCCTCAATCTCAATTCTCATCCACCTGGCCACAACCAGGTGCCTCAAGCACGGCCTATAAACCGTTCATAGCATAAAATACTACCTGACCACTATCAGGCTATAAACCACTACCTGACTACAATCAGGCTATACTCATGGCAAACCGCCAACCATTACGTCCAACACTATCCTGCAGAGGCTATGTCTAGGTATATAGGAACATCTCCATCTCAGGAGGCTACATCTATATACTAGAAACATCTCATGCCAGGATTCAATCATCTACATGAGGCTACATCTGTATATATAGGAACATCTCTACTTTAGGAGGCTACATCTATATAACATCTCCACTTCATTGGCTTCACATGCAATTCCTTTGAAATCATCCTTCCTCAAAAAATTTGTGTCAAATGATAATTTATTCATCAGATTTTCAAGTGCCTCATAACCATTATCTAAAATCTCCCACATAAGTTGTCTTGACTCCTTTTTTCCTTGGCTTATATGTATCAAATCATATGCATATCTCATTGCACGATTTTGAAAAACTATTTCAGCCTCATTTGAATCCTTAAGTGTTGCACTGCCATTATAAGTGTGGACCATTTTCCTTGCTTCATTAGACCATCTCTTTTGGATATATTTTTCAGGAATTTGGGGTATATTTTTTTGCTTGAGAACAGCAAATAGATGATAGCACAGAATTCCTAATGTCACAAATTTTGCACAAGTACAAGATAGATCCAATGAAGATATATCTATATAAGCAATATGCACATTTGAGTCCTTTCCTTGCATTCGACATTCAAATTTGTGTAAAGTGTCAATTGCTTCAATTTCATTGATACCGCAAGCACCTGTACAACAAGATACTCATTTTCAACTAGTTTGTATAACTTGTGATTATATACATCAGATGCATGCTTCAAGATACTACTATCCATGTTTGCACGTGGAGGCTTACACTGATGACAATTATAATTCTCTTCTGCTTCACTTGTACGCCATCTTGAAACAAAATTTTCAAAGCTCATAACAAATTTTGTAAGAGAAGTAGACTTGTTAGCAATTCCATTCAAAACATTGTTTGTGCTCTCACTCCTTTGAGAAGACTTTATACCACCATCAAAAGTATGCTTGTTAAGAGTTGTGCACCATTTCTCTTTAATTTTGTACAAGTTATGCAGCCAACTACGTTGTTTAGCATCACTCTTCATCATCATCTTTTTCCATGTTTCTTCGAACTCTTCAATTCACATCTTGGCAAACATTTTTTGAACAAACGGTGGAAACCTTGATCATTATTTAATCCACCTAAATGTGAGGGTGCATTCTTAGAAATATGCCATAAGCATAACCGATGAGATGTATTAGGAAAAACCTTCTCAATTGCTTTTGTCATTACTTGGTCATGATCTGTAAAAATAGTTTTTGGTGGCTGATTACCCATTGATTTCAAAAATGTACTAAAGAGCCACTCAAATGATGAAGTTGTCTCATCTAATAAAAAGGCACATCCAAACATAATATTTTGCCAATGCTGATTCACTCCCACAAATGGTGCACATACTGGATTAGATCTATTTGTGCGATAAATAGTGTCAAAAACTACTACATCTCCAAAAAAATCATAATCAGTCATTGATTGAGCATCTCTCCAATAAAAATTTGTCATTCGTCCTTCTTGATCAACTTGTACATCCCAATAAAACATTCCACCCTCATCCTCCATCTTACGCTTAAAGTAATTTTTCAAGCTTTGAGAGTCATCAGCCTCAATTAATATCATTTTTTAGGTATTAATATAGTTATAATAGTCTTTCTTTGAAAAGCCCACAGCTTCAGCTCCACCACTTTCATCAACTAAATATGAGAATGCACTAATTGTTGGAATCCCTGCATTGACCATTAACATCAAAGTTGTTCCTTTTTCCTTAGAAACACGTCGTGCAGATTTTAATAAGTGTCTTTCTTCTGGTAGTGCAAAATCATGATTGTGCTCCTCTATGAACTTAGTCACTATCCATGTCTCATCTTCATTAAGTACAAAAGTTATCATTGCTTCACATCCAGTTCTAGTATCACGCCTCTTGAAAGTTTCCTCATATGAGCACTTGTTGTATTTAAATCCCCTCTTCCAACAACAAAATTCTTTTCTTTTTAACTTTGAAGGCTTTCCTGAACAATATTGTTTATATTTTCGAACACAAAAACTCAAATCATGCACATAGTCGCAATATAACTTATACGCTTCCTCTATATTACCCACAGTCTTACCCATAACAATTTAGTTTCACAATCACGATTAATTGGGTTAACTTGACTTACCCCTCCATCACAATCTATTACTACATCTTTTCATGTTCAATGTGAATAACTTCATCATCATCACTTGAAATAGGTTGTTCAATATCGTGTAATAATTCCATGCCTACACATATAATAATAATAATAATAATAATAATAATAATAATAATAATAATAATAAAAGTAAAACAAATATTATTGATATACTAAAAGTGAAAAGAATGTTACCTGGGACCATGTGAATTGGAAAAGAATGCAACGGTGGTGGAGTGAAGTATTGAAATTCTTAAGAGTAAAAGTGAGAAGAATATTACCTGTTGGAATGTGAGGCCAAGCGTGAATGGGTAATTAGGAGCCATAAATCTACTCTTTTTTACTGTGTCTCCCTTTACAACCACACAGCTTCTAATTTGTTTTCCACTGGTTTGAGTATTATAGCAGAGGTGTTAAACTCTTCATATCCTTTGATTGAATCTACTTGACGTGAGAAAGGGATGCAATTACAAGTGTGGAGCCCATAGGCATTGGTAAAGACAAATGAAAAGCAACAATCAACACCTTCAGGAGAAATTCTTACTTTAGTGTAGTTATTTGGAAAAATTAAAATTAACTATGGTTAATGTTTTAGAAGAATTAAAAAGACTCATTAATGTAGAAGACAATAATGACCCACATTGCTTACATGTTACATAATAAATGGTACAAAGCAAGAAAAATGTCTTGCTCCTGGAGCAAGCAAGAATTTCTCCTACGTACTTGCCCCCCTTAAATTTTGGCATGAAATTACTTTAATACCCTTGTTTTTAAAATTTTTTACAAAAATATCCAAGATCAAGAGACTTCGAGAGAGACCATGTGCGCTCTTCTGCTCTGCTATGCTTTCCATTACTCTTCTGCTCTGCTCTCTCACATCCTTCTGCTCTGCTCGCCAATTGCCACCGCCAACCGTTGGCCACCGGCGCCGACCTCCAAAGCCTCCTCGTGGCTCACGGCTCCCACAACACGCAGCATGCCAACACCTCCAAGGCTCCGCTCCGAGCTGCGTTCCACGCTTCCATTTCTGGCTTTCTGTGATTTCGTTTCCCAGAATATTGGTTCTTCAATCTTCACTGGGGCTGCACTTCCATTTTTGTGCTTCCGTTTACTCAACACTCAACAGGTACACATCAATTTTTTTCTTTTATTATTATTTTTCTTTTTTCGTAAGATTTATGTTTTATTTAGTGTTTTTTTACCCTAATCATGTCATTTGCGAATTATATTGAAAAATGAATCAATATTGAATCAATATAGAAAATGAATCAATTTATTTAGTGTTTTATTTAGTGTCTGCCCGTTAATGGAGAACAATAGAGGAAAAATATTCCAAGGCTTAACATGCAGCTGATTTATGATTATAAGACCATATTTCTGATTCTGCATTCTGTTGGATTCACTTCATCCTCCCAAATAGGCTTTTACTACGAATCCTTAAAATTATTAATGGATACAGATATTTTCTAGTGCGTTCCCTGAGAATTATGAACCTCCCAGTAATTTCTACTATGAAGTAAATGACGATTCTCCCATTGTTTAGGTAAAATCTAAGTCAAATATTTCTGTAGGGCCAATTGCCTTTTCTTGTAAGTGTGCTACGTAAACTTTTTCTCCCCTTGAAGGATGATGTCGGTTTATTTGATTACAAAAAAAATGTCCCTGAAAGAGTAAATGAGTTTGTGGCAGCTGCAATATCACAGGTATGAAATTTATCTTAAGAATAGATGGTTGGTTCTATACATACTGCAATTTGCTTGGTTTAAAATGCACTTTTAAAATGTTTACTATATAGAAATAGAATTGGTGTGTCTGAAACTAAGCAATCAAAATATAAATACTCCAAATGAAAAATTATTTAAAACTTGTTAGTTGCACTTAGAAATTGATTTGAGTGAACAACTCCACTGGCTTTCCTATTTCGCCCTAATATTACGCGCATAAATCATATAATGTGGACAATGTGCCTCTTTTCAAAATTTTAATTGCATATATTTCATGAATTAGGCTACCAATTTTGCTTTTGAATTTATTTTATGAAGTCAACAAAGTTGTTATCAAAGAAAATAGAATGTGTACAACTTCAAAGAACGAAAGAGTATAATGATATAGAGGTCTTTCATGCAAAATTATGAAGACTTGATGCCAAGGTTGAGTTATTGGTTGTGTTTCGTTCTGTTGATTATTTTGATTTTTACTCCTTTTATTTCTTCTATCTTGTCATTACAGTGTCCACTTTTGAACATAAGTTACTGTCTAGCATCAGAAGTTGATTTCTCAAATGGGAAAAACTAGGTGAGGATCTATGCCATCTCGTCTATTGCTTATTGGGATGCAAGAATTTTATGTAAGATTTTCCTGATATATTGCTTCCTGTAGGTAACTATTGTTTACAATCTAGGATGGAAAAGAGAGGATATCATAAGGATTCCTATGAGTTTCTTCCTTCAACTTCAATCACCCTATAATGCCTCCTTTCTTTTCTTTTCAAATTATGAACAATCTACGAACCATAAAAATATTATCTGCTACATGCACAAGCACTTTCAATACTTAGCTTTTATGTGCCAATTGATGCCTTCTAGTTGAAGCATTGTGATATAGTTTTTCTTGTGTCATGGAATTATTTTCCTTGTGTATCAAATGGAATGAAGAATGTTTTGAACTTAATATGGAAAAATCGAATTGCAAGGACAAAACATGGCCATCCTTAAACACTACTTTTGCTTGACATTGCTTGTCAAATTTGTCATAGGTTGTCAATGAAAATGTTGTTGTTCGGGATTCTAGTGGGAAAAAATCCAATCCCAGATGGTGTCGATACTTGATGATTTTCTTGGTTTAAGAAACTACCACAGTGGCATACTTGGGAGTGTCTCCAACTGTAAAATCCAAATACTGGTTTGCTTTTTCAGCAGTTCGGTTTTAGCACTTACTATGTATCCTATACCAAAAGAGAAAGTTAGTCTTTATTAGTTATTCCCTATTTAAAATTGTTGAATCCCCCCTTAATTAATTTTCTGAATCCGCCACTATGTTTTACAGTGTTATAATGCCTTCAGGCATGTGACTGTGAGTATTTTACCTTATGCATATGGATTATATATATTCTGAGAAATATTATTGTGTTGAGTTAGTTTTTTGTTATAAATATTTAATATTATCAACAATACTTTCCATTTTAAAATAAATACGTACATATATTTTATTTACTATTAATGCAATGTTTTCAAATCAATTTATAAAATGTTATGCAAGAAACAATTTCTCATATGTATATAGAGGCATTTCTGGGCCCATTCAAGGTGTTTAACTGCACAAGAACCCAAAAAATAAAGGGTCTCAAATATTAATTATTGTAACATATGTTCAATACTAAAAACTAGAGGAGATGGTAATGCCTATTTTGGATAAATTTTTCTACAAATATTTATAAAAGAATAAAAAAATTAAATGAATTAAATTTTTTTTCCTAAATATAAGTTGCTTTTATTTTGTGGAAAAATTAAATTTATTTTAATTACTTTTTTTCCTTAAAAACTTTATAAATAAGCCTATATCAACAAGAGCATAATATAACTAGATAGAACATACCTTAAAAAAACTAGATAGAACATAAATTATATATAAATTACGTATTATTTTTAATTGTATAAACAAAGTAATAAAAAACAATAAATAAGTAGAGATCTAGGTGATTTAATCACTAACAAATGAAGATAACTAGATAAGAACGTTTAACTGGTGGCCACATCTTTCTGTAAGGGCTCTTACGCACAAAAATTGAACTTATCATTACTACCACGCTTAGTACCGTTTAGGAGACGTGAATCTAATTAATCTCAATTACCAAATGAAGACTTTTAACTATAAAAAAGATTAAAAAAAAAAAAAGTGAAGACTAAATAGTACTATCTTGCATGACTGTCCTACCTAGGTTGATATACGCGAGAAGCACGTGCATATATAAATTGCCCACACGAGCTAAATTAACAACTTCAACTTATTAGACGTCTGAAAGAGAAAGAAGGAATTCGAAAATACATATTTACAGTTAAATAAATAAATAAGACACCATCAAATCCATGGATCAACTAACTTGAGTAGTGGTGAATCCAAAATCTGAGTAGAAGTAAACTATTTAAAAATAAGTAAAATAAATAATTATTATTACAATATAAAAATAAAGATATAAATATTAAAATCAAGTGTAGTGAGTTGAACAGGAAATAAAATATAAGAAAAAACTAGTTAATAAAAAACAAAATTTGGCGACAGCTAAAAAAATTGAAAGCAGCATGTATAAATTATAAAATTAGGGGTAAAAAAAATAACAATGAATATGTACTTGTATTCTTTTAGAAGTCATGCACCCCCTCAAATATACATGAATTGGTCATTGGATGTGGAATTATTTAAATTTAATTAGATACATCAAATTTGAGTTATGAATACGTAATTATATTAAATATTTAAAAACAATTATTATTCATAATAATTTTATTTCACTCAAATATAATTTAAGAAAATAAGATTAACATTTTTCTATGGATATTGTATTTGAGGATATATTACGTAGTTATGACATTAAGATATTATGATAAATCCACCGTGGTTATAAAACCTTCGCCCAAAAAAAATTAAAAGTAATTAAAGTCATTGGTATTATAATTTTTATCAATTTTAAAATTAAAAAATAATAATATTTGAGGGAGAAATTACAAAACAATAATAATAATAATAATACCAACGTGAAAAATTAACAAACATTTTTTATAAAGACATCCGGATATGCAGTTTTTATAGAATGGTTGGGCATTTAGTAGAAAAAATGTTGATGATGTAATTAAGAAATTATAAATATTTTTTCATTAAAATGTTATAAACATATTTTATCATAATTTTTGATATTTTTGGTGAAATATTTAAAATTACTAACTCATCTATATTTACTGATAGATAAATCACGAGTTAATCTAGACGTGGGTCCCATGTTGAAAGCTCCGCCGTCGGATTTCCTGAGTTGACATTTGACAACATAAAAACTGGCGAAAAATCATCACATTTTCGGTCGAGTCTTATTCTGACTCCGTGTGGGGCCCACTTTATGACATCTGTAGACGCCGCATCTGACCACCATTTCCAATTTGCTGTGTTCCCTAAGCAACGTGATCGGGTGGTCATTTTTCATTGTGATTCACGCTTCTATTGTTTCTCTTTATTTTCTTTATTTTTTCGTTCAAACTTCTCTTTCTAAGATGTTTTTATCATTTAAAAAAAATACTCCACTAAATACATTAAAATACATACTACACCCTGTCACTAGTCACTAATTTAATCTCCTAATCATAATACTAGTACTAATTAATATTTTTCGGTTTATATTTATAAAGTACACTGAAACTAATGTTAAAGTCACTTCTTAATCAAGAATGATTAAGATATTATCTAAAAAATAAAATTTATAATTGTTGAATAACAAAAGTTTTTTTAATAATTATATATTTATATAATTAATTAGAATTAAAAATAAAATTTAACATTATCCAATAATAAAATTTGACATTATTTAAAATTTGATATAGATTAAAAAATTTTACTAATTTCACCATCGATAATATACTAACAATTTCAAGATGAATTAGTTTTGAAAATGAAAAAAAAAAAGTTATCCACTTATAATATAGTATAAAGAAAATTATATAATCATTTCATCATGATTTATTATTTAAAATAAATTTATTAATTTTTAAAATAATTCCAACAATAATTTATAATTATATTATAATGTAAAATTATTTTATATTATTAATATATATTAAAAAATTAAAAAAGTATTGTTTAAGAACAAATAAATTATTAATATAGATATTATAACTTTATAATGTGACATTTGATCGAATATTATCATTAAACTAATTATATGCTTAACATTTATCGTGTCTAGCTATTTATAAATAAAAAATGCTGTTGTGATTTTCGGATATGTTTCAAATTTAGACATTACCCTTTTCACTTGCATGATCGATGACATTACAATTTTATTTTAGTTGAATAATGAATGACATTGCATTGCATGATCCTCGTGGTGTTGGATTTAGTTGGATTGCAGATGATAATATCGCTAATAATAACTGGATGACGTCATGCCACGTGGCTTTCGTACACGTGTGAAACCTTTGCTTACCCGATTTTGCTCAAAGCAAATACCAAAAGAATAAGAAAAGCTTAAAATTTTAATTTATTTTTAAGATATTTTTTCTTTTTAATTAAACAAACTAATGTTATCTGTATTTTTTAATATCAACTTTTTTCTTCTATTTTCTCTTACCATCCATATTACACTACTTTTTTGGTATAAAGGAGTCGGGAGAAAAAAAAAACTTTTTACTTTATCTTTTCCCATGTGTTTCTTTTTTCAAAATAATCCTCATGGAAACATTCTCGATTCTCGAATACTAAATATTATCTCTTTTAATGGACGGATTCTTATTAACAAATTTTATTAATTTCAATAAAACATTTATCTTTTTAGTTATTTAATCATATTCTAAGGACACTCATTTAGCAGTTGTCTTAGATATTCAAATCTTAATTTATTATATGTTGGTAACCGAATTTTGTAAAAAGATAAAGAACAATCTCAATATTCAGTTGGATGCCGATCTTGGGATGTAGATAGGGAGAAAGTAAAATGTACAATATTCGTTGAAAGCCAATTGACTGAGAAAGTCCTTATATAGGAGATGCTGACTCGTGGGAACAGACAAAGAGTTAAGTATGTGGATAAGTTCATATCGTGAAGTCCACATTTTTATTAAGCTCTTTGGAGTTTTTGTTTAAATTTCATGTGTTATGAATAAGAGGCGGTTAACAATTTAAAATAATAACTACTCATAATTGTTCTTGGGAAAGGTTAGAAAGATAACTACTCCCAACCGCTACGATAATCAACGGTTACGATGATTCACCGCCAAGAGTCGCGATGGTTCATCGCCAAGAGTCGCAATGGTTCACCGACAACTTTTCAACAGGGTTATTTGTTGTCTATAAATAGACACAGAGACTATCAGAAAATAATAAGTAGAAAACAAGAAGTAGAGAAAACTGATAGAGTTTTGATAGTTAATCTTTTATGATAATCTTGCTTAGACACTAGTGCATTTTCATATCACATAATTCTGTGATTCCTCAAGCATTAGCTTTGTTCGTTTAGGCTGTTGATTTGAAGTGCCATCAATCTTTCAGACGTGATCCGTTCTATCCTGTGAGACAATTGTTCATTAACCTTTGGCATCAATTGGAGGGAACAAATTGTCTTAAAGAGACAACATTGTTGGGCTCGGATCCTTTCATCTCTTTGCATTTGTTTCTGATTCATACTTATCATACAGGTTCTGTTTAAATTGTTTTTGTACAGTTGTAGTAGATTATATTGTTCCTCTTGACTACTCAGATTCTGACCCTTGTACAATTGAATATATTCCAATTCTAAATTAACTAATAGTTCCAACAAGTCCATCCCCGTCCCACATTCTTATAGTTGTGAAATTTGATTTGTTTATTGATTGAATTAAGATAATGGATTAATAAATCATTAGTTTAATTGGTAGATTAGTAATTGGTCTACTTTGACTCAATATATATTACAAATTCAAAATTATATATTTATCTATTATATATAACTATATAACTAATATTATTTAAGTAAGAAAAATCTACTTGTACTCCAAAATCTAATTTTTTTTTCAAAAAAAAATTCCATTTTTTTCCAAAAAGATAAATAAATAAGAAACCCAGCAGGATTTGACCGGATCAATTGCATTTCTAGTCCGAACACGGAACTGGCCTGGTTTGACCACTGGATTCAGGTCCGGACCAATTTTTACAATATTGCACATAGTCAACGGGATTAATGGATCAACTTGCATTTGACAAAAAAATTAAAAATAAATAAAAAAATAAATTTTAAAATGTAAAATTTGATCTATTTAAAAAAACTAACTATAAATTGTCTTATAAAAAAATGTCTAAAATGATTACATAATTTACATTTGAAGCTACCTAAAAAGTATTTTCTTACATCATGTTTACTTAATCTATAATTCTATACTAAATCAAAGTATTACACCATCATTCACCAACCATAAAATCATAGAGAACTTACTTAAATTTTATACTTTTTTTACTTTGTTTACAATCCTTTATTTATTAGTATTATATTTTTTATATTTAAATGTAAAAAGCACACAAGGCCCATGAATAACACCAATTTAACTCACAAATTAAGTGGACCGGGCTAAAAAGCCAACAATTTAAATAGGCTCAAAATATCTAGACATGTATATTATTCATTGGTGGCCCACGAACCCAAGCCCGTTTGTCCAGCTCTAGTGATCCCTAAACTTAAATAACAACGCTTAGTAGTGGGTAAAAATGTTTTTAGTGATGAATGCCAATTTATGTGGATCAACTTAACTAGTGTAGCGGTCTAATATGAAACTTGTTTCAAGTTAAAAAAAAATAAAACATATCTTTCATTACAATCATTGTTAACAATTGATCAATAACTTTAAAATAAAATAAAAATACAACAAAAATAAGGTTGGGATAAAAAGCCCAAAGTGTAAAGGATAATTACTTTATTTTTCATTCCTTTGATTTGAACTTAGTTACACGGTTAACCCACATTTGTTCTACTTTAAAAAGCGGTGACTTAAGAATGGTGGACATACATAGGAGATTCAAGTTGTGGAGGACAATTGGGGTTAAGTTTGTTTGAGTGGCTTGATGTGTAGTGTCAAGCAAAGGTAGGGACTATTTTGCATCAACCACAAGTGACAATATGTTGCGTCAACCACTATTAAACGCTATTAACCTTGACTTCTTTTGACACTACATGTAGTGTTGACTCTTTTTTTTTTTTTGGCTCATTAATGTTTGTGTATGTTTTATGATTGATGTTAATTTTTGTTGACCAAAAGTTTGATACAATTGATTAGATTCAAACTCTATAGCACTATACCCATTGTTAATGCAAAGCCGATGCTATTGCATATCTAGCGTCAACTTTTGTATTCAATGACAATAAAGCAAGAATTATAAAAGTCGATACTAATGCACATATAGTATCGAATTTCATGTTTTAAGTTGTATTTGAATAACACTAAAACAAGAAATTTGTGTAATGTGAGTTAGGATAGATCAAATAGTAGTGATCTAATCAATGAGTTCATTTGTTTATAATTAAGTGACAAATGATAATTTTTAAGATATATATTTTTTAAGTTTTTTTCATTATTTTCTTTATTAATGAGCTAATCCACTTTTTTATATATAATATAAGCTAATCCACTTAAGTTGACTTTATATTAATAGGCTAGACCCTATTTGAATAAAATTATCCTTAAATACTTATAGAAAAATAAATAAAGAAAATGAAATAAGTTTCTTTAATAAGCCAAAGTTAGCTAATAGACAAGTTAACATCAATTCCATTTACTCGTGTATTTATTTTTATTTTTACTTTTTAATTACAAAAATTGTCACACTGTTTATAATTTGTTTTGTTTTCTAAAATATTTGTACAAGAAAAAGAAAACGAAAAAAAATTATTTTCAATATTTTCTGTACAAATAATTAAAGACAAAAAAAATTTAAATAAGGTGACAATTTTGTAATTAAAAAGTAAAATAAAAAGAATGAAAACACATAAAAATGAGAGTTTTTAATTTAACTTATACATTTTTTATTCAACATTGTATTGGTAGGAAGTTGTCTCTATAAGTAGTGAATAATCTTTGTTGGAGACAATAAACATATACAATATAAGTATTTCACTTCCAAAACAATTTATTTTATATGTAAGAACCAATTGAAATTCAAAATCTTATATCACTTAATTAAGAGAAACAAATCGTTATCATTATTGATTTTTATCATTTAATTTATACATTACCTAATTTTATTGTATAAGATAATTTTATTTACTTTTATTTTTTTACAATTACTTATGAAAATTTTATCTATACAAGCCGTTAATATTATTGACTTGTCTTTAAGTTTAACGTGCAATTACCAATTCAAGTAAGGCAAGTTGATATAATCCTAGAATGAAGATATGGCATAACCATATATAACTCATTAACTCCAAAAATACGTCATGTGAATTTAACTACACATAAATATTCGATATGTATATTTTAAAGCAAAAAGATTTGATGCCTTGGATATTTGTAAGCCATAGAATAAATGAATGTTATTGTCATTGGACAAATTATATGCCCCTACATTTTCTTAAGGCCCCATGCATTCTTCTTGGATAATATTGCGATTTGAAAGGGGCGATGACCTATCTCGTCTCACCTTCCCCACAAAATTAACACCGAAAAAGAATGGCATTAAAATTTGCTCTAGATTCTACCTAATCATGGAATATATATTTTCCTTCCATTCATTAAACAGCAATTACTATTAGTAAATTAAAGAAACAATTATCTTTATCTCCTCTAATATCACACTTCAATTTAATTGCAATGTATCAACATCACAATTTATAAAGGCATTTAAAGTAGTTAGAATAAGACTCAAATATTGTAAAAATGTGCATGATATTTTATGATTGATTCTTAACTTTCCGGGCATATCAATTAATCCTAATTATATTGACATTATTATTACTAAGCTAATTATATGTTCGGATCATGCATTTTTTCAACAAACATTAATATAATTTAATTAAAGAAATAATTATATTTTTTTTCTTAAAACTAACAATGAAATAGGTTATGTTAGATAAAACTAGCTTAAAAGTTATTTGGAATAATGACTTAAATTAATAATGTATACAATTTTTGTAATGCCCATAATTATTCGTTAATTTTAATCAATAAACATATCTATGAAGTGGCTACATCAAAGGTCCCTTTCTTTAAATATATCAATTATCATCAATAAACTTAACCCAGTTAACCAAAATCTCTTTATCTAAATATATTAACTATTACTAAAATAGAACTTCTCAAATTGAGAAGCTAGCTCTATATCGCTGTACACAATCAAACTTTTGTAGTGAGCTCTTAATTTGAATTTTAAATTCTAAATAATCTCAAAAAGAATTTAAATATATTACAATATAAAAAGATTGCAAGGTAAATTATCACACGCACAGGATGAGAGCAATTTACACTATGAGACACAGACCAAATTCGTGCATGCAAAACTTTAACTTCTTACTAAGTGCTATAAAAGCCTTAAACAGAAGATGATAAATAAATACATAAAACAAAAATATTTTAGATAAAGTGAGACTTTTGCCAGCTTTTACAAAATACTCTTAAAAAATACAACACTTATCCACTCAGATATTGAATTATTTTCACTCTTTTCTAAATTTCTTCTTTCCCTCTTAAACGGAGTACTTGTGATTGCTAAGGACTGAGTTCAACTGGGAATTCCGAGAATGAGTTTTCAGTGCAACAATGAAATCTTGTCCATGTAAGAAAAATTGAATAATCTAATCATGTTTATATATAAACAACATAAATAATTAGATTAAGTGTGAAAAAATTAAGATCATAAATACCTCCCGCCATTGCTCATAATTTTCAGTCTTTGGATTGCACTGAAGATCTCTCTTGAGTCTTCTAAACTCTAATTCTAAAGCACTAGATAGTGTATATGCTGATGTATATAGAATGAGTTCAGGGACCCAAGAAGGTTATAGGCACACTTATTTATAGACCCCTTGCCATCAAAGAGTCAGTTACGATGTGCTAAAATAAGAGACGTTAATGTTGCAAAAAAATAGGGAATGTGGGTAGTGGTTAGTTTCCTGAATTATTGTTGACCACTATCAGGTTGGTTACAGATATTTTGTAATTTCAAAATAAAAACCAACATTCTCCCACTTGGTCAACATGTCCCTTAATTTACATAACAAGAAATAAAATGCATGAATCATGGCGATAAGTCCTCTTAA
>PYAF01005814.1:1590503-1602674 GCA_007407185.1 Glycine tomentella | reverse complement strand
ATTTTATTTTTATAATATTGATATGTAGTATTCATTAATTTTGTTGATAATTATTTTTTTTAAAATATAATTTATTACATTTAGTAAAATCTTCTTTCTCTATCATGTCTTTATCATATCTTAGCTTAAATTTAAAAATCTTACATATTTTTTATTCATAAATGTGAGTTTGGTTTTAAAAATATATTAAAACCTGATTTTTTTTCAACTACGATTTTATCATCTATTAATTTAAACTCAAAATCGTATTTAATAATAATAATTTTTTATTCTTAAATGTGTTTGGTTATATAAAAAAAACGTTTAAATTAAAATAAAAATGTAATATACACAAGTAATTTTAAAAATTGATCTTTCTTTTATTTCTTATTTTTTTAAGAACCACTCAGAGGCTGAAAAACAATTAAACTAGAGAGAGGGAGTGAGATTGAGAAATTGAGAACTCAGTCATAGTCTCATACCCTACCCTGAGTGGCGGGCCCCACTTAACTCGCGCTCTCAGAACCGCTTCCTCGGTCCTATCTATATCGTGCCACATTCACTACCTACTTAGTACTTTTTATTACTTCATGCTCCACTCTTTTCATCTTTATCATTTTCTTATAAATGATAAATAAATAAATCCCAAATTACTACTTATTAATTACTAAACAAATAATCAAAATATAGCCAAACATATTGAACAAATAATGAAAATGCGCTCAAATCTTAATAATTTATTTTTAATCGTTAATAAGTTAGATTTAAACTTATAATAATAATAATGCGAATCAGATTTAAACATGTCAAAACTTAACAATTTATTTAATAAATAATAGTTAAATTTATTTTAATAAATAATAAATTAAATTTAAATTTATGATAATAATGCGGATCAAGACTTTCCCGTTTTAAAATATGATCTTATCTATTTCCAACTATAAATCAGAAAGAATTGACAGAGACGCAAACAGTTCCTTCTCATTTTCTACGTTTTTCATCCAAACCTTTTTGTTTTCCCTCAACCATTGCATCTGTTTGATCAAAGTCAAAACACACCCAAAAAGACCACCATTCGCAACAACACAAACCCCTTTCTCTCTTCTCTCCTGTTCAACGCAACACAAGTGGTTTTTCGTTTGCTCAAACAAGAACCAGTTCCTTAAACACGCGGTATTTGTCTCTCTCCTCGGAGCAACATTACCTACCCGCACACTACTACTGCAATAGGTAGAAAGAAAAAGAAAGCGTTCAGATTTTTTTTTTCGAAATCACTTTAGGTTTCGTTGATTTAACGTGATGATTTTGTTGAAAAACATCGAAGTCGCGGTATTTATCTCACTCAGGATTGGGTTTCTCTACCTGGTGTTTTGCCTGTTGTTTCGGCCCTTTCCCGAGTGTGATTCTTTTTTTATCAATCAAAACCTCTTCCCAAAATGTAACATGTCCGTAGGCACGACAATACATAACCTAGAAATCACACTCGAGAAAGGGCCGAAGCAACAGGCAAAACATACGACTTTCTGGATGTAGATGATGATATCTATGGATTGGGTTTCTCTAGCTGGTGTTTTGCCTGTTTGTTCGGGAGGTATTCACGTTTGGCATATGCCTGTTCTGACCGAGATCTTTGGGGTCTGTCATTCTATGAGTCTCTTCCTTTTTTTTTTTCGTATGGCATCCCACTACCTTTGGCAGCATCCACTAATTCGGAACTTTATTTGAAAACCATATTTCGACCCGGAGCCGGGTTTCCAATTTTTCTTTTTAAACAACCGGAAAAAAGGGTTTTTCTTTTATTTTTTCCCTTAGGTTTTTGGTCTGAAATTCCAGAATCTTGAAACGACATCCCAACAACGCAAAAACACGACGATATTGTTTCTTGTAATTTATATACATACGCGTTTTTTGTTTTGTGTGTGTTGGTTTATGTTTCTGTTGTTGTTGTTGTTTATCGAATCCACTGCCGTTTTGCCGCACATTAATCCAATCGAATTTTGCCAAAACGGGGACACCCCGCATGAAAAACCGTAGTAAATTCAAAAACTTTAATGATTGATTGTCGAAAATCTTGTTACCCTTTTGACCCCTCCATCATTGCTGTGT
Source organism: Glycine tomentella (assembly GCA_007407185.1). Taxonomy (NCBI): domain Eukaryota; kingdom Viridiplantae; phylum Streptophyta; class Magnoliopsida; order Fabales; family Fabaceae; genus Glycine; species Glycine tomentella. Next base: position 1,600,589 of record PYAF01005814.1, on the reverse strand, counting down.
TCAGGGGATCGAGGAAAAGACAAACAGCATCATCCCAGTGACGACGATCACATTAATGAGAATCCGAGTTTGAGTTCGTTGGAATTTGCTTTTCAGAATTTTGGATCTGCAAGATGAAGTCTTGGTCACTGGACGAGTGGAGGAAGTACTTTGGGTCAGCGAATTCGGATATATTTGAGATAATTGAGCACGCCATAATTGTGGCGGCTTCGGATTGCCCAAAGGAGTTTAGAGTGAGGAGGGATGGGATTGCAGAGAGGTTGTTTTCTTGCAAGTTGACACGGTGTGTGGGGTGTCACCTTGTTGAGTTGGCTGTGGGTGCAGACAGTAAAGAGAAGCATGATGATGATAATAATAAGAGTGGGTATGAAAGAGATGGTGTTGAGTTTGAAGGTGCAGGGGCAAGCAAAGAGAGCAAGGTCAATGGGGATGGAGGGAGAGATGTGAATCTTGGTGATAGCAATTATAGCTTTGGGGAGGCTGAGGCACTGACTGATGAGATGGAAGAGGAGTCTCAGTATGTTGCGGAGATTTTGAGGATCAGGGATGTTCTGCTTAACCCTGAAGATGAGGTGTGTTGCTTGCAATTTACTCTCATACTGATCTCTCTTGAGTCTTGACTTTTCTTTTCTTTGCTTCTTTGTTATTTGTGTTGCAATTTACTTGAATGTTTTGATGAGTGTTTTTGGAAGGATGGGTTTTAGAGGTACAAAGAAATGTGGTTTTTGTTGGAAGGCATTTTGGTTGTTGTTTGTGTGCTATGGTTCTTGGTTATGCTAATACTGCTTTGTTTTGTGTTGCAACAGTCTGAGGCTGTGTTATCTGATTCATTAAGGCGGCTTCAGTTGATGGAACTCACCGTGGACTGTTTAAAGGTTTGAATTGAATCTTTCTTTGTTAATTGTTACTCATTCTATGAGTCTACCATTTTTATTATGCGTTTGGGCAATTTGTTTTTTGCTTTTTTTCCAAGTGTCCTTTTTATTAGCTATTCCTCTAATTCTCGGAATTTAATTTTGCCAGGCAACTGAGATTGGCAAGGCTGTCAATCCTCTCCGAAAGCACAGATCAAAAGATATTTGTCAGCTTGCCAGGACTCTTATCGAGTACGAAAGTTTTTCCTTGAACCGCATTTGTCATCTATGTATCATTTGTTGAATGATTTGTTTTATAGAAGGTAGGTATGCCTGTTTATCTTTGGCTACATGGATCAAAGAAATGACATCTAATTGGTTTCTTTAATTCCAATTAGTGGTCTGCTATTCTTGTTGTGTGTGTGTGTGTGAGAGAGAGAGAGAGAGAGAGAGAGAGAGAGAGAGAGAATGAAGATCAATATTATTCCCTTTTGTTGTGATGAGCCACCTGTGGTTTACTGTCATAGTATTGTTGAAGATCAACCATCTTCAACTAATTAACTGATGTCTTAATTTCCATTAGCAGGGTTATGAGTTGTTAGATGTAGTTTGTCTTAATTTGTTTCTTAGTTCATCTAACATGTGATTCTTTTTTAGCTTCAATAAAGGTCTTTAGATAGGTGAATAGTCAATATTAAGGTTCCATGCAAATCATACTTATGCAAGCACATTTCATCTACTGAAGTTAGCTATTATTGTTATGATTCGTATTAGTGTACTTGTTGAGATGGGGAATCTATTTAATTTGTTCACTTGTGTGCTGAAAAACTTTGCATTCTAAACTTTTCCACCTGACTCTGCAGTGGCTGGAAAAAAATGGTGGATGAGTGGGTCAAGGCCACTACTACCACAGCTATCACAGGTAGAAATTTTTATCTGCCTTTGTGTGGTTACAATCAGAATCATCTTGCTGTTTTTTAGTCCATTTTTTGCATTATTCACATTTGAAAATGGCTTTATTAAATGTTTTGTAGGTTCAGAAGAAGGTTCACCGGATTCAGTTAATCCATCTGTTGTAGATGATGATGAAGAAGAAGAAGGACTTCCATCACCTCCCTTGGATGAAGGGGCTTTCTTTGTCACTCAGGATGGTTCAATGGAACTGTCACAGGTATTTGCTCTTCCTTTACCCCTTTCTCTTGTTGCAAGCTTTGATATTTAGAGACTGACTTTTAGTTCTCTCTGTTGTATGTCTCATCTACGTAAAGTTCTTTGATGGCATGGACGACGACGGAAGTAAGTTGAATTTACAATCTCTTATCCTTGGTCTTGCTTTTGCTGTAGGGTTCTGTAGTTGATCCCTCACCTCTTTGATGATTATGAATGGGGAATTATTTTTCAGATCCTCGACCAACTGGGCCATTCAGCAAGAACTGTGAGAATGGCAGAAAGCCGGTTTTTGACAGCCATGATGTAGAGAAGAGGAAGTCGCAGGTTTCCCATGACACTACCATCATTGACCAGGATGTTAAGAGTCAGCAGCAAGCAAAGAAAAATGAGGCTGTTGTGCCTGAGAGGCCAAATAAACCAGTAACAGCTGATTCCGGGCCTGGCAGACCCCCAAAATCAAATATGCAGAGAAAAAGTAATATGAAGCCAAAGATGCAGCAAAAAATGGAAAACAATTCAGTCACAAGGAGGCCTCCAACCGGTCAGCTAGATGTAAGAAAAAAATCCTTTTATGCATAAAATTTTTAGATTTGAGTTCTCTCTAACCATAATTTTTTTTCCCTTCCCTTTCATCAGAAATCCAAGCGTATAGATGACGCGGCAGTCCAATTGAAGCTAGAAGCCACCAAGAGGAAACTTCAGGAGAGCTATCATCAAGCTGAAAAAGGTTTGTTTTTTCTTTTCCAAAATCTATGGTTATATTCTATATGTCATATTTGATTTTTAGATTGCGTATCATGTCTAGTAATCTCTAAATTCTCATAGAATCTTTTATTCTAGTGTTAGATTCCATACCTTAAATGTTTGATTTGGTTTATGAACTTTTGGAAATTAGAGCTTGGGACACTAAATTGCAACACCTGATGATTGTTTTTGTGCACATTTTAGTTGCTAATTAATTTTGATGAAATGACCTCTAATTTTTACATCATACAGCCAAGAGGCAGAGAACAATACAAGTTATGGAAATAAACGATCTTCCCAAGCAAGGTTTGCACCGAAATACACATTTCAAACCTGGATATCACAATAGGCATTGGGCTAATGGTCGAAGATAAAGCTATTATTCTATGGTGGACCTGCAGATTTAACAGCATTTCCAAGCTGTTTGTTCTATGGATTGAAGATTGGTCCCCTTGACTATAGAAAATAACAAAATCCATTCACCATTTGGACTTGAATAGAATTATTCCAGTTGAGAGGGAAGTAATCTTTTAAACACTGTTTATTTCCCACTTTATAGGAGTTAAGTAAATAGGAATTTTTTTCATCCTAGATTGGATTTAGAAGAGGATCCTAACTTGGTACCTCTACTTTTGACTTGCTTACGTAATGATTGTCTATAGAATTCTCAATTGTTTCTGGACACATTTTTCTTGTCACATGGCTTACTAGGGCCTCATATAAGTTAGCATGTATACCCTTTGGAAGTGCTTTGTCACAACCTCATTGGTCTTTAAACTTGTAGATGTGATTATGTTAGCAGTTGTATGAGAATTTTAATAATGAAAATAACATTAAATCATTTTTTTAAGCCTTTTACTTTTAGCATAAAATTTTTAATATTTATTAGCATGAACTTCAGCATATGATTAAATAAGTGATTTTGGATAGAATTATTTTTACTGCCCTAGTATTTGCTGACTATTAAGTTAATTTTTGTAAATACAATTCCGACAAAATATGGTTTCAGTTTGAGTTAAAAAAAATCTGACTGGGCATGTGGAGAGAATATGTAATATCTGACTTTGGATTCGTATCTTGGATGCCTTCTATTATTTTAACATATGATTTCCAATTTCTAACCGTATTTTCATCCATCCAAATTACTAATCCATTGGATTGATGCAGTAATGTAAAATTTTACCAAGTTTACATGTTTGGAAACTATTTATATAATAGAAGAATTTGTGTTTGATTTTTACCATATTCACATGTTTATATCTGTAATCTTTGACTCAGCATCCAAAAAATACATCTTAATTACTTAGAAGTTGGTCCAAGTCAAATCGGACCTTTTGTTCTTTTTCTTTCGGTGAGGGTTTGGTTTGATATAAGAAAATAGAATATAGCATATATGAATAAGAGGGTGAAGATGACCCTTGATGGATGGCACTGGACAAATTGCTCTGGGAAGGTTAAATATTCCAGTCTACAGCATTTAAAAAAAAAAAAGGAAAATGGATGGTATGAATATGATTATGACCATGACTATGAGAATGAGAGAGAGAGAGAGAGAGAGAACGTGCAAAAGTAGGGAGGATTTTTAGTGTTGTCGGCTTGACTTTCTTTGTTGTTTTGTTGTGTTGTAGTAATCAATCCTATTCATTCATTCATTCATTAATTCATGCTTGTGCGATTTCCGTGTATTACAAAACTCAACACTGCTCTTATATGCTTATGCCACACAACAACACCCTAGCTGTGTCCATTTTAACCCCTTCTCTTTCTCTTTCTCTTTCTCTTCTCACCATCTTCTTATTTCTTTTTTTTCTTTATCGCGAATATTCTCTGCATTTCTTACGCTAAATTTTCTGTCACGCCGCCTCATCCACTGCATGCATAAAATTGTTTCCTAATTGACCGTTTTCCAATTTTTGTAGTATTTTAACATCATAAATCACAGTCAGAAAAATTATTCCCTCTCTTGGATTTATCAAAAGCAGTGTATTTATGTATATACTAGTTATTTGTGATTTCATTTGCAATGCACGGTTTTTATCATAATTTTTATTTCAATCGAGTTAATGTTGTGTTTTGTTCTAAAAGTAGAAAGTGTGTTGTGAAAATGATAGTTTAACCTAGGTAAAATCCCCCCACCACATTTTGTTAAAGATTTTCTTCCCCTTAAAAAAATATTAGAATCACATATAATTTTAGAGAGATTCATAAGTTTTTATTTTATTAAATAAAGGCATCTAGGTAAAGATAATTGGAAGAGCTTATTTTTTTATAAACACCTTTAGCCTTTTCTCTTACTTTTTGGTGTGTTTGACTGGGGTGTTTTTTACATAAGTTGTTTGATAACTTTTATTTTTAATTAAAAAAATTGTTCTAAAAGAGAGCTAGGAAAGAGAGGAGGGAGAGAGAGGGCTAGCAAAGAAAAGGGAGATAGAGAAAAAAGAGGGCATGAGAGTAGAAGAGAGAGTGAGATTTTTAGAAGTTTTTTCATCCAACTTTTTAAAAAAAATTTCATTTCTTTTAAAAATTAAATTGATTTTTTTTTAAGAATTTTGTTTAACTTCATTTCCTCTTTTAAGGTGAGTAGAAGTAAAAAAATGTGTCATGCTACCTTAGTCTCTCCTTCAAAGACCACATTTATATCAAACAATGAATTTACAAGGCTTGACCTTAGCAAGCAACTAAATTCTGTTTAGATAAGTTTCTGTATCATTATATATATATATATATATATATATATATATATGAGGAAAATTATAAGTTTTTTCTATAAGTTAAAATTAATTTTTGCATAAGCTAAATAAGAAAGCTTACACAAATGAACTAATGCATGGATTAACTTTAACTTAAAAGAATTTTATTCTATTTTTCTTTTATTCTTTCTCTTATTTTTCTCTTATAATTTTTTATGGAGAAATTTATTAAATAGGGTTTGGGTACGATATATATGACAAAGAAAAAATGGTAAGTGTCCATGACAATTACGAGTGATTGAATGAAGGAACTATTCTCGTTAGTCTTCAACAACAACGACAGGCAATATTTATGAAACTGAACATGGTAAGTCTTGGTATGTTAATGGAATTGTGCGGAATCGGTGTGATGGTAGTGGGTTTATAATAACTTCAGTTGGGGAATAGTTATGAAGGTTTAAATAAAAATGTTTAAAATATTAAATTGATTTAACTTACCTAAGTTTGTCTTTAACTCTTCATAATAAAATTAAATGAAATACAAATACCATAGAGTAAAATATGTTTTTAGTCTTTCAATTATTTCCAATTTTTATTTTTAGTTGATCAACTAAATGTTGACCGATCTTAATTCTCAAACTAATTTTTTTGCTTGAATTTTAGTTTTTGCTGCTCCTTCCTTAAATGTTGACCTCATAATTACTGTGACAACTTTTTTTTTTTTACGTTTAAAAATTACTAGAAATTTCTAGTTGAACTTTTAAAATCTTTTGAACCATTTTATGATGTAAAAAATAGGAGAATTTTAACTTTTTGATAATACATTATTAAAAAAAAATATTAAAGAGAACTTAAAAGTAAAATTGATGGGAGAGGGAGACATGACCCCTATAGCTGATACCATCTTAGAATGTGGGTTTAGATCTAACTTAACCCCAAACGCTAACTTATAGGGTGAGGATTGTTCTCCACTTATATACTCTGACTTGACACTATCTTTAGCCGATGTGGGATTTGGGTTATTCCCAATATCGCGGACCCTTAACATCTGTATCCCCAAAATAACACAACAAAAAATGAGCAACAAAACCCTAACTAACGATGGTGTTGAAGATCCATTATCGTTTTTGGGCACACTGTTTGGCAAAATCAAGTTGTATTTACGACATTTTCATACCTGATTTGTATTTCCTTTATTGCCTTTGAATTTTTATTTGAACTTTTCATACCTAATTTGTATTTACGACATTTGATCTTAAATATGGTGCTGACCAAAGAGAAAAATCAAGTTGGTTTTTGTTTTTGTAATTTACAAAAAATTCCATTTTCTAGATGAAAAAAAACAATTAGTTTTTGAATTATTAAATTTCTGAAATGGAACAATTAGTTTATGAATTAATAAAATTCATTTTATAAGTCTTTTGCACAAAAGACTCAGGTTCAATTTGGTGATGCGGGTGGTGATGTTTGAGTAGCAAAAATGGTTCAATAGATTCTAAAAGTTTTCAGAAATTGGTTCAACAGATTTTTAAACGTAAAAACACAGACGAGAGTGGCTGATCTCAATAATATAAAGGGTTTGTTTTTTAATATTAACTTATCAAATAAAAAATTGTCACACTTTTTTATCTTTTGATAACATAAGAAAACATTACATTTAAAATTAAATATAATATAATATGATAAATAGTTAGTGCTACGTACTTTCCTGTATCAACATTTGGCACATCACGTAGCACTTTAATTACGTCCAGAGTCATGTTAACAGATGTCTGCTATCTAAAAATTAATTTGCTTTTTTCTTGCTTATCATTGATTGGTTTCACTGCCCATAATTCAATTTCAAATATACAGAACAGATTAGAAAATTTAAGAACGATTATTTAGTTATCATTTATCCTGTTAGTATAACAACTCAAATTTTTGCCAGAGTTATGGAAGATTAATTGCAAGGTGTTGCTCAATTATTGTACTGCACTTCCACTCTTAACTTCATCAGCCGTACGGACAACCTTTTAGCTCAGTTAGATTTCAACGTTAGGGAGATAGGTTAGATTATTTTTGCGCAATAAATTTATTCTGTTTATCAGAAAAAAATATAAACAAAAAAGTTAACACATTATTATATATATAATATGATGTTTAACAACATTTTTATTATAATTTATGTCGCCTTTACACTTGATTTTAAAATATTAGTTAAAATTAAAAATAATAGATTTTTATCATAATTTCCAATACAATTTCACTATAAGTAGCGTCTCAAGAATGATACAGTAATTAATAAGACCTTACAGAAATTACTATATGGGAGTATTTCATTATAATAATGTTGAATATAAAGTTAACTCTAACGTTCCATTTAAAGAAGAAAGAAAAAAAATTGAATTTTGAATTAAAAACAAAGTAAAAAAATTTAGAAAATAATTATATAATTTTTTAATCTTCTTAACCACATAAAAGAAAATATAGTAGTATAGTTTATGTTTTTTTTCTTGAAACCAAATAGAATGAATTCATTTTCTATAAAGTTATTATCACAACTCAAAATCCTACTAGTTATATTTAAATATTCTCTTAACACTGCAACAAAATATCTCTTGACTATTGATTTATACTATAATCATATATATTGTGATGAGTTGTGACACACACATATTTCATATTTTTCTTGATTGGATTTTTTTATAGGTGAAGTGTTATTCCTGTTTCATCTTCCTATCTGATTCCCAGAGTGCCACTTCACATTAAAAGGTACTTTCTCGTGCATTCTCAGTTCCCAAGGTATGAAGTGGCATTAATGAAAAGGACAAGGAGAAGTCACTTTCTATTCTAAATCTAATCTATTTGACACTTGGCAGCTAGGGGACCCAAGATAAAGGGACGTGGCACTAGGACAATGTTGCCTTAACCACTAGCAAAAGATTTTAACAAAAGAAAAGACCCTCTTCAACAACAAATTAGCAGAGTCCAAACATGGCATTTTCAGTAATTTATCTTCTACAAGAACTTTCCGAAAGTAGAATCACATTTGACACATTTTGCAGAGACTGACAACGTAAGAAGGATGTATACACCAAATTAGGCATCTATATGACCTAACTGAGATCATGATTTTATTCACATATTTCATAGGGCATTCTCATCTTAATTGCCCATATCGTATAAACTTGTGATTTTTTGAGCTGTTGACCTCCTAAGCTTGCCAGGTACCCCTTTGATTATTATTATTAGTAGTTGGTGGAGATATTGAAAATAGGCACTTAGTTTTCTTTTTGAACACGCATACTTTCACCAAATTAAGTAAACGAACGACCAATACCAGGGGACCATCATAGTATTAAAATTATAGTATATACAATGCAATGTGTCTTAAAATTAAATTACGACATATGTTTAATTTCTCTCAAGGCTACTGCATGCATGGCAATATCCTTTTCTTCATTTTCCTACTCTCATTTATTTTTCCTTGGCTAAAAGCTAAAAATATAAGATATTATAAAAGAAAACGAAAAAAGACAAAAAAAAATTCAAAACTTTCATCTTTTTTTACAGTTTGTTATTTTATATTTTCATAAGAATATACATTTATGTAATTTTAGTATATATAAACGAGAATTTAATTATTTGTTCCAGAAAAATGAAAGTGGACAAGATAGATAGCTAACCATATTCAACCCATACCTGATCATAAACAAAAGGCTGATGAATGGAATCAGAGTACGTGGTCATTCAGAATAAGAAGTCCCAGTTGTGATGAATGCAATACCAAAGTGCTTTTACTACGTCATATTATACTTGTTGGTTACTAGTAAAAGTTAAGTCGAATTCAGTTCCAATCAATGTGGCATTTCCTTCCGTTACTTAACTCATTATTTAAATATATACCCCCCCTAAAGAAATAAAAACCATTTAATAGTAGTACTGTCAGCCATAGAAGAATATTGAAGCTTTTTAATATCTTCAACTAGGAGGTGGGAAAAGCTGATAGAGTTGAGAAGGAAAACTTCAAAGTTAAGGAAATGGTGTTAGTTTTAAAAATAATAAGATTATATTGAAATGCTTTATCATAACACTTATATTTTGGCACAAGCAAAAAAAAAATTATAACAGAGAATCATAATTCTTGATAATCATAATTTTTAGAAATGATAATTTTTTTAAATTGGTCATAAATATTCTCATATAAATTTACTAAAAATAAAAAAGAAACAATATTTTTACCACAAACTTTAATTATTTATCACATTAAATAATTAATAAAGTAATGTGATATTTATATTACTATAAAACTTATTTTTTAACGGGAAAAACTTAAATTTCCACCTCCTCCATAAAGTAACATAAGATTTTTGTGCTTATATATATGGTTGATTATTTTCTCATGATGTGGCCTAAAATATAATAATAATAATAATAATAATAATAATAATAATAATAATAATAATAATAATAATATGCTAAAATTCCTTTCTACTAACCAGAGATATAATTAATGGGTTGGTAGAGAAATTATCAGAGAGACATGTTTATATATCTACTAATCAATATCTTTTCTTCCCAGTCAAACATGATTTTTAATTAAAGCAACTAAGAAGGCGTTAGCAATCAAATTAGAAAAATAATAG
>PYAF01005814.1:1572217-1590403 GCA_007407185.1 Glycine tomentella | reverse complement strand
AATCCAATTGACATACAATTAAATTATTAATAAAAATTCTAAACAATTATCTGCTACTGTATTTGTCCAAATTTAAAAGCTCCTAGTATAGGTTGGATTAAATTTTGTCTATTTTTTAATTTAATTTAATTGGATTGGATTGGTTATCAAGTTTTTCCATTAAATAATTATCATATCTTTAAGTCTTAGAAAATTATTAAAGAAATTCTCAAATTCAAATATAGTAAGGATTTTTTATAGAATAGTAAAGATATTTTTAAAAATCAATATTCATAAAATATTATATTATTCATATAATAAACATAAAAAAATAAATCATAAATATACAATATTTACCATTCATAAAAAATGTATTATCTTAAGATAAACAAAAAAGATAAACTCCAAAATAATGTATTACCTTAAAGATCAAAATATATTATCTTGAGAATGAGATGCGCTTAGTTTAGAATTTTTATTAATAATTTAATTGTATGTCAATTGGATTGAATTGAATTGGGTTAGGTTGAGTTTTGGTTCGATCAAAAATCCTAATCTCATCACCCAATTTAATTTTAATTGGATTCATGAAATTAAAATCAATCGAATACATTGACCCAATCCAATCCATAAAAATCTAATTGGGTTGAATTGAATTGGACATGTTTGTGGATTAGTCCACTTACACTCGTATTTTAAATGAGCAATTAGTGTCTTTAAAATCACTTCATTCAATTCAATTATATATATATATATATATATATATATATATATGTTACATTCATTCGGCCAACTTCTCACATATATACCTATTGTTATAACCTAGTTAATAACTTAAATTTGAGTCTTGAGTGTGTAATTGCGTTAAATATGGATAGAATTTTTCTATCCATAATAATTCAATCCAACTTGAGTTAGATCATATCCAGTGAAAGATATATAGTTTTTATTAAAAAAAATGGCTTAAATGCAATTTTGATTTCGTATTTTGCTCAATCCATAATTTTGATTCCTTCATTTTAAAATATAAACATTTGGTCTTTCAGTTTTCAAAAATTTACAATTTTAGTTTCCTAATTCAAAATAGAAACATTTGGTTATCTTATTTTACCACCTTTTCAATTTTAGTCAAATTCTCAATTTAATTTGATGATGTTTTATTTCTATTATTTTTTATCCAATTGAATCATAGACCTAACATTCATTTAAGGTATTATAAAAATGATTTAATTAATTATAATGTAAGAAATAAAAGAAATAAAACGTAAAAAAATTGAAGATTAAACCAAAATTACTTATTATTTTAAAATATGAGATCAAATTTGTGAGTTTTCGAAAATAAAAAGATCAAATGTGTTTATTTTAAAATATAAAAAATAAAATAATAGATTTTTTAAATAGAGAGATCAAATATTTTTATTTTAAAATAAAATAACTAAAATTAAATATTTAGAAAAATAAACGAACCAAAACTGCATTTAAGCTTATTTCTACCTAATGTTTATCTTATCCATGTTTAGGCTAAAGAAAAAATTATAAAAAAATTATGATGGCTCGCATATACCTAACAAATAAGTTTAGTTGAATATTTTAGTTTCATTTTTTTTTTACAGATTTTATCTCTAATAAATTAATTTTTACGTATTTTATTTCCAATTTTTAGAAAATGAAATTCTTACCTTCCTTTATTTATCTGTTAATTGGCTAACAAAATCTCACATGACATGTTAACATAATCATAAAAATAAAAGGTAAAATTTATTAAAAATTTAAAAGTTGAGGATAAAAATTACAATTAAACCAAAATTAATAACAGGGCATGTCAGCTCTTTGTTTAAATAACGGGCATATCACATAAGATAAAATTTACAAGTTTATTAAAAGTTAGAAATAAAATATACTAAATTATTTTATCAGAAATAAAATTTGCTAAAACAAAATAAATAAAATTAGAGGTAAAAAATATAAGCCTAATATTTATCTTATCCACATTTATATAGGCTAATAGGTAGAAAAACAAAATTTATAAATAAAAAATTTAAATTGGAGAAAGAGAACTGTATATACCAAACCTAAAACAGTATTAATGAGGCAAACAAATCCAACATCTTAACTTGGTGGGTTGCATGTGGGCCTAGGCACGGAAGCACTCACTCCTCTAAGTTTGCTGAAAAGACATGTCAATTACAGACACAAACATCAATGGGGGCATAAGGGACAAAACACAACATCATGTCCAAGATTACTGGCTCTCCCCTTATTCAGGGTTCACTTTAAATTTCTTATAAACTCTTTCAATCATCTCTTTAATCTTCTATGTTATTTTAGATTATTTTAATTTATAGTAATAACTTATTTACTTGATCATGCTTCAATAATTAATATGATCGCAAGAACATTTTTTATTTATCTCTTACCTTCAACATAAATAATTGATTACACAGGTCAATTTGATAAAGCTAGGATGATCAACCAAAAAAATTATTATTAATTTTTATAAAACAAAAAAAATTGCACATATTAACAAAAAGGTCATATACATTTATTAAAAGATCTATTGTATAACTTTCGTTAAAAGAAAATATTTCTCTTAAAATTTATTTTAATTCTTACTTAACGTTCATCTATCATTCATTATATATATATATATATATATATATATATATATATATATATATTATTTTCCAAACCAAATAAAGTATTGTTGTTCAAACATTCTATACACTTCTTCGAGAAATTTTATCTTTACATGGTATAATAGCATTTTAAGAATGAATGAAAAAGAATAACGGCATTTTTTGAATTTTATAGTGTAAATTTCTTTTGTGTATTTTTATCCCAAAGCATGGACTAAATAGATTAAGAGAAGATTCCAATGCCTACCTTCACGTCCTCCTCAAAGACATGAGAGGAAAAAGAAGCTATCTCAGATCACCAAATTAAGCCACAGTACTTTACTTTTTATTTAGATCATCTTGGCTGGGACCCCAACCTTTTTGACAAAACAATATTATTGCCTTTGTATAAAGTTTTACAAAGTACTCCTTTCGTTGTTTTATTTGTCTTTTATACACATTAAGAAAACACAATTTAATATATCATTTTAATTGTGACATGAATCGAGATTGAATTTAGTGATGAATCTCATCAATGAAATTTATAGTTGAGAGTTTTAAATATAAGAACAAAGAAAAGGTATATTACTACAAAAATATATATGGTATAAATCTCATCGATGAAATGATATATATAAATTAAAAATGATATATTCTAGATGCTATTTTTGCTGCAAAATTTGTCACAAGTGTTATCAAGGTGTTAAGCATATGCAAAGCTGGACATGCAGGATGTGATGCAACTACTATATCACAACCTTTTGTAGAAACATTCGTTGAAGGGTCACTGTCTCAAAGTTCTAAAATAACTAGAAACCTAAAAACTATTTGATAGTCATCAAATTATCCCTGCCATCTACTAGGAGTCATTGGCGTATTTTGTGTATTTTGGTTATTTCTTTATGCCTAGCTGGCTGGATGGGATACTGAGAATAAATTATTTTCATGTATTCTATAGGCTTCATATATGTTTTTGGAACGAGTAAGACATTTTAAATGCAGTATAGCTGTAATCAATCTTAGTAAAAAATATATATCAATGAATCCTCAGTATTTTATTATTTTTTTATTGATTTTTTTGTTTTCATTATATGTTTGGGGTGGTTTAGTTTTAATAATTCACACTCTAATATGCACTATCGATAAAATCATTTATTTATTTTCATTCATTCACCATTTGATACATTCAAAACATTATACAAAACAAGTATGTCAAAACACAAGTTTCCAACCATCAAAATTAGTCCCTACACATTCTTACAGTTTTACTTGTTTTGGTTTTGGTATTTCTTCATCTCTATCTAGCACATATTTCTTTCTCTATTATCATTTTAGACAAACATAATCAATAACTACTACACTATGATTACCTACGAAATGAGCATCATAATCTTGTATAACGACCTTAACTAAGTCATCACGTATGCACCAGCCAACTTAAATGTAACACCAATATTGATGAGTCTGATTAAGGCCAGGATTGTTTTTTAAGGAAATTGAAATTATAGATATTCAGAAACAAAATTTTAAAATACCGATTAAGATCAAAAGTAAGAGAAACTATGGGAACTAAATTTTATATTTAAACATACTTTTTTAACAATATTTTTGAAATTTAAATAATAAGAGACATAATAATGTGATGAAATATAAAGTTGGAAAGAAAAATTAATTATTGTTATATAAGAAATTTTACTATATTCATAAAAAAGTATAATATTCTACTTTTCATCAAGAGAATAAGAAAACAAACTAATATAAAAATATTTTAAAATAATATAATTCAGAAATAATTGTTTTAGAATCATATGATATATCAAACCTGACAGTGACATTATTTTCCAAAGAATAAATTTGGAATACTCGAAGAGACAACATACACTAGAGTGTCATCAACCTTAACTATTAAAAGCAACTTTATTATTGGAATTTTGATAAGAATACCAAATGCTCAAGTAATACAATGATAAATAAACTATTGTCTTTGCATGGAATTATGTGATAATTGAGTAATTAATAATAGAATTATAGATTATGCGAATCAAGAAATCAAGTAATCAAAATTAAATACAATTGCATAAAAATAAAAGAGAAAGGTAAGAGAAATTGGTTGAAAAATTTTGTTGAACACTTGCTATAGGTAGAAAATTAGAGTAAATTTCAATAAGAGAAATCATGGTGGTTTAACTTTATTGAACTTCCTAACATGTAATCATTACGTATTCTTATTTAAATAAGATTTGGTTATCATCAATCCACAAAATTATGTAAGCATTAATCTCTTAACCAAAAGAATCTAAGTCTCTTGATTTCACTATCAATTTCTTGAATTAGTGTAACCAAGGTACTTGCATTAAGAAAAAAAGTTTTAGTGATGACCAATCCTCTTTATCCTATTCCTAGACATAAAAATAATTGGTTGTCTTCTTCAGTTCGCAATCTAACAGAATTTTCCAATTACAATTGAATAATTAGAATCATGCAATTAATCGATTGAATAGGCCAAAAATAAACATTAAGCATAGAAGAAGAACAATAATGATTTTTAATTGAAATAGAAACAAAGTAGAAATTATACGAAAATAGGACCAATTACATTAAATCTCAACGAAAGAGAAGAATTAGCTACTAGCCATGGAAGAAAAAACATTTGATAGAGAAATAATGGAGAACAAATCTCTTCACATCCAAAGACATCAAACCCGTCTTTGCTCTCTTTTCTCTAAACCTCAAACGTTCTCTCCCTAAGCTAGAGCCTAAAATCTCTTTTGCACAAGGTGTGGGAAGTTCTCAAGATTTCCAACGAGCTTCTTTTGTCTTTGCAAGACCTCCAAAACTATAGACTTTAATAAAGTTCCTACAACCACAAGAAAATAACCAAAGATCAAGCATAAAAGAGTATAAACTAAAAATCCTAACTAAACAAAGTTTTTATTGAAAACTCAACTAAAACAAACATAACAAAGCTCAAAAATCTAAAAAACATCACATAATTATCCCTAAACTACTACAAAATGTAAGAATAAAAGACAATTACCAACTTTATCTTACATATTGTTGCTTATTTTAGTCTCATGTTTGCCCCACTTTTCAAGCTTAAAGTTAAATGAGTAAAGTAGTTTGTGGAAGCATTAATTATTTCCTCTTTTGTGTGACTGTAATGTTAAATAAGTCTAATTTATATGTATGATTCTCGAATTTTTAAAGATTTTTATTTTTATTTATTTATTGATTTCAAAATTTAAGATAAAATATTAATTATTTTTTCAATTATATTCTTACTTTCTTATTTTCATCTAATTTTTAATTAACTTACACATATGTATTTATTGGGAAGTAGAAATGAAAAGGATTAAAAAATAACTCAATTATATTATTAGGAACAAGAAAAATTATTGTGTTTTTTTTTTACGTAAAAGCCTTAAAAGACAAATGAAAAACTACAACAAGAGTATAATTTTATAAAAATGCTTAATAAGAAAGGATATACAGTCAACTTAGTTCACTTTATTTTTGTCACAATTAATTTGTTTTGTTACAATTCAACTTAGTTCATTTAGTTCAGTCTATAATAATAACACATTAAATGAACTAAATTAAACTTACACGCAAAATTAAACAGGTCTGTTTTTGTGTGGTTTGCATTCAGCCCACTTAATCTGTGGATTAGTAAACTGAACCAAACTAAATAATTCTTCGTTTAAATGAACCAACATATATATTACTACTTGGTTCTAAACCATTTATTTTATCCGACGAGTTAAACGAATTGTATTTATATAGTGCATGTTTGTGTGGACGTTTTCAACGGAGTTTACATCATTTTAAGATATAAAACGCAAAAGACTAAAGTTTGTTACTTTTGTGTTTTATTCATTAAAAAGAGTGAAAATTGGTGACGAAATATGAAAATACACATACTCATAATAATCTCTAATTCCGACAATGGCAGAAGAGATTGATTGCGAAAGAAAGTGACTAAAATATATGACAACTAGTCAAGACGGATGGTAGCCATAGTGATGAATGGTAGCCACCAATATTGACATAATGGTAGTTGGTTAATGACAGGGCAATAAAAGGCTATGCATTTTTTCAAATGCCACATAACTAAATCATTCTCATCGTTTAAAAATATAGGAAATTCTGTGTCCCTACTATGAATGAAAGTGTAAAAACATCAAGGAAAATCTGTTTAAATTAATCACTTCTGAATCGGGATGTTTTGAATTATGGTATTAATATCAAAATCTAACGTCTCATTATAAAAATTTATAGAAATAGAAAAACAAAATTTAAAGGATAATTAAGTCCTAAATCAAAGTTATTATAAGATAATAACAACATCATTGATAAATGGTTGGGTTCCTTAAACATGTTGATAGAATATTTAATTCTCTGGCTTTGCGTATGGATAGATGTTGTGAAGGAAGACAAAATTTATTTTGATAAGTGATGTCATATTACTTTAAAATAATTAAATTACGTTAATTTTGTGATTTAAAATTAATTTAAAAGAAGTCAAATAAGCTAAGAAAAATAGAAAATATTTAATTAAAAATACTTAATCACTATACACCTTAAATATTAATTTTATGATTTTTAACTATGTATATACCTTTTTTTTCCAAAAAAAAAAAAAACAGCTGATGTCAATCTTTTCATTAATATTGGTTCCCAAATTATCTCTCTCAAATTCCCTAACCAGATACCAACTGAAGGGCATGGAGCCGGAGGACACCTACACATGGTTCTCAAATTATATCCCACAAATTCCCTCAAATTTATATAAAAAAGAAAAAAACATTATATTTGGACAAATGAAATAGCATCGCTTTCCACTTTGCTGACTCCAAAATATGAAAACTGCATATACACTACATAAATAAAGGACAAAGGGCGCATATCAAGTTTTTATTTTTATTTTTGTCCAAATGGCGAAATCAATATGATAAAGATGGTAGTCCATCTTGGAGACAAATGGCTCAATTTGTCCTATGAGAGGGATATTCTTCCTACACCATAAAAATTTCCAATACATCATATATAAACAGCGCATTTCTAACAATACCCTTCAAGGTACAAAGGTTACGGATTTCGTCACCTTCATGGGTGTTTTTTTTTTTTTACGGATTGCCCAATCCGTAAGACTTTTCTTGCATAAGTTTTTTTAAGTTTAAATATATTTTGTGAAATAATTTAAAATAATGATGCAAGCAGGTCTCAAACTTGTGTTGTTAATGCAACGTTCTAACCAACTGAGCTAATAAACCAATTATGTTAAAAAATAATTAATGTTTATACATATAATACTAAATTTTTAATGTATATTTAATACACATATAAGCTTACATAATAAATTTTGTAACAATTAATTTTGATCTAATAATTAAAGTATATTTTTACATATAAAAATCATAGATTTAAATAAAATTATAATCTATGATTTTTTATTATAATTTTTATTTAAAACTATAATTTTTATTTAAATCTATGATTTTTATATGTAAAAAATACTTTAATTATTAGATCAAAATTAATTGTTACAAAATTTACTATGTAAACTTATATGTGTATTAAATATACATTAAAAAATTTAGTGTTATATGTATCAACATTGATTATTTTTTAACATAATTAGCCCATTAGATTAGTTGGTTGGAGTGTTGCCTTAATAACGCGAAGGTCTCAGGTCTGAGACATGCTTGCCTAATTATTTTGCAAAATATATTTTAACTTAAAAAAACTTATGAAAACAAAGCCTTACGAAATCAGACAATCCATAAAAAAGAAAAAACACCTACGGATTGCCCAATCCGTAAAAAAAAAAAAAAAAAAAAAAAAAAAACTCATGGATTGACGAATCCATAAAATCCGTATGAAGTTTATGAAATTCGTAATCTTCATACTACGAAGGATATTTTTGGAAATGCACTATTTATATATGGTGCATTAGAAATTTTATGGTGTAGAAAGAATATCCCCCTATGAGATGTTGCAAGCTCTACTACTTTTGGACCAAAACAAAAACATCATACAACCCAAAGGGCCAATTTTCTTGGTCGATCTTTCGACTCAAAATCTATATTTTTTTTAAAGAGGGAAAAAAGGGCTATCGGCTGAAACAGTGGTTGATCACTCATGTAATTTTAATAATATAGTTTGTCACCAAAAAGAGAGGAAGAAAAAGAAAAAAAAAACTAAGGGTCTTAGCCTAATATATTTTGGGGATTAAATCTATATGTAAGAGATATGCTTGTTACTAAATCTATACACGTTAAATACTTCATACATTTTTTTATATTTTTTTAATAAGTGTCTAAAAGAAGTTGTTAACAAATTTTTTGGATGTATATATATATTTCCTTTGGAACAAACTAATCATAAGTTTAGAAGTTTACGAAACCCAAATTTGCACTCGATCTCTTGACATAATGATGCTTCAAAAATTTTAATAGTGCATATAGTTGGAATATTTGTGTGAGGATTATTCGTTCGTATTTGATTTGTCAAGCCGAATAATATCATTTTTCTTAGAGGAGTTGATGATTCAAAGATTCAATTCAATGTATGGCTTATTTTTTGTTTAATCTGTTTGTTTATTTTTTTTAGCATTATTAATTATTTGAAGGCTTAAATATTTTTTGAATCCTTGTAATTTAGTATTTTTTTTCATTTAGTTCTTGCAAAATTATTTTTTATTTTTAGTCTTTGTAAATTATATATTTTTTTGTTTTTCCTCCCTATGATGCTTTAGATAATATTTTTTTATCGTTCAAATCGTTGTCTAAAGTGTTTTAAGGACCACAAACAAAAGAAACATAATTTGCAAGAACTAAAAATAAAATAAAAATTGCAAAGACCAAAAACAAAAAAACACTAAATTGAAAGAACTAAAAATGTATTTAAATCTTATTTGAAAATATATCCATATTGTTTAGCATTTTCAAACTTTTGTTCTTTATTTTTATTTGCTAAATTTTGTTGAAGATACTTGCATTTATTTGATGTTGATTTCTGTCCATATAAAATTTCTATGAAAATTTTAGTTGGTTGATAAAAAAAAATATAGTATGATTCCATAATTTGATTTAAAAAAATGGAGACACGACCATTTTTCTCTAGAGTTTGATGAACTAATAATTTTTAGAGTATAAAATCTTCACTTTTTTTCCATTGAGTTAACATTTGTCTATGTAAGTTTAAACTTTCATACAAAGTATTATTGACGATCTTTATGTTTAAGTTGAACAACTATTCCTCAATGGAGGTGTGTTTTTACTATGAGCAACTCTTCAAGGAGGCTGGCACCTTTAGCAGTTCAGCAAGAGCTTTAAGTCATATGTGTTCTTAAGTCATGACTAGATTGGGCTTTCTAAACGAGAAGTGAGTTAAAAAAAAAAAGTAATATTATTCATGAAATTGAGATCAATCCACTATTTTTGAAGCATCTTGGCTTTCAAATGTGAAGTTTTTTAAGTCTATAAAATCCAATGCTACTATATTTTAATGATTTTTTTCTTGCTTACTATGTACTAACTTAATGATGTTATTGAATTTTAAGTGGTTATTTTATCTTGCATTGGATTTTTGTATTTAATTTGATAACTCCTATAACATTTACTTAAATCATACTTAAAGAGTTCATTTCTATTTTTGTTTAAATTTTCATATAATTGCCCTATGATTATACTTAAAATCCATTTATTTAGTATACACATAATTTATTTTCTGAAATAATCTTTAATAGAGACATGTCATTAATAAAACTTATAAATTAATAACATGAGG
Source organism: Glycine tomentella (assembly GCA_007407185.1). Taxonomy (NCBI): domain Eukaryota; kingdom Viridiplantae; phylum Streptophyta; class Magnoliopsida; order Fabales; family Fabaceae; genus Glycine; species Glycine tomentella. The sequence goes on along the minus strand of PYAF01005814.1, from coordinate 1,580,018 downwards.
CACGACTTTCCCCGAAGACATTCCAAGAATTCAATGTAAACAAAAGCCATGCATAAGAACAAGAACATATTACGGAAACATGAGATCCAATATACCAAATGGACAAATAAAAATAAAAAGCAAGCCAATATAAGAACAAACAGATAGGTGCCGCATAACATGTGCCCAAAGGTCCCAAACTCCACCCTCACTACCATCAACCCCTAATTCCTATTGTCCACACCATGCTCATCAAAGTATTATCCAGCAAACAGTACATACACTATTGGTAATTACAATCTTCTTCACGTTGGAGAGCAGAGCAAACACACTTACGCACACATAGCATAAGTAAGACACAGGCATCTTCACATATGGTCTGCTTCAACATCCTCTTCCTCCTCATCCTCGTACTCCCCTTCGTCCTCAGCAGTGGCGTCCTGGTACTGCTGGTACTCAGACACAAGGTCATTCATGTTGCTCTCTGCCTCTGTGAACTCCATCTCGTCCATGCCTTCACCAGTGTACCAATGCAAGAAAGCCTTCCTCCTAAACATGGCCGTGAACTGCTCGCTCACCCTCCTGAACATCTCCTGAATCGAGGTCGAGTTTCCAATGAATGTGGACGCCATGGAGAGCCCTCTAGGGGCAATGTCACACACACTCGACTTGACATTGTTGGGAATCCACTCGACAAAGTAGGAAGAGTTCTTGTTCTGCACGTTTATCATCTGCTCATCCACCTCCTTCGTGCTCATCTTGCCACGGAACATGGCTGATGCCGTGAGGTAACGCCCGTGCCTGGGATCAGCGGCACACATCATGTTCTTGGCGTCCCACATTTGCTGTGTCAGCTCAGGAACTGTCAATGCACGGTACTGCTGAGAGCCACGAGAGGTGAGAGGCGCAAATCCAACCATGAAGAAGTGCAGACGAGGGAAAGGGATGAGATTCACAGCGAGTTTCCTCAGATCCGAGTTGAGTTGACCAGGGAAACGAAGACAGCATGTAACACCACTCATGGTTGCAGAGATCAAGTGATTCAAGTCACCAACTGCAACAAAACACAAACAATCACAATTCACACATCATCATTCCATGTTTGATATCCAGAATCACTTTGAAGTTTGAAACACTACCTATAATAAAATGCTTTTAAGTAAATGTTTACATGTCTAGTTTCACATTAAGGAATTGATTTAGAATTAAAACAATTTTAAGTAATCTTTGCAGTGAATAAAATATTTTACACTAATAAATTGTTTATAGAATAAAAACATCTAAAATATAAACAATCAGATCAGAAATTACGGTTTATGAAACTAAACACTGGTTACTTCAGAATTAATCATAACTAAACACACATGCACAAACACACAATATAACAATCAGATCAGCAATTAGGGTTTCTGATGAACATACAGCTAGGAGTGGTCAACTTGAGAGTCCTGAAGCAGATATCGTAGAGCGCCTCATTATCCAGCACCATACACTCATCAGCATTCTCCACCAACTGGTGCACAGAGAGAGTAGCGTTATAAGGCTCCACAACAGTGTCGGAGACCTTGGGCGAAGGAAAAACGGAGAAAGTAAGCATCATTCTGTCAGGATACTCCTCTCTGATCTTGGAAATCAGAAGGGTCCCCATCCCGGAGCCCGTTCCGCCGCCGAGCGAGTGGCAGACCTGAAACCCCTGGAGGCAATCGCAGTTCTCGGCCTCCTTACGCACGACGTCGAGGACGGAGTCGATGAGCTCGGCGCCCTCGGTGTAGTGCCCCTTAGCCCAGTTGTTGCCGGCGCCGGACTGCCCGAACACGAAGTTGTCGGGGCGGAAGATCTGCCCGTACGGCCCGGTCCGCACGCTGTCCATGGTTCCGGGCTCCAGGTCCATCAGCACCGCGCGTGGCACGAAGCGCCCGCACGAGGCTTCATTGTAGTACACGTTCACGCGCTCGAGTTGCAGATCTGAGTTTCCGACATACTTCCCCGTCGGATCTATGCCGTGCTCGTCGCACACCACTTCCCAGAACTTCGAACCGATCTGGTTCCCGCATTGCCCTCCCTGCACGTGAAGGATCTCCCTCATTTCCCCTGCATTTTCAAACACCACTTGCTAGTTAGTAATCACTGATAACTGCCATAATCAACTAATTAACCTCTAATTCTAGATCTGGAGAGAGAGAATCGGAGAAGAAGCGAAAGAGGAAGTACCTGTGTTGGAGCGGAGTGATGCTGGTTGATGAAGAGAGGGAGTGGCGAGTGCAGAGATAGACACAGAGAAAGAGATAGGTTTTGGAAGAACAAGAAATAGTGAGCGAGTTTTTTATATTGAGAGTGAGTAGGGATGCGGGAGCATCCACGGTTCACGTTTGTTCCCTCGCTTTGTCCTGAGAAGGCGCTTGACCGTTTGATGGAATATTTTAACGGTGAAGATGGAGGTTGTTTGTAATTTAAATTTTGATTTTGAGTAAATATTATTTTTAGTTTAGCAAGTGTCACTTAGTGATAAATTAATTTTTAAAACAAAATTTAAATTTATTTTTTAAATGTGAAAAAATATGATAGGATGATCAGGAATTAATTTGTCTGTAATTTTTAAATATTCAATAATTAAATTTAAATTTTTATTTTTAAGGAAGTAATTTCACATTTTTAGGATATTCTTTGATTTTTGTTTGATGTTGTTGTGCTGGGACGGATATGCCCTTGATGTTAAATGACGGAATGGTCCTTATTGAATTGCAGGGAGCATGGAAGGGGAATGTTTGGACGTCGTAACTGACTGTGCTGTGAAGTCTTTGTCGGCGTCGACCAATCAGTGACATGACTAATCAGACTTTTTCCACAAATTTTTCTTTTTTATATTTTCTGAAAAACTTATCTAGAGAATTTTTACAGTGTTAAAAGTTATTCATAAAATAAATATATTTCTCTTAAATAGTATAAATATATCTAGAGAATTTGAATCATAAATTAAATATATCTTTTAAAGTATAAATATGAGAATATTTTCAAGCAATTTACGGATCACACCTTAATTAATTTTAAACACCGTAAAACTCAAAAAGAAATTATTTATCTTAAAATTAATTTTACTTTTTTTACAAAAGTTGATTTTTAAATAATAAACAAATTACTAGGGATAGACTCCCTTGTCAACTTTTCAGTATAAACATGATCATATACAAATTGACCACCTTAAATCTCGTCTACAATGAAATTTCATTTTTGTTGCAATAATGTGATCAATTTGGTGCGCTGTAATTTGTTAAATGAAGGAATACATATAACTAGGGGTAGACTCGCATGTCAACTTTACAGAGTGATGTTAGTTAATTGAAAATTTCGTGTGACTTAGTATAAAATTAGATTATTCCTATCTTAGTCATTTCTATGGTGCTTTGGGAAAAACCAATGGAATGTAAAGGTTGTCCATATCCTTATATAACATTAATTCTGCTGTTTTGAGTTGCTGGATTAATCCACTTCGAGCAAATTGCTATTTGAGTTCACTTGTTGTGATAGTTCAAGTGTTGCCTTTTTTAGAGGCAAGCCCTTCTTTGATAGTGTTGGGAAAATTAAAATAAATGAATAGCATAACAAATTAACAAAATTAAATTGATAAGGATAGATTGTAGTGATTAAGGACAAGTGACCTAAATAATATATTTATCATATTCTGGATTTCTTAATACATGTAATATTCACATACATTTCTGATATTAGTTTTAATAATTGCAAACTTTATTTATACAGAAAATACATAAGAAATTCTTTAAAAAGAAGAGATATATTATTTAAAAATTTCTACTAATCTCAACCTCTAGGGGTTGTTGACTTGTTGGTAGGCAGCAGACCAACATGTAACGTGTAGGTAGATAATATATATATATATATATATATATATATATATATATATATATACGGTCACGAATTTAACTTTAAATTTAAATTGTATTAATTATTTGAGGTAGGAGTACAACCCTAAAATATATATATCATGAACCAAATGTACTTTGTCACTCGGTCACTCACTTGTGAAATAATACTAGCAAACAATTATAATGTAATTGATCATGTTTAGTTGTTTTTAGATGGGGATCGATCGCAATGATTCAAAAGATAACGAAAATATTGTATTTATATATATTTATATTAAGAAAATGAAAGAAATGTTCAACAAAATGGATATATGGAATTAAGTAAGTAGCCTGTCTTTGTGTACAAAGTGAGGAATGAACCAAAAATCATTAGACAACCATCACCATCACCCGCATCAGCTACATAAGGTGGCAGTTGCAGCGTAGCTTTTCTTCATTAAACAGTAACAGTTACATCTATCCGTCTCCTCAATTTTTATTTTTATTTTTATTCTATTTTATTTTATTTTATTTTACTTTTTATTTAAGGTGGCACATAACATAGCTTGCAAATCCAGCTGCTAATGTTTGTTCTTGATCATGCTCATTATGGAGTGATCTTTCAGTTGGCGAAGCAAATGTTTCCATATTAAAAATTGGAGATAGCCAAAATGGATCTTTAGGTCTAATGTTCAATTATATGATGGCCGAAAACTATAATGGATGTTCTTTTATTACTTTCATTTTCTATCCCGTGGTAGGGGTTGTATATATGTTCTTGCAAAGTCTATATCGTCATTTGAAAACAAAAATGATTACAATTAGATGCAGATTTGACCAAAACGTGAATAATGTCATGATTAAGTTAAAATGTTGTCTTCATTACTATATTTTGTGGCAATTATATCAAATTGGAAGGTGAGGATATCTGCAGCCAGCTGGCTCGGGTTTGAAATTAGAACTAACACCAAAGGAACATGTATGTACGAATATTCTTCTTTCTTTGCCTGGTGGAAACATTATGGATTTGATGTTTTTATTTTTATTTTTTCCTAAAACTCTGTCCAAATAATTGGACCAACACTTATTAAATAGGAGCCCTAACGGACGACTCACCGAAACTAATACTGATGCCCCGAAGGGTCATCACCCCCATCATCATAACTTACAAACGGTTTTAAAGGCATCAATCGGTCGTATTATGGACCAATAATTTCCTCATAACAAATATATACTATATAATATATTATTAACAGAAGAGGAAATGGGTATTCAGAAATGCACCTGGACAAACCAAGATGCCACACTCATCTAAACCAGTAGGGTAAAACGTTGTTCCTTAACCTTTTGAGACATTTATAAGAACAAAATCTTAAGACTTTGACCAACGATCAAGCGCATATGATTGAGGTCCTATGAGTTTTATAATAATAAGCTTGAGTGCAGAACAAATTTAATTAATTCACACGGTACGTAAAAAAACAATGGAGATTCATCAAATAAAGTAGTTTTTTTTATGAATAATTTATTTATGATTGTATATATCATTATCTTTTATAATTTTTTCTATTTATATTTATCTTTTATCATTTTGTTAATTATTTTTTGTATTTATAAATAGACTATTTCTATTGGAAATAATATATATGATTTTCATTTTCTCTAAATTCTTATATTCTCTTCTTCTTAATTATCTTTTTATTAAGGACATGCAATCATGCATGTTGTACTATTCATCCGCATCACGTCAATAAGTTATAATTAGTTTTCTCCTTTAAAATTGATTTTTGGTGAAAACCTAATATTTTCCATTCGATAATTTGTGGATGTGTTGTATATTTCATTTGTTTCATTACAACACACTAAAATAAGTCCTTAACAGAGGTTGAAAGTATATGTTAAGAATGAATATTCATCTATATGATTTAGTTTGTTAATTGTTATTTTGAATCAGTTGTCTCAACATTAGGGAGAGAGAATAAACAGTTGGAAAGGGATATTAGTTGAATGAGTTATCATCTTGACCCTTGAACAAAACAATATGAACCAGAAGTTCAAAAAGATAATTCATTTATAAAGTTTAGTCAAAAGGGTGGCTAAATGATATGTATCAACTATGCTCCAACAAATTATGATTTCCTTGTTAGACATAATATTGCAAAACGAATCTTAGACACACATAAAACATGATAGACTTGTTGGTTCCAAAGATAAAAACCTTCAATTAAGTAAAGGAGCTAAAAGTTAAATGGCCAAATTGAGATTATGAAAATCTAAAAAGATTCCTCTGATATAATTAATGATTTAGTTCCAGAAGAACTCAAGTTTATGAAATTGTTGAAAATGAAAAGATCTCAATAAATTATGTCATGAATGAAATGCAATGGAACTAAAACAAAGTCAATGTTAATGATGTGTTTGCATGTAATATAGCGCTAAATGTTATCAATTATATTGAGGATCAAGAGCCAAAGTTCATTATTGATCGTCGACAAATAAATGATAGGTCAAAATGAAAAGATGTTATTGAAGCAGAATTAGACTTGCTTGTTAAGTGAAACTTTTTGGACTTGTAGTCCATACACCTGAAGGTGTAAAACCAATTAGATACAAATGGATTTTTTGTGCTAAAGCAAATGAAAATGATGAAATTGTGAGATACAAAGTATGACTAGTTGTTCAAGGATTTTCATAAAGACCCAATATTGATTTTAAAGAGACATGTTCACCTATAGTGGATGCAAGTATGTTTTGATATTTAGTTAGTATGGTTGCTCATGAAAGACTCAATTTACATATAATGAATGTTGTAACAGGCAATTTGTATGGTTTTATGAAAAATTACATTTAATATGAAAACTCCTTAGGATTTAATTTGTCTAGTATTGCAAGTGTTGGTGGGCCTCCTCAAGTGAGCCCAACAACTTTTATTAGTATTAAAAAAAAAAAGATAAAAGGAGTGTAGCTACGTGAAGCGCTGCGGCTGGTTTTCGTTTTCACCTTTCTTCTGCGCCGTTGGAGAGAAAAAAAAGAAAAAGAAAAAGCTTTGCTCACTTTGCGGTATTGGTTGGATACTCATTTGTGCTCTGTTTTGGATGAAATTTCAACCAATTGTTCCTAAAATTGTGGGCTTTCATCTGGTATACTCAGAATTTTATTTCTCTCATATTTTGACAGCAGATATTTTTACCCTGTTGTGGGTCTCTATTTGAATATTGTTGCATTGTTGATTTCCACTATTTTAAGAGTGAGTAGGCATTTATTTGTGAGGTTCTGTTGTAGAAACTCTTTGTTGTACTCTTTGATATTTTACATAGTGGAGAATTTTCTGGACTTGGTCCCGTGGTTTTTTGTCCCTCACATTGGGGGTTTTCCACGTTAAAATTGTTGGTGTTCTTCTTGCTGTTATCTCTTTATTTTTCTGCACTCTTGGATTTTTGGATTGCCGTATATTACGCTTCTCACAGGTTCACTCAAGCGGGAAAAGTTTTATTTACCACTGCATATTTGTGTAATTTTTCCACTGTGCATACGTACCTTTCCCAACAGCTGGTATCAGAGCTGGTTCATTTTTCTGGGAAATTTGCTTGATTGAATGATGGAGCCTAATTACGGTAGAATGATTAGTTTGAATGGAACTAATTACCACAAGTGGAGAGGTAAGATGAAAGATTTACTATTTGTGAAAAAATTACATTTACCTGTGTTTGCTGCTCAGAAACCTGATAATAAGTCTGATGAAGAATGGGCTTTTGAGAATGAGATGGTTTGTGGTTTTATTCGTCAATGGGTAGATGATAATGTTTTAAATCATATTGCTAATGATTCACACGCCAGAACTTTGTGGGACAAGCTTGAAACCTTGTATGCTTCTAAAACTGGGAACAACAAATTGTTTTTGCTGAAACAGGCTATGAATTTGAGGTATAAGGAAGGTACTTCTATTTCTGATCACCTGAGTG
>PYAF01005814.1:1455635-1570335 GCA_007407185.1 Glycine tomentella | reverse complement strand
CAATGGAGGATGAGATGAAGTCTTTGTATGATAATCATACTTTTGAGTTGGTCAAGTTGCCTAAGGACATGAAAGCTTTGCAAAATCGGTGGATTTATAGATTAAAGACTGGAGAAAACAATTCTGTTCCACGATACAAAGCGAGGTTAGTTGTCAAAGGCTATCGTCAGAAAAAGGGCATTGATTTTGATGAAATCTTTTCTCCTGTTGTTAAAATGTGTTCCATCCGAGTTGTTTTTGGTTTGGCAGCCAGTCTTGACTCAGAGGTTGAGCAGATGGATGTGAAAACTGCTTTCCTTCATGGTGATTTGGAAGAAGAAATTTACATGGAGCAACCTGAAGGCTTTGTGGTGAAAGGTAAAGAGAATTATGTCTGCAAGTTGAAGAAAAGTTTGTATGAGTTGAAACAAGCCCCGAGGCAGTGGTACAAGAATTTTGAGTCTGTTATGATCCAACAAGGATTCAAGAAGACTACTTCAGATCATTGCGTTTTTGTGCAGAAATTCTCTGATAGTGATTTTATCATTTTATTGTTATATGTTGATGACATGTTGATTGTTGGTCATAATTTGTCTAGAATTAACAGGTTGAAAGAGGAGCTTAGCAAGTCTTTTGCAATGAAAGACTTGGGACCAACAAGACAGATTCTTGGCATGCATATTACTCGTGATCGAGAAGCCAAGAAGTTGTGGTTGTCATAAGAGAAGTACATTGAGAAAGTACTTCAACGTTTTCATATGGATAAAGCTAAAGTGGTAAGTACACCTCTGGCTTCACACTTTAGGCTTAGCACTAGGCAAGCTCCTTCTAGTGATAAAGAAAAAGAAGACATGCAATCTATTCCCTATGCATCTGTAGTAGGAAGTTTGATGTATGCAATGGTTTGCACTAGGCCTGATATAGCCCATGCAGTTGGTGTTGTTAGTCGTTTTCTTTCCAATCCTGGTATTGAGCATTGGAAAGCTATGAAGTGGATGTTGAGATATCTCCGTGGTACTTCTAATTTGAAACTGTGTTTTGGAATTGGGGAGCCTATTCTTTGTGGTTACACTGATTCTGACTTGGCAGGGGATGTTGATTCTAGAAAATCTACTTCTGGCTATTTGATTATCTTTGCAGGGGGAGCTGTGGCTTGGCAGTCTAAGTTGCAAAAATGTGTTGCATTGTCTACAACTGAGGCTGAGTTCATTGCTATTACTGAAGCATGTAAAGAGTTGCTTTGGATGAAAAAGTTTGTGCAGGAACTTGGTTTTGAGCAGCAGAGGTATATTTTATTTTGTGATAGTCAGAGTGCTATTCACCTTGGCAAGAATCCTACATTCCATGGTAGATCTAAACATATTGATGTGCGATATCATTGGATACGTGATGTTTTAAATTCTAAGTTACTGGAACTTGAAAAGATTCATACAGATGATAATGGTTCTGATATGATGACAAAGACACTACCAAAGTGGAAATTTGAAGCTTGTCGATTTGTTGCCGGTTTGGCATTTGCCTCCACTTGAGTCGTAGGGGGAGTTTGTTGGTGGGCCTCCTCAAGTGAGCCCAACAACTTTTATTAGTATTAAAAAAAAAGATAAAAGGAGTGTAGCTACGTGAAGCGCTGTGGCTGGTTTTCGTTTTCACCTTTCTTCTGCGCTGTTGGAGAGAAAAAAAAAAAGAAAAAGCTTTGCTCACTTTGCGGTATTGGTTGGATACTCATTTGTGCTCTGTTTTGGATGAAATTTCAGCCAATTGTTCCTAAAATTGTGGGCTTTCATCTGGTATACTCAGAATTTTATTTCTCTCATATTTTGACAGAAGATATTTTTACCCTGTTGTGGGTCTCTATTTGAATATTGTTGCATTGTTGATTTCCACTATTTTAAGAGTGAGTAGGCATTTATTTGTGAGGTTCTGTTGTAGAAACTCTTTGCTGTACTCTTTGATATTTTACATAGTGGAGAATTTTCTGGTCTTGGTCCCGTGGTTTTTTGTCCCTCACATTGGGGGTTTTCCACGTTAAAATTGTTGGTGTTCTTCTTGCTGTTATCTCTTTATTTTTCTGCACTCTTGAATTTTTGGATTGCCGTATATTACGCTTCTCACAGGTTCACTCAAGCGGGAAAGGTTTTATTTACCACTGCATATTTGTGTAATTTTTCCGCTGTGCATACGTACCTTTACCAACAGCAAGTTCTAGAGAAGATTACTCAATCAAATTGAATAAGTCTCTTTATTGATTTAAACAATTAAGATGCGTGTAGCATAATAATTTCAGTGAGTATTTCTTAAAAGAATGGTATAGAAATGATACCACTTGTCCTTGAAAAATTCCAAAGATGGATTTTTCATAATTGTTGTTAGTGTAAATAATATAAATATCATTGGAACTCCTAAAGAGCTTCCAAAAGCTATAAATTGCTTAAAGAAAAAGTTTGAGATAAAATATCTATGAAGGACAAAATTTTGTTAGGGATTACAAAGATGCTTCAAAGGTTTTATATGGATAATTTACATCAGTTACACACTCCAATGGTTGTAAGCTATTTAGACGTGGACAAAGATCCTTTTAGACCTCAAGAAAAGGATGAAGAGCCACTTGATCCTAAAGTATCATCATATCTTAGTGTTATAAAAGCAATAACAATTATACACTACCTAATATAGCATTTGTTGTCAATTTATTAGCAAGATATAGTTCTTCACCTGCACAAAATATATTAAAATAGAGTGAATCATATACTTTGTTATCTTAGAGGAACAATGAATATTGACTTATCTTATTCAAAAGTTGTCAAGTCGGGTCTAATTGGCTATCTAGATGCAGTTTATTTGTGAAGATAATTATATGCAAGTTCTTTCAATATGAGAATTTAGTCGATCTCTTTATAAAGTCATTGTTAAGGAAGACTTTAGAGCAACTAATCCACAAGACTAGACGTCATCGTCTTAAAGATGTTTGTCTACATGAGTGGGAGAAATAAATATGTTCTACATTTTTTTCCTTCGCCATGGTTTTGTCCCTTTGGGTTTTCCTAGAAAGGTTTTTAATGAGGCAGGTGATTATATATTGAAAAATGATATACTTTTTTTCTTCACTAGGTTTTTATCCCATATGGTTTTCCTAATAAGATTTTAACAAGACATATTCTTAAATAATGGGCATCCAAGAGGGAGATGTGAATAATCTATTTGTCCATATCTTTGATTATCTTTTTATAATCTTTCCTTGTTTATATTTATCTTTTGTAAATTTTTCAATTATCTTTTGTACATATAAAAAGACTACTCCTTTTGAAAAGAATACTCACAACTTTCATTCTCTCTAAACTCTTATATTCTCTTCTTTTTCTACTCTAAGTTATATTTTATTTAATAGTTTTTTAAATTATATATAGCATAAAGGACATTTAATTAAATTGTGGAAACACAATCTCCAATCTTCCCACTAATGCATTCTCTTAACTCGTGAGATTAAACCAAACAACCATGTAAAATTTGAATCTCTTAAATAAGGTTTTAAATTTGAGTCTCATATATAAGAATAATAATGTAATGTTAATAATTAATTATATTTTTAATAAAAATTAATCATTAATAAAATTGATAAATTTTACATCTATAATAAGATAAAGAGAACTAAACAATCATCATAAAGTTTCTTGTTATTTTCTTTTTATACTATTATCGTTGCCCTATATTTATATACGCACACAACATATTGTTATATTGTCAATAGTTGATATAAAATAATACATTTAAAAAAAATAATATATACCTCTAGTCTTTCATTATGGCATTTGATTCTTCAAAAACAATTTTTGTTAGAAGAACCTAAAGTCATTGTTGGGCATATAGGTGGTAAAAGCACAACTACATGATACCTCATATTTCTAAGCATCATGGCGGAGATCTTACCAAGTCCCTTATATTTATGATTGTATATCTAGTACTTGAATTAATTAATAGTATAAATTTCTCTGTAAACAATAGAAAATTTGGAGCTAGACAACATCAACTTTTAGTTATTTTTAATCCGTGACCAACTCCTTGTGTTTAGCCCTATTAGTTACTTTTAGTTATTTTTAGGATAGCGATATAATCCTTTGATTTACATTTTTTTAATAAAAAATATCCCTTAACTCAAATCATACCAACTATCCCACTATTCTTATTAAATTTCAATTAGTAATAAATAAGTAATATATTTTTACATGTTTTTTTTCATAAGAATTAAAAACAATGTAAGAGATTTATACAATAACTTATTCACCATCTTCTATCAACTGAGATAGATTCTTTTGATTATATTTTTACATGGTTAAAAAATTACTTATAATATGTTGAAGCTATTTTGAATTTTGTGTATATATAACCATCATTTAAGACATAATGTCTCACTAAATAAATAGAAAATGTGGATGTTGGACTTGATCAAGAACTTATAATATAGTGTCTACATCTATAATTAAAGTTCTGATTTGTAGTTTGTAACCAATAACAATATAGTATTTGTATAAAAAAAACAACCAGTAATCAAATAGTGGTTCACTCGATTTGGAAGCTTACTAGTAATAATTAAAGTCCAGACTTAAATTACAAACTTGCTATAGAATTTGGCAAGAAACGCTGAGCAGCGACTAAGGAAGGGCTATAAGGTAACTTCGGAGTAATATGCACCTTATATAACGGACATACAAGAGGGCAAGATGGGAAATAAAAGAAGGAAGCACTATCGTAAATTCTAAAACAGCTAGATATTATTCTATTCTATTCACTCTGATTGAAACCCGCAAATAAGAAGCGTATCACATTTATGATTGAATTTTATTTTCAGAATTGTAAAATCATAAATGAAGAAGAGCAAGTAACCGTCGTAGCAGTCGCGCGTGGAGTGCACGGTCTCCCTGAACTTTGGGAAGAAGAGAACGACAGTAGTGATAACAGATAAGGCGCGTGGCGTTGGCTTTTGGAAGAGCAACGAAGGAGACAAAAGTAGTTTAAGAATCTGTGGCAAGCCACATGAGATAAGGTACAGTTACATGTGACCTCACTGACCTGCCACACTGTCAGCCAATACCTACGAGATAAAATAGATCAATTTTTATTTTTATAACCAAAAGAAAACAAAAACTATTTGCTAAACATTAATCCTATGTTTGGTTTGACGCAAGAAAAATAGAGTTTTTAGTCAAAAAGAAAAGTAATTATGAAATTGAAATAACTCATTCACAACATTCTTTAAAAGATTATGTGGTACGATTGAATTAAATAAGCTTTTATGAAATAAATATTCAGCTGTTTGTGAACCTTTTATAAAAAAAGAAAATTTTTAAATTTAAATTGGAAAGAAAATAAGAGAAAAGAAAAATTTAAACTTCTATATCTAAAAAATAATTCTTTTTTATTTTCTCTTCAAATAAATAAAAGAAAATATTTTATTAATTGTATTTTTTTTTTAGTTTATTTTTTTTCCATTTTTTCCTCCTACCAAACAAACCTTAAAGATGACATCATTAAACATGTTGATTAATTAATGTGAAATTATTTTAATTCAATAAAAGGTGTGAGTTTGAATCTTACTAATGTTTTATCTTTCATACTAATTTTATCTAACTCGAATAAAATTATAACTGATAAAAAAATATATGTAGTTTGGAAAAGAAAAAAAAAATCAAGCATGGTTAGGACTTTGACTGGAGTATCTATATACGGTTAATCCAGCTTTAACAACTAGCATGTCCCTCATGTTGTGATGCTTGCTTCAGTTGGGGTTTAAGCATCAATCAGGGTCTGGCTAAGTCCCAACTACTGATCACTATTCATAAATTCACCAAAACTATGATATATTGCTAGCTTTGTATTGTATCATTTGTAACTTCATCTGAATTTTCATACGTGTAGGATTTAGAGCAATTACTATAAATGTGTTACAAATTGTTTTCTTCTCTTTTACTTCTCATATATTGAAATGATACCACATAATGTTTACTATTTATGTCGCAGACTCTGCCACCAGTGACGTGCATTTGTGGCAATAGCCAATGGGTAGAAGCAAGTGAAGTAGGGATAGTTCATGAATGGTGGGAGCTTGGGGAATCCCAAATTAAGAACCAAGCTTTGAAGATTTCTCAGCTTGATCCAGGATCCAAAGATCTTTTTTCGGACTAAGATAATAACAGTGTGTTCCCTGCATTATTTTTTAATCTTCGTTCTTTGTGTGTTACTTATTGTATAGAGTAAATAATTGTTCACGTAATAATTATGTTGCCAAAAAAAAAATTCGTGTATTATAATTTGATTAAAACACAAATTTTGATAATTCATTAATTTTTATAATAATCCTCTTAAAAATAATTACCTATCATAATTTCTGATTGGAATATTTACACGAACAATAAATTGATAGAAAATGAAGTCTAGTATATATCTCAGCTACATTTTGATGATTTTATGAGTATGTTTCAAATTTTTTTAAGAGAATATGTTTCAATCCTTAAAACATGCTTAAATTGTATTATTATACTCTTTTGTTTTCAAACAATAAATATTAGTTTTCTTTGGTAAATTGAAAATAATAGATATTAGTTTATAAAAAAATTATTTCTTTTTTCCTTTATATTTTCTATCCTATAAATGCTTATAGAGAAATTTATTTAAATAAGTTCAATTTAAAGAACTTTTTCACAATCAAATAATCATAAACTATTATAATAAATTTGTATTTATTATAATGAAAATTTATTTGCTGATAAAAAATGTATAATAAATTTATTAACTTCTATTTTAAAATATGGAAAAAAGATTTTTTGATATTATGGGGATTTGATAATGCAAAAGAAAAATTAAAATAGTAAAATATAATAATATATTAAAAATTAAAAATTAAAAATTTAGACAATTAAAAAACAAGAAATAAAACCTACAATCCGCTTATAATCAAATTAATCTAATTGAATCTTCACAAATCACGGTACAAAGATGATGAAAAAGATGGTCTAGTAAGGACATGAAGGCAAGTGATACTTACAAAAGTATTATAACCCCAAGTTAATATGTGTGCCGACAAAGTAATAGTATGTAGGTATTTGGTCTACCAAGTAATGCTGGCTATACGTTATTTAAAACGCTAGGATGAAAATGTGTTACCATTATGTGATTCGAATTTAATCATACGATCATCATAATAGAAAATGGCCCCTCTAACCATCGAATACCCTAGAACACTTGGTATGAGAAGTGTGAATAAGTGATAAAATAAAATTATTTGTTTTCAGGCGTAAGAAACACCATGTGGTACAAACTTTTAGTGTTGCATTGGCCTCGGATTGGTCCATCACTCTAGAAGGGACTTGGACGACTAGGATCATCCTAAATGTGCTATATTGGGTATATTTGTTGTAGGAATTTATCATAGAGTTTGATAACTCAAGTTATTAAAATATTGATTAAAAAATTAAGAGAAAAAATATTTATTATGAAAATGAAGAGAAATATATAAAATTAATTATGAACAAAACAATTTTACGTATTTTAATAAAGATTATTTTTAATTCCTTAATTAATACACTAAAGACAGTAAATTAACATTTACTTTTACTAAATACCAACCTAGCCCATATTAGACTTTACCTAGCTTAAAATTGACTTAACGTTAAATGTGAGAAAATGTAACTTAGTGTAATAGTGTTTGGCCTAGTTTTTTTCCTTCTTATAAGCTATTTTTAAGAAAAAGTTAGGTCACACACTTGAATAGAAGCTCTTAAAAAATTATGGACCTTATTTATAAGGAGCTTGAAAAAAAGTTCCATTCCCTAGCTTCTAAGTGTGTATTCGGTGGTTCATTTCTAAAGGCCCTGTTCTATCCTCCTATGCCGATTTTTCAGTTTTGTTTTCTTTTATATTCGTATATTCACTGCTTCATTTTCTTTTTACTCATATATGCAATGCATTTTAATATATATTTTTTATTAGTATATTCACTGCTCGGTTTCCTAGTAATATGTAGGGGTGTTCACAGGTCGGTTCGGGTCGGTTTTGGCCAAATTTAGGACCCAACCCAATCAAATTTGATCGGTTCAGTTCGGTTTTCAGAAAAAAAAATTTGAAACCCAACCCAACCCAACCTGTTCATGAACAGTTCGGTTCGGTTCGGATCACCGGATTACCCATTTAATTTTTTTTTAGAACTACTATTTTATCACGATTCTTTCAAATATCTCATACAATTAACACAATGTTATTATATGTATGAAAGTAGTAAAATTGATTCATTTAATACCATCAACATAATATTATATAATAGACTCATAATATAAATTAAAACAAAAGATTTGTGAACAATATTTACTATAATAGTCTACCATTACACAATAATTATCCCAGTTAGTATCCTTGTTTTCAGCAAAAAAGTCTAGTCTAAATTCACCAAGAATAGAGATAGACTAATACCCTTGTTTTCCAATTAGACTGGTATCCTAGTTTCCCAGCCAGAAGTTGCATGTCTCAATTCATCAAGAACAAAGACAAAATTGGTATCCTAGTTCCTAGCTGGGACCTTTTTCAAAGTCAAGAAGAAGAATACAATAAAATAGTTATATTTACGCTTATATTCCTTAAGCAAATAGGTACCTTTAAATCCTGATTGAGAGTTGAAGAATCAAACTTGTCAAACGCTTCTATATGATCTCACAACAATTCTCTCAATGATGCAAACATAAACTCTCTAGTACTCTAATATTATTTGGAATGGAATGCATACATGAACACCAAAATATGTTTCTATTTATATTAATTTAAAAATATGATTTTAACTAATTTTTGAATGCAATCCTAAATATATTCTATCATTTTATCCAATGCAATCTTAAATATATTCTATCTTATTTTTTAATGCAATATAAAAAAATATCCTATCTTATTTTTGAATGCAATCTTAAACATTTACAACATCTTACCTTTTTTGTTATTGTCAAATTATTTTTTAAATTTTTAATATATATATAAATAATAAAATTTATATTATTATTACGGGTTCACGGATCGGGTCATCGGATCAACGGATCTGTAAATCTAAACCTGTGACCCAACCCATATATGAACGGTTTTGATCGGTTCGGTTCGGTTTTGACTCAAATATATAAATGACCCAACCCAAACTGTTCAGATCGGTTCGGGTTCACGGGTAACCCGTACCTGTTAACACCCCTAGTAATATGTCACTTTTTTAAAATGCATTCCTCTTAATATATAATTTATTTTAACAAAGTAATTTATATAATTATTAATTTATACATTTTTTTTTATTTTATTAAGTATTTTTTATTGAAAGAGATAACTAGTTTTAAGGAAAACTAAAAAAATTAAAATTTTCATCAAACAAATTTTAATTTAAAAAATGGGTTTTTAAGCTAAAAATAAAATAAAAATGACAAATAACTTCTACCTTTTATTTTAAGTTTTAAATTTTAGCTTAAATTTAAAAGTAACTTTTAAGTTAAAAAAAAAAAAACTGGGCCAATTCATACGAGTTTAGCCCACCGGGAGATTTCTTTTTTATTTTTTGATAAATAAATGAGACTGAGTCGTTAATTAATAATTAAAAAGGGGACTAAGTTTGTTAATTTTATAAATGGGCTTCTAAAATATAAAGTCGGACTAGGTTTGCAACTTTGCATTAGCCTGTTAAACTATTGCTCAACCGGCATCACTTATTTTATTTATTTATTTATTTATATTTCATTGAGTTGAATTCTAATACATTTCCAATGGAAAAATTTTAAACATATAAGATTGAGGAAGTATGTAAAACCCTGATGCATCTCAGGGAATATTATTGTGATTTGCTCTAAAAATCACTTTAAGTATATTTTCAAAATAATTATTAAAAATTCAATCATTTTTAAATATACAACTATCTATGATATAATAATAATATAAAAATTCATTACATTGTCAACAGATTTCAATTAAATTCTTTCATTATTTTCAATTAGAGTTTTGGATTCTATTTAAGTATTTGAAGCCACTGAAATTATTTGAACTCCAGAATTTTTTTTAAAGATTATTGAGGAACAGAACTAAATGAAAAATATTTATTTCATTTTGATAAAATGCCTAGTTGGTTCGCTAATTTAAGCCACGAGTTAATGGTCTATAGCTTATTTTACTCACGGATTAATTCTTGTTTTATTTTACTTTCGAAGAAGATGCCCAATTTGTGCCCAAGTAAGTCTAAACATAACCCAATCCCCCACCAGAAAGCCCAAGATGACATTGTGTTGAGGGCTTCGTTATTCTCACTTCATTTTTGTTAAGTTTAATGTAATTTCATTTTTTTTTATAAAAATATCCTTGGTGTAAATACATTTTTGTTGTGTATTTCAGCAAATTTTTTAGCACGATACACAATGGAAATATGTTTCCATTGTGTTTTTTGACCAAGTCTTATATACGGATACAATGGAAACATATATTTGATGTGCATCTCGATAAATCTTATTGATATACACAACTAAAATGTTTTTGTTGTGTATCTCAACAAAATTTTATTGAGAGGCATAACATAAACTTATTTTCATTGTGTTACTAGTAATGTAACTCCACAATACACAATGAAACATGTTTGTCATTGGGTATTTTTACCAAAAGCATTTTAAAAAAAAGAGTTTTGGTGAGAACTTAAAAAATAGTGGTGAGAATAACAAAGTCCAAAGTATAAAGCAAAGCGAAGTCCAAAGTTCTTTGTTTTAATACAAGGACATTGTTATTCTCACCCCATTTTTTTAAGAGTTTTCACTCCATGTTTATGTTGAGTATTATAAGGTCACACTTCCTAATAACACAATGATAATGCATTTTCATTGTGTATCTCAATAAGATTTGTTGAAATTGTTGAAATACACAACAAAAATATGTTCTCGTTGTATATCTCGACAATATTTTGTCAAGATACACAATGAAAACATATTTTCATTATATATTATGACAAAATCTTATTGAGATTCACAACAGAAATATATTTCAGTAAATGATATTTTTGTTTAAAGGGATTGGAAATAACAAAGCCCTTTTACTTTAGAGGTTCAGATAGCCATGGCCCAATCCAAACTTAGGTCGTGGTGCATTTCTCCGAGTGCAACTTCATACACCATTTCTTTTTCTTCTACACCATTACTTGAATAGTGCAATTTCGAATTTACCCCTCTGTTTTTAATTTTTAAAAACAACTCATTTTCTATTCTCACTCACTTGTCCCTCTGCTTCTTCGTATTCCCGTCGCGCTCCCTCGTGGTTGGTGCTTGGTGATTGATTTTCTTTGCTTCGTTGGTGGCCCATTTTGTCCGTGGTGGTCGGTGGTGTGGTCAGGTGTTGGTGGTGGTGCCGATGAGAGGTAAGTTTTGTGAATTTGGGGCGTGAAAGGGAGAAGGGCGCCGTACGGATTCAGTAATCTGTAAAGGTAGTATGGATTGGGCAATCCGTATGGATGATATGGATTTCCTGGTCCGTATGACACATACGGATTGGTCAATCTGTAGTACCTTCACGGATTATGTGATCCGTAAAACTGGTATGGATTGTCCAATCCGTATAGGTTATACGGATCAGTCAATCCGTATAACCTATACAGATTGCTCAATCCGTACCAGTTTTACGGATCACATAATCCATACCAGTTTTACGGATCAAGTAAACCCATTCGGATTGGGCAATCCGTATGGGTCATACGGATTGGGCAATCCGTATGGGTCATACGGATTGCCTGATCCGTAAAACTGGTATGGATTGATCAATCCGTATAGGGAAATTTTTTTTAAAAATGTTTTTAAATTAATTAGGATCATGATTTTTCAATTGTTATCCAAATATTGATGATGATATGCTTTTTAAATAATTAGGAACATCAATTTTCAATTGTTATCCATGTTTTGATGATGATACGCTATTGATTGTTTTTACATGTAATTTTGAACATCAAATAACTCTCAAATATAGGAAGTATGATTGTCAGTACGCTTGTAACCCGGTATGGGATGGTTTGCTTAGAATATCACTTGATTGTTGTCTATGCCTGTGAATTAGAGCTGTTGAACACAACATTGGATTGTTTGGTTAGAATTGGACTATATGGATGACCATGCGTGTGAATGAACTTTGTGTAACCCGGTATGGGATGGTTTGTTTAGAATATCACTTGATTGCTGTCTATGCCTGTGAATTGGAACTGTTGAACGAAACATTGGATTATTTGGTTAGAATTGGACTATATGGATGACCATGCATGTGAATGAACCCTGTGGAACCCGGTATGGGATGGTTTGCTTAGAATATCACTTGATTGCTGTCTATGCCTGTAGGGGGGTGTGTGTGCTTAGAATTTGACCTGATTGGTTCCTGTGCCTGTGAATTGGACCTGTGTAACACAACATTGGATTGTTTAGTTAGAATTGGACTATATGGATCACCATGCCTGTGAATTGGACTTGTGTAACCCGATGAACAAATGATGTACAGGTCATGGCTAGGACTAGAGGAGGAATGCAACGGCCTGTTGGTGGAGCTCCTCAGAGGCGAACGCCTACAGCATCCGCTCGTCAAGGAAGGGCGGGTGTTAGTGTTCCCGAGGATCCTCCACTTGAGGATCCTCCAGTAGAGGAACCACAGATGCATACTGATGTATCTGAGACAAATGATGTAGGTACTGCAGGTTCTGGAGGAGGTCTAGAAGACTGTTCTGCCTTGAGTGGTTATGCTGACCATGTGGCTGCTAGAGTCTGGTCAGGAGAGGTATTTATAAGACGATGACATGTTGTTCAGGATTATATGTTTGCTTCTGAGAGATTGTAAACACGTGTTCATGTATTTATTGCAGGTAGAGGTGTTCACGGGTCGGTTTGGATCGGTTTTGGCCAAATTTAGGATCCAACCCAATCAAATTTGATCGGTTCGGTTCGGTTTTCAAAAAAAAAATTGTAACCCAATCCAACCCAACTCGTTCATGAACAGTTCGGTTTGGTTCAGATCACCGGGTTACCCATTTAATTTTTTTAGAACTACTATTTTATCACGATTCTTTCAAATATCTCATACAATTAACACAATATTATCAAATGTATGAAAGTAGTAAAATTGATTCATTTAATACCATCAACATAATATTATAAAATAGACTTATAATATAAATTAAAACAAAAGATTTGAACAATATTTACTATAATAGTCTACCCTTACACAACAATTATCCCAGTTGGTATCCTTGTTTCCCAACAAAAAGCTCTAGTCTAAATTCACCAAGAATAGAGATAGACTGATATCCTTGTTTCCCAATCAGACTGGTATCTTAGTTTCCCAACCAGAAGTTGCATGTCTCAATTCATCAAGAACAAAGACAAAACTGGTATCCCAGTTCCTAGCTGCGACCTTTTTCAAAGTCAAGAAGAAGAATACAATAAAATAGTTACATTTACGCTTATATTCCTTAAGCAAATAGGTACCTTTAAATCCTGATTGAGAGTTGAAGAATCAAACTTGTCAAACGCTTCTATATGAGCTCACAACAATTCTCTCAATGATGGAAACATAAACTCTCTAATACTCTAATATTATTTGGAATGTAATGCATACATGAACACCAAAATATGTTTCTATTTATACTAATTTAAAGATATGATTTTAACCAATTTTTGAATGTAATCCTAAATATATTCTATCATATTATCCAATGCAATCTTAAAGATATTCTATTATATTATGCAATGCAATCTTAAAAATATTCTATCCTATTTTTTAATGCAATATAAAAAAATATCCTATCTTATTTTTGAATGCAATCTTAAACATTTACAATATCTTACCTTTTTTTTATTGTCAAATTATTTTTTTAATTTTTAATATATATATATATAAATAATAAAATTTATATTATTATTACGGGTTCATGGATCGGGTCATCGGATCAACGGATCTGTAAATCTAAACCCGTGACTCAACCCATACATGAACGGTTTTCATTGGTTCGGTTCGGTTTTGACCCAAATATATAAATGACCCAACCCAAACTGTTTAGATCGGTTCGGGTTCACGGGTGACCCGTACCCGTGAAAATCCCTAATTGCAGGAACGTGCAGAGCTAAAGTTGGCTTCCCATGGACGTAAGGTTACTAAATTCGGGAAGCCAGTTGCTGAGATTGAGGGGTTAGTGGCTGCTACGGGCCTTAGTCCGCTGATACGGTGCTCAGTGGACATTGGAGATCGGGATTGTTGTCTGCATTTGTCGAGAAATGGCATACTGAGACTTCCAGTTTTCATTTGCCGGTCGACGAGTTGACTATTACACTGGATGGCGTCGCCTCCCTACTGCATATACCTGTCACGGGAGTCTTCCATACGTATGACCAGCTAGACGTCGGAGAGGCTATTACACTGTTGGTGGAACTGCTGGATGTCAGTGTAGCTGAAGCTGAAGCAGAGACGACATAGTGCCACGGGGCATATGTTCGACTGTCTTGGCTTCGAGAGCTGTATTTTAGGCTGTGTGACTCCAGGCAGTGGATACTAGCCGCCAGGGCATATCTGTTGCATCTTGTTGGTTGCACTTTGTTTGCCAGCAAGAGTGCGACACATATAGGCGTTCAGTTCTTAGAGCCTTTTCGCGACATCGACGAAGCTACGGGTTTTGCCTGGGGAGCTGGTGCTTTGGTGCATATGTATGAGAATTTGAGTTATGCATCAAAGCACCACGACAAGCATCTAGTTGGATACATTAGTATCTTACAGGTAATCTTGTGTGTCTCTGTGTGTGGGGGGGTTTGTTTTGGTTAAAATTATTTCTGATTTGCGCCATTTCCATTTGTAGTGTTGTATATATGAGCATTTTCCCACTGTTGTGGACGGGGGTGCTATGGAGGCATATGAGGAGACGCAGCCGCGTGCCTGTCGCTGGAAGAGTGCAAAGGCGTTACCGTTAACGACTTACCGTGCCCGTATGGAGAGATTGAGACCTGATGACATCAGCTGGACACCATATGCGGAGCACATGCCGCTTAGGGAATTTGAGCCAATTAGTTTATTTTCTGGTTTCATTAGATGAGGCCCCCACATTGTTAGGTACCTTCCAGACAGGGTGGTTAGGTAGTTCGGCCAGATTCAGCAAATTCCGGAGTTGCCCATGTTGGAAATCCCCTCCGCTGATGATGTTGATGACCGATGGGTCCACTTCGCGGATTACCTTATATCGACCAGTGACTTGGTACATTATCCAAGTCACTGTGTTGCTGGATATATGAAGTGGTTTTATCGGATCTCACATCCGTTTATGACTCCGACCCAATATGCACAGGATCGTTCACATGCTCCAGCTGGGCCCAACACTGATACCTTTCGCCCCCTGCAGCAGATGTTCATCCCCCTCATCCAGATGTGGGTCAACATGCATTTAGGGGTGTTCACGGGTACGAGTCACCCGTGAACCCGAATCGATCCGAACTCATCTGAACAGTTTGGGTTGAGTCATTTATATATTTGGGTCAAAATTGAACCGAACCGATCAAAACCGTTCATGTATGGATTGGGTCACGGGTTTAGATTTACAGATCCGATGACCCGATCCGTGAAACCGTAATAATAATATAAATTTTATTATTTATATATATATATATTAAAAATTAAAAAAATAATTTGACAATAAAAAAAAGGTAAGATATTGTAAATGTTTAAGATTGCATTCAAAAGTAAGATAGGATATTTTTTTATATTGCATTAAAAAATAGGATAGAATATTTTTAAGATTGCATTGCATAATATAATAGAATATCTTTAAGATTGCATTGGATAATATGATAGAATATATTTAGGATTGCATTCAAAAATTGGTTAAAATCATATCTTTAAATTAGTATAAATACAACCATATTTTGATGTTCATGTATGCATTCCATTCCAAATAATATTAGAGTATTAGAGAGTTTATGTTTGCATTATTGAGAGAAATTGTTGTGAGATCATATAGAAGCGTTTGACACGTTTGATTCTTCAACTCTCAATCAGGATTTAAAGGTACCTATTTGCTTAAGGAATATAAGCGTAAATGTAACTATTTTATTATATTCTTCTTCTTGACTTTCAAAAAGGTCGCAGCTGGGAACTAGGATACCAGTTTTGCTCTATTCTTGATGAATTGAGACATGCAACTTCTGGCTGGGAAACTAGGATACCAGTCTGATTGGGAAACAAGGATATCAGTCTATCTCTAGTCTTGGTGAATTTAGACTACAACAAAAGATACCAACTGGAATAATTGTTGTGTAAGAGTAGACTATTATAGTAAATATTGTTCACAAATCTTTTGTTTTAATTTATATTATAAGTCTATTTTATAATATTATGTTGATGGTATTAAATGAATCAATTTTACTACTTTCATACATTTGATAATCTTGTGTTAATTGTATAAGATATTTAAAAGAATCGTGATAAAATAGTAGTTCTAAAAAGAAAGGGGTAATCCGGTGATCCGAACCGAACTGAACTGTTCATGAACGGGTTAGTTTGGGTTGGGTTTCAATTTTTTTTTTTCTGAAAACCGAACCGATCAAATTTGATTGGGTTGGGTCCTAAATTTGGCCAAAACCAATCCGAACCGACCCACGAACACCCTACATGCATTAGACGCTACTACGGAAGACCAGTCGCCAGCACATGCAGTGGTAAAATATATTAAAATTTGTTTATTCATTGTGTTATACGATTTTCATTATATTGTCTAATGCATGTTTTTTTTTTTCAAATTTCAGTCTGTTTGCCAACGGCTGGATGAGGGCTTGCAAGCCTTGATCGATGACGGCCTCGTTACAGAGGGAACAGATGCATACTCTAGGATACAGCAGATGCTGCTTCTCGCCCGCAGTGTCAGGGACTACGGCATTGTATATAGTCATAGATGACGACCTAGAGATGCACAGTGGAGGCGCCTAGAGTAGTCTATCATTGTTTTTGTATTGATGACGACATTTACGTCCAACATAGTTGTTTATGTTTTTTTTTGTTATGTTGGACAAACTTACTTGGTTATTTATAGCTATATATTGAGACAATTATGCAAATTGACAGTTTATTCATTGTTAAAACTATTCTACACATCTCCTAAGTCTACATGTTCAGTGCGCAACCTCATACATCTAGCATACATTTGCATTTTACTAATGTAATTATTAGACCAGGCTTGTGCTTCGCTGGTACAGTGAGTATCCCATAAGAACGCAGTCAATGGCAAAGGACAATTGTCCTTTAATGAAACCTATTTGATATAATAACATTAGACAATGTTGAGTTTGACATATTTATGTACTTGCATAAAAGAATTAAATTAATGTTATACATGAACAAAGTGATTACCAAACACATGACCGATACACAGAATGCGATGAACTTGGGGATCTCTAGGGGGTGGACTTCTTAAAGGAAAAAACGTCATACTTTGCTGAAGTGAAAGAGATACTACAATGACGTTATATCTTGATGCAATTACATGACCCATTTCCGTAATATCCGTCCATTTATCAACGGTAACCTGTAAATAAACAGTTCCTCAAATATATTTAATGTGCATCATTTGCCTTGTTATTAAATCCATATAATGATTAAACCAAATGAACTTTTACCTTCGACAATCCATCAACCAGTAGGGACCGCTTTAAGGTTTCAAATCTATGTATACCACCAAACAAAGCTATATATCCATCAATCCACTCTCCAAGTTCTCTGAGCAAATGATTACGGACCAAAGACCAAGATTCTTCACCATAACCTAATAACACAGCAATTACCCGGTATCCGTAATTACCATATGCTTTGACATCGGTGACATTCAATATGAACTTCTGCATAAACGGATGAAATTGATCTAGCATCGGAACCATTACGTGTTGCATCTAAACATCACATGAGGAATTGGACTGTTTTGGGGTGGCGCAACTATTCTGCACTGAATGAAACTCGTCTACATACTCAAAGTAAGACAGATCCATTCTCGTTGACCTTTCGTGCTTTGTCATCTTCTTCTTTGGAGCACCTTTAGTTTTGACCTTATCAGGGGGAGGGCACATGGAATTTAAATCAGGGTACGCAATTTCTTTAAGTTTACTTTTAAGTGTCATTTTCCCACACAAATCAAGCTTTTCAAAATGGTTTAAAATGACTTCCATCTCGTCTGTTATGGTCACTTCAGAATCATGCATACCTTCACTTGAAAAGTTTAATCTCCGCCAAAAAATATGAACGCTATCAATTGGAATGCTACCAATCACATACTTTGCTAGGTCACACGCACAAGGCAAACCATGCGTAGTTCTCATAACACATCCACATCGAGAAGGATTTTTACCTGCATAATGAACTCGATCATATTTTGCAGCAATTTGGTTTAACGCGTACCTCGATACCATGCCAACAAATATCTTGTATAAAGTGACTTTAAAAACATGTCCTACAACATGTGTATTTTTCTCCAAAGATGCCTTGATTTCATTATGTTGCAAAATGATCATGTTGTTCATCGCATCCCAAACAGTGCATAAGTCTCCAATACTATTCTGCAGTAGGCGCTTTAAGGTCGAATGTGCAGACTCCACCCTGCATATCAATCATTTAATCAATTAATTCAAAATACAATAAATTTATGAAAATATTAATGTAAGCGCTGTCAAATAACAAACTTACCTGTTTGTTGTTGTATTTCCAAAATGCATTACTTTGTTTGTCCATGCTGTGACAAATTTTTCTTTGTAGGGATTCAGCCAAGTGTCTTTAACGTAATCAACAAACGTAGGCCACGGTGCACATGCAACATCAAACTTCTTAACACATTCATCATATTGCTTTTCGGTAGCACAATCAACAAGACTTTCCCAGGCTTCCATCACATACTCCCATGCATGACTCTGACTAACATAAGTTTTGCATTTTGCCTTGACATTCTTGTCAATGTGAAGCCGACACAACAAATTGGTTGAATATGGAAAAACACATTTCACAGCAGTCATCAAAGCTGAATCTCTGTTGGTAACAATCACCCTTGGGAAGAATTCACTTTTCAAAAATATCCCTCTAAAGTGTTCAAGGGCCCGGACAACATTGTTGATGCGTTCTGACTCAAAATAGGCAAATGCAGCTGAAAATATCATCCCAGTAGGTGTTACACCAACAATGTCCAGTAAAGAAAGTCTGTACCTGTTTGTTTTGTAGGTACAATCTATGAGGAACACCATATGATATGCATTACTCAGCTGTACCGCATCTAGATGTGCCCAAAACAAGTCACGTACAACATTTTCATCCTTCAGTCGATGCTAATGAATATACATGTCGCGTTCAAGAAGTTTCATTAGCTGTTGCATTTCAGTATTATCGCCTCTTGTAAGCGTCCGGTATGCATATCTTGCATTGTAAACTTGCTTCAAACTTGTTACATTATCAGCATTATGCTCCTTCATAGTTAACAGAATATTTCTTGGTTTAACCATGGCCCTTGTCATATTAGCAACAATCACTTTTTCCTCATCAGTTATTTGACCAGCATATGGGTGTCCACAGAATGACTTGGCCAAAACATGATTATGATTGCCACATATTAGGTTCACCATCCACCCTTGTCCTCCGGGATTGGTTTACCCCGCAACTTAAAAGGATACTCACATTTTCTGGTGCTGGTCACGGAAGGTGTGAAACCTTTTTTCCATACTCTATATTTTCCACTCCTTTCACAATCAATTAACACAAATGAAGTTCTTCCCACTTTTCTAGTTTTTGTGTCACTCCTCATTATAACCGCTACAAAACCATTCTCAAATGCAACCGTGCCAGCCCATTTCAATATCGCATCACGCGATTCAAACACCTACACATATGGATAATTCATGTGTAATATGCTAAATATAATAATATAACAACTTTAAATACATTTTATACACATGATTACCTCATTCGTTTGGAATGCAGTAGAACAATCAATTAAACAAGCATTATCCTCAAACGCATTGGGGTCTACACCATTGTCTTCATTACACTTACATGCATCAGCGTCTGCTCCAATGTCTTCATCCATATTAACTTCTTCTGACATTATACTGTCATACATCCAGTCATCATTGTCCATTATAACAAATAACAAATTAATTTAACACAAAAAGTTCCATGTCAAAGCTAAGACAATTACACAAAATAAAATATACAGGACGCATGCCTGACACGCATGCAATGACAATGACAATTTGTGGTCCTGTAATCGGTGGCCAACAATTTTTACAGAATGCATGCCTGATACATCATGTCAAAGGGTAAAATGATAATGACAACACTATGACAAATGCTACAAATTTGATAGAACCCATGTGAAATTATAACACCTCAGTCAAATTGACAATACCATGTACCATATCGATAAAAGACAAAAATTTATAATGTCATGTCTCACTCAACGTTGGATACCAAACAAGGCTCTATCACAAACACAATCACACAATTATAAATAACACAAAAAACCATTAAGACAACCACACACTTTCACATAACAGACCCCCACAACCAAAAATTTCATCTGAGTACTATGGCATTGTTAGGAGAAACAAGCAGTCAAACCATTTCTAACTCCAAATTAGCATTCTTTTTCCAAATGGATCAATCAAGCACAACCAAACTGATGCTTCTTTCCAATGTCCCACTCCAATACCAATGCGCGTTCCTAATGAGTGTTCTTTTCAGTCACTCAAGACTAGAATGCACAACACCCTTCTCCTAACGAATAACCAATGTGTGAATGAAATCTACTACCGAAAGCCTTCCCTAGATGTAACTCAACAATATTTCTTTGATTCTCTGCAACTCAGAATGATGACGATGTTTGCACAATGTTAATGTGCAACAACCAATACTCGTGTGTTGGTCCTATAAAATTATTGTGTACCATCAACAGAACTCCCGATGGTATACTCAACCTACTTCGATCCACCATGGTCCCTACACATGATGTAATCTTATATTACAATGGCAAATGGAACAGACCACGACAATCAAATTTTGTTGGTTATTCCTTCACTGGAACAAATCCAATCAAATTTGAAATTCCTTCAGGATGCAACATTCAAACACTCAAAGATCTCGTCAAGCAAGTTGCTCCTATAGGGGTCCCCCTAATGGAATTCACGACTCACAAGTGGTAAGAAAATTGTTTTTTCGAAAGTCATCCCATGCAAAATATTCATACAACACAATCGAATATCATATAGTAGAGTTGATGTCCGATGAAGACGTGTTAAAGATATTAACAAAATCCAACTATTGGAAACGTTTTTGTTCAATCGAAATTTTAGCTATTTTTAACAAAGCAGCTACCCAACAAGCCCTGATAATAGATGCAGATGTTGGCCGTGATGCTCACTACAATGATTGAAACGGAACAACAAGACATATTTGCTACACACCATCCTTCGTTATTTTCATTTTATTATTTATTGTTGTTTTCCTATTCCTCTCTCTGTCTCATGTGATGCAAACGTATTGAAGGTGTTTCCTTATTATTATTATATGCAACTATCCCAACTTCTTATCATTCATGTTTAGTTCTCATTTATGTTGTTTAATTTATCAAAATAAACTCAATTTTATTCAAAAAAATATGTGCAACAACTCGACGAATCCTAAAATTCCCAAAAATCAGCAATCTCGGACCATACGGATCAGTCAATCCGTATGAACCATACGGATTCATCAGTCCGTATGGTTCATATGGATCAACCAATCCATATGATTCATACAGATTGATTAATCCGTATGAAATATACAGATTGCCGAATCCGTACGAACCATAAGGATTACTGAATCTGTGTAATCCAAACGGATTATCGAATCCGTACAACAGAAAAACGACACCACTTACCTCTGCAATGGGACGACGCACCCCGACCTTCGACAGCCACAACACCTCGGACGAAATGGACGAAATGCCATCAATATCACCAACCAAAATGCTAGCAACAGCTCAGTCGATCCAAATGAGTAACGAAAATGAAACCAAATGTGTTTTAGGAACTCCCATACATAGTCATATATCACAGCTGGTCTTAGGAGTACTTTTGGGTTTTTTTAAAAAATAATGGTGTAGTAGAAATAACCAATGGTGTATGAAGAAGCACTCTTCATTGAAAATGTGTTGAATGATTAAGATGTTTTGCTATAGCATTAGGTTTCAGTATTTTGAGGCCTGCTTATAAATCGTAGAATGTAAAAATAAAAAATAAAATAAAAAATTGAAGAAATCAAGACAATGGCCCTGCCAATTGAAAAGCAACATGTGCTACTTTCTTCTATTTATGTAATAATATTAGGGCCATGTCTTCTTGTCACTAAAGAAATTTTTTTAATGATCAGTCTAGTGAACAACTGAATGCAACTGGCTGAACTATCTTCTGAGCAAAATACACATGGATCTTTTTGAGTACCTTAAGTTCAATCTATTGTATTTCATGTAATAAGTTCATAAGAATGAAGAAGATACATAAAATGAATTCAGAGAGACAGTGACAGTGAGGGTTATTTTAATTAGGAATAGGGATTCATCTCAGGAGTTTGATTGTGCACGAGGAGATATTAGTGTGACTGTGACACCTATTGACAAAAAAGAGAACAAAAAATCTGTAAGTGCATTAATTGGACACGTGCAAATAAGGCCATTGAAAGCATTAGTGAGGAGAGTAGTTCGAATGGCTTTAATTTATTCCTGAGAAATGGAGAGGGAGACCAAAAAGGACATCTAAGGAATTGATTAAAAGGGATCTCATGGTAAATAATATCCTTGATTATTTGATTTTTAACTAAACCAATGGTTTTGTGTGATCCATATAGTTGACTCTACCTAGTGGGATAAGGATATTGTAGTCGTTGAATGCATGTATTCATCTTGGGACTAGGGTTTCAAATATTCAGATGTTAAATTTTATCAGTTACGAATTTTATCTTTTTATTTTAAAGAAAATTCCTTTCGCAGTCTATTACTCTATTTCTCATTTTGATACTATCTTAGTTGTTAGAATTAGTTTTGTAGACGGGATATGAATATCCCTCTTTTCTAACTCACAAGTCATTTGCTTGAATATTTAATGAATTTTCAGAATTTGCTTGTGTGCTTGGTGATTTGGGTTCTGCTTCACATTATCCACATATTCTCAACTCATAAGTCTTTTATACTTCTGATTTTGAAGCTGAACAGCTCCTTTAACAATATTTCATATAGAAATTCAAGCTGTTTACATCCTTACGACATAATTATATGCTTGGATGGTGTTATGACGAGACATGCATGTACTAATTGTAATTTTGGTCAACAGTCTAATGTCTTACATCTTCAATCCCCATACATTTCTCATTGTTCTGTTAAATTATCATACTTTCTCTGATTATGCTTTTAGAGTTTAAAATTGGATTTCGAATTTACCTTGAAACTATAAAGCTACGGAAGTTCATTTTTTATGTTGTCCAGAAGTTTAAATTTTTGTGGAGACAGGATGTCAAATTTTTATGGTCTCATAATCTGCTATGTGCTGATTATGTGATATCCTAATTTTGGGTTCCAAATCCATTTGGCATGTCATTGTCTTTTATGTTGACCATTTACTCGGTTATGAATTATGATTGTCATTTTTGAGTGAAAATCTTGTGCAAGATAACGCACAGAAGATTGCAGAGTTCCTTGCCTCCCATCCTCGAGTGAAGGAAGTGAATTATGAGGGGTTGCCTGGTCATCCTGGTCGTGATATACACTATTCTCAAGTGTGGTATGAGTTGAAAATTTAAGATTGTTGTTCCTCTATGGCCACTATTTATTATCATACAAGATTCATATAGTCTCATTGCAGGCAAAGGGTGCAGGATCTGTGCTTAGCTTCTTGACTGCTTCATTGGCACTTTCAAAGCATATTGTTCAAACTACCAAACACTTCAGTATAACCGTCAGCTTTGGTAATAATTTTTCCACATAATGCTCAAATGAAAGAATTGTCAACAGGTAACAATAAAAATAATATAATTATATTTAATAGATTCTCCAGGATATCAGTTCTTTAATGACAGTACAGATTGTATGAAGTTGTACAATTCTCTAAGTAGACCTTTGGTTCAATTTAATATATGAACACTAGTTTTCTCTCCCCTCTTATATTGCAAATACTAATTTAGTTTGAGGAATAACCGTAAGTTAATATCACTGAAATTAATCAAAGAATTAAAATTAAAAAATTGAGGGAAGGTAGGTTTCTAACATATATGTCCAAACATAATGGTAGACCAAAAGGTATACGCGCTTCATATTCTACGTTCTTGAACAACGAGCACATATCTCATTTAATTTAGGTGTGTAAAATTTGGACTCTTGCATTTTATTTTTCTTTGGAGAAGTTAACCCCTCATTCAATTTAGGACATGTTTGAGTACATGTAGCACCATATATTCTCTCATTCAGAGGCGTAACACACAGAAGTAACAAAACTATATCTTTTGCATTTTGTGCATTGGGAAGATGGAATTATGTGCTTAGTTTTCTAGAACTCGTTTCTACACAGTTTTGATCTCTGCTTGTGAATATTTATGTGGAGAGTTTGACCCCCTGTTAAGCTTTTTATTTTTGTTGTTGGCAAGGAGTGTGAAGTCCCTTATTAGCATGCCATGCTTTATGTCACATGCAAGCATACCTGCTGCAGTTCGCAAGGCCAGAGGTTTAACTGAAAATCTTGTACGTATATCTGTGGGCACTGAGGATGTGAATGATCTCATTGCTGATCTAGCCAATGCACTTAGAACTGGACCTCTTTAATGTTTTCTTTTTTTGCCCCCTAAAATATTCATCCTTAAGAAGTTGGATTAGCGTGTTAGTTAGCATGTTGAGGATTTGGGAGCATTGCTATCCTGTCTTTGGATTCTTCAGAGTGGAAATTTGAAGTGTTTCTTATGTGCATGCAATAAAATCCATATTACCTATAATTTTGCTGTAGCAATTGTTATCCTTACCTGCAATAAGAGTGGTGAAAATATTGCTATACGAAAATTAACAAGAGCCTACACTACAAAAAAACGTGTTATTACTTACAGGTATCTTGTAGCGGGTTACCAAAAGCCGCTACAAATTATATGATTATTTTTCAAAGGAAAATTAAAAACTCAAAAAGCGAGCATGTGACGTTATAGTACCTTTGACTCTCTCTCTTTCTTCTTCAAACACTCCCTTTCTAGTCCGCTGCATCACCTACCTCTCTCTTTCTCTCTATCTTCTCTCTTAGTCTCAGCATGGTGGTTATGACCATGGTTAGAACGGCGATTCTGAGGAGAACCGCGATTTTCTCGTTAGAACGGAATGCTTCGTGCTGGTGCTGGTTGGCTTCGTCGACAATGTCAATGGCGGCGTCGAATTCCTCGAACAAGTCGTTACGGTGTTGGATTTGGTTTTCGGCAAAATGGAAGATTGCGAGGGCCTGAAAATTTTGATACTGAAGAGGCATAGCGGGAGAGAAAAACAGAGCGTGGATTCTCTGCTTCTCCTTCTGCAACAAGGAAGTCGTGCCATAAAAATCGTATCGGCCAGGGTTTTGAAATTCATCGTCGTAGACGCGGAATCCAAGATGTTGTTAGCGGAAAAGGATGGTTTAGTATCCGAATTGCTGAATCTATTCTCAACATTGTTTGGGGTGACACTCAGCAATACTGGAACAGGACAACCGATCCCAATTCCAAGTCAGACCTTCAGTTTTTCTATTGTAATTGTTGGATCATAGTTAGTGTATCTGCCTATCATGATTTCTGGGATATTCAATTTTGTCTGCAACGAGATGATTTCAATTGCAACTGTCATATTACCAGTGATATTTGGCTAGTCATCTAGGAACTATTCTAGCAAAAAAAAAAAAAGTCCTTAGGGTTTTTCAACTGCTCTAGGAATTGAGAGTGTTTCTCGAGGTTTGGGTTATGATTTTGACTACTGAATTTCACTAAATTCATGGCCATTTAGGAAGAACAGATTGACAATAAGCCTCCTTGTGCTTGTTGAATCAAGCCATTACTTAATTATTCTTATTGAGTATGTCATCGCAAGTGATAATGCCAAACCATACCACAATCCCTTGGTTCAAATCAAATTTGCAAACATTTCATTCTTCTTCTTTTTTTTGTGCTCTTTTCCTGTCGAAATATATTTTCTCTTTTTCTTACTGTGATTTGTTAAAATTTGTTCTTTCATCAGGTATGTGGGATGTTACTTGCACCCAATGCCTGTTTCATCCTTATTTTTAAGCACAAGAGAGGATGCAATCCATGTTTGTGTCTTATGAGGCTATCTGACAGGTCAGTACAGGACCCTATTCACGTACAAGGTAGCTATTGTTAAACCAACTTTAGGGTGCACTTCCATCATGGCTCACCGCTCAATACCGTTGCCAGATCCAAAACACAACTTTATTTTTTGCTTGGTTCATTCTCAATCCATTCTTCCTTTTTATTTTACTTTTTTTTTTATCTTTACTCTACGTAGTTTCAGGTTTTATGATATTTAAAAATGTAAAAAATGTGCTTAATTACATAAAAGGGGAAATGGTTGTATGATCTTGATAAGGCTAAACACATTATTCTTACAGACCTAATATGCTAAGGAAAAAGTTGGTTGATGGTGAAGTCTTTCAGGAAGAGCATGACAATTTGATTAAGTATTTTGAGAAAAAGGTGAGGGAATGCACGCACTTTAGAGGCATAAATGGGGGTGATGATTTTGAACCAAATATCTATCTTTAATTGTTTTTGCTTTGGCAAGGTTCTCACTTGTGTTTTGACAAACTATGACATTTGAAGTTTTTCTTCTTCTTCTTCTTCTTCTTTTCAATACCGCAGGTCTATTCTACAATTGAAACACTTGGCTATATTTCTCCCTATATCAGAAGACATGTGATGTGATTGGTATTAATATATTTTCTTATTGTCCATTTAATTCTTTGATATATTATATATTATCCTTCATTTTATATTTATTACCTACTACACAAGGAGAATGCAATTCCTTATGGAATATTTGTTGTTTTGCTTGAAGGGTTAAGTTATTTCTCTGATTATGTCTTATATATGTGATGGAGTTTTTCTAAGATGGCCAAGATCTACATGTCAAATTAGAAGCTTCTGACATAGGAAAGTTTCTTTCGTGTTTCACTTCCTTAATGTTTAGTTGTCATGTTTTGGCACATGTCAACATATTCCTTGCATCTTGCCCCTTAATCTTATTGTTTGGGATGAAATTTTTTTAAGAGGTAGCTAACAAAGTTGTGGAGCTTGCAGGAAACTTTAATTTTTAATTTAAGTAATAGGTATGGTAATATATATGTTTGAAAACAACCTCCTTGTAGGGTGCTACTTGAAGTGTCAAGTGATTATTGCAGGATAGCTAACAAAGTTGTGGAGCTTATTTGGGTAAGTACTACCATTACTTGGTATCTGGAACTATCTTTCATTAGTAGTTTGATCTTATAGTCTAACTTGAATCTGACAGTAGGACTCCATTTGTTGTTTTCCTTGTTAGTATCTTTATGTGTTTTATGAAAAGGAAATTAACCTTCAGGAGATTGATGGCTTAGATGATTCCACACAGGTTTTTAAATCTTGAAATTTATCTTTTATAAAAATATGTTATACATATCACTCTGATTGCTTCTTACTATCATTATAAGTGTATAGTTATTTTCTCATCTCCTTTGCTCTTAATTAAATCTTGTATTCTATGATGGAAACTTAATTGAGTTGGTGACTTCAAATGACATGTACTACTTTCTTGTAACAATTTTTGGAACTGACATTTGAATTGTCATTTTTCTATAGGTTGTGGTTCAATATTGACCATGAATTTTCTACAAGATGTGGTTCAATTGAATAAGTTACTCTCAACCTAGTCTACGATAGCTAGTAACTTTATCAGTTATAAAATTTGAAGGCTATTTTTAATCTGATGTTGTGAATCTGAACCTGGACAACTTGCCAAGTTACAAGAAAAGGATATCATAGAGATGATATTCTTTCCTATGGTGAATGAGGCCTGTGGGGTCCTTGATGAAGGTATCGCAGTCAAAGCAACAGATCTTGATATTTCTGCCATCATGGGCATGAGTTTTCCCTTTTACAGGTTTGTCATATTATTTATTTGGCACACTTTTCAAAAATTTGTACTTTTTCTAAATTTTGGGATTGATTTCATTAGGGGGCCATCATATTATGGGCTAATTCTCTTGGATCCAAGTACATATATTCAAGATTAGAGAAATGGTCAGAGTTGTATGGGGAATTCTTCAAGCCTTGTGCCTACTTGGTTGCAGGAGCCGCCAAAGGAATTCCTTTCTTGAGTAACCTATGCGCATTTATTTCCATTTCATTCGTATAGAACTTTTGTCCTATTATTCTAGGAATGTTTAGCCAATGTTTATTTGGTCATTGGCATTAGGTTGGGATTGTATCCAAGCAATTAAGTTTAGTTGATATGTACCATTGCCTCTCATATTCATTAAAAAAAAGTATTTGAGCATAAGCTTAGATAAAAATTATGTTTGATATTTTTAATGATATATGTTGTAATATTAATAATTATAATAGTATTGAAATTTGAGAGAATATAAATTTAATACATTATCTCAATTTTTATGCGTAATCAAATAGGAATGAAAACACTTATAGAACTAATAAAAATGATTAAAACTAGAAAAATATTAATGAGTTTTTTTATTAAAAAAATACTGTTTTTGGAAAAAAAAATGTTTTTGGCAAAATAAAAACAGCAAAAACCCAATTTGTGGCGGTTTTTAAACCGCCAGAAATAGAAAACATGAAAAAGTAAGAAAAAGGTGAAAATAAATTTTGTGACAGCTTTTAGCTGCCACAATTTTTTTGACGGATTTACCAGCGTTCCATTAAAAACCGCCACAATGTTTTCTGACGTTGTTATTCCTGACGGCCAATCCTGACCGTCAAAAATTATTTTTGTGGTGATTTTTAGCCGACAGAAATCGCTTTTTTAGTCTTCACAAAAATATTTTTTTTTGTAGTGCTAGTACTAATTTGTTGTCTTGTTTCTATTCATCACTAAATTAGGATTGAAGAAATTTTTATGGAAAATTTAATTTGCAATGTCAATTTTTTAAAAATAAACAAGTACTTTCTAGATAATCAATTGATGAGAATGCTAAACCATTAACTTTACTCGAATATGTTAGAAAATAAGATTATAATTTATTAGCATGGTGTTCAAGGTTGGATTTGTAATTCACTAATCAATGAAAAAAATTGATTTAAAGTTTTTATAATTTGATTTTAATCTATTTTTTAAAATATAATAAAATATTTAAACTGTTTATTAGCTAAATTTTGAACTAAATACGTTTGAGTTAATAATATGTAACTAGTATCCTTATTGGTTTCATTAATGATTTATTTTTAAAAAATATGGTTAAAACTAGAAGAAATTGAGAGTGAAAAATAAATAAAATGAACATTTTGAAAGCTAGGGCACTTGCATTAGTGTCAAATAGAGCACGTTGGAACGACACAAAACAAGCCACTTTGAATGGGGCATTCCCCTAACCTCAAATGGTTTCCTAGGCTAACAAAAACTACTTTCATTGGTTTCATATTTCATTTTGTTACTTTTGTTTTTTCAATAATAAATGTGCAAAAAAAATATAGAATGGTGTAAAAATTTGGCTTTGTCAAACAACCGAGTGACCATCCAAAATATAGGTTCCTATCTCCTTGGAACTCAAGGACACAAATACAATCCTGTAGAACAGATGCTGTTCGAGTAAGGTCATGAGATTAGGCCTCAGCGTTTAGATATATAAACCTGCGTCTTAACCTAAACCCTTCAGTGTGGGACTATCAGTGTCAGTTATAGTGACCTATTGTGACTTTTGTTACATGAGGAGGCATGATTGTCAGAAGTGTTTGATCAATACTGGTAGATTGTAAAATCATACAAATGCATGATCATTACTGGTAGATTGTGTTTGGTGAGTTGACTCTTTGAATTTAAGCATTATACTTTTTCTAAAGGTTATATAATTCTGCCGCTTAATCGTTTATACTTAGTTTGGTTGGTCTATCTGCAGCTGTTAACTTTGACATATATTCAACAATGTAGCACGACTATTGGTACTGGTAGCAAGGAGGCGAGTTACTGAACAAATATATTGATCTAAACATACAATGGCTTCAATTTTGGTGCTTATTCAATAATGGATTTCAAATCTCTTGACATAACAATGATATGAATCAAGAGGAACGAATACATGAATTTGCAAACATGATTTCTGTACAAAGGGAATATACTCTGTAAAATGATGGAACATTTATGATTATTTTTTTTTATATTCTCAATGGAGAATTGATAATGCATCATGGTTCATGAAGAAAACTACATGAAAAGGAGCTTTACATAATAAAATTGATTGTAAACTTGATTAGTATTCTCTTTGGGGCATAAGTTCTATCGTGTCTGCTAGGGAGGTGCCATTTTCCTACTTGGTTAAAATGTTTTTGTGCTTAATTTTTCATTCCTACACGTCAAAGTGATTTCATATTTTGACAAGAGTTTTGAAGTCCATTGGCTTTATAAGCTGAAGACAAGCTTTCAAGTTCCAGTATACTATGGCATGTTTTTGGTTGACAGATGTAGTTTAAGTCCACGAATTAATTACTTACATTTTATTATGACAAATAGTACTGCCTATTTATCTTCTCTTAATAAGCCCCACACTAAAGAGGCATAAACCAAATGTAAGAAAAGTCATCAACACCTTTACAAGATATACCTTGCATTGCACCACAACATGGGTCTAGTGCATCTCACTCAACTCAAATCAGATTAATGGTTATCTAGGATATCTCTGAATTTTCAGATACATTTTTGGATTTCTAATTGATTATCTACCCGACAATCACTATTATTAACAACTTCATGTGACTCTAATATTCAGTTACCCCTCTTCTTCCTGCCGTAAACTTCTTTAATAGGTTGTTTACTAACAATGGCCACAAGAGAAAAAGCTGGTAGAGGAAAATTTAGCAAGCAAGAAAACTTTAAATAAAATAAGGAATGAAACTTTACAAAACAAATAAATTACAACAAGTTTTTTTTATTAACAAATAAAAAGACACAAGCCAAACAATAAAAAAATCTCATAATCCTTAAAAGACATACTGTTATAACTTGTTTTACACATTATTATGCATCACAAATTGTCTTAACATAGACGACTTTGTTAAAGAAGGACAATTCCACATATTCTTTTCATCCATGGACCAAATAGCCAATACTGAAACAAAACGATACAATGCATTGTTGAAAGCGCAACATGGGGAATCTATATTTCAAAGCTTTGAAACCCAATTCCTACCAATTCAAAGCATAATATTAGTACAGAGAATTACAATGGTGAGACTTTTGAGAGTAAAAAGGTTGAAACAAATATCTCTTAAAAAGGAATAGACAATAACAAAAAAATTCCTGTGACAAATTAGACAATTTCATCCTTGAAACTAATATTAGGTATTTTACTAAATTTTATATTAATTTATTTATATTGTCCATTATTAGTCAAACGATATATATAATAAATTTTTTTTTGTCATGTATTGTTATTTTTGCCTTGTTCAATATAATAATTTTAACGGATCAATATGATTATTAATTTCTAATGACTGATGTAAAACAAAAATAAAAAGAATAAATCATATGATAGCAAATAAGAAGACTCAAGATAAATAAATTATTTTGAGAATTTAATACAAATTATATATCATGATGACTAAATAATAAACTATGTTAAAAATATCCTTTAATTCAATATTGGTATTTCCTTTACTAATACTTTTAATGTTTATAATTAATTGGAAATATACATTAGTAAAAAAGACCAATAATTAAAAAAAAAGTGTTGCCATTTAAAAAGGATGTACATATATATATAGATGAAATTTGAATGGCATACTACATATTAGGAAGAAAAGGCATACCTTTTTATGAATTCTAATGCCATTAGTGACGGATAATGCGTGTTGTTTCTTCCTTGTCAAATATTGTTACAAGGGGCACATGTTGGATGGCTGGGTGCTCTGGTCCTCCATCGGGAGCAATGCAGTCATTGAATTCAACTGACATATCAAGTATAAGAAGATGATCAAGTTTTTTCAAGTGTTGAATGCCAAGAGGTACTGTCTCGAGTTCAGGTATATCATGAAATACGAGCTCTTCCAAAGAAACGAGTGCTCCTTTATTGATAATGATGGATTTCAAGCTAAAGAAGTTTCGGAGACTTAGCCGCTTTAGTTTCTGAAACCCTCCATCTTGAAAATACAAAATGTCACCTACATATGCACGGATCATCCGGAGGACCAACAAATGTGGCATATTTTGTAATGATTTCAATGGATCATCGGTTAACCGAGAATACTCTAACCTTAATTCGACAAGACTTTGAAGGTGTGGAACCCACTCTGGAAACTTTTTTAACTTCCCATATAGGCAAAGCTTCTGAAGCATAGGCAAGGATGAAATAACAGGAATATCAATGACTTCTTCATAAGCTGACCCAATAAGTAGTTTCTCCAAGTTCGTCATCTCATTTATTGAAGAACACAGTGCACTCCCTTGTCCTTCCTTGACATTAGTCAAGCTTAATTTTCTTAACTGCTTCAGCTTTCCCAGTTTTATTATTAGCTCTAC
This sequence comes from Glycine tomentella, assembly GCA_007407185.1. NCBI lineage: Eukaryota > Viridiplantae > Streptophyta > Magnoliopsida > Fabales > Fabaceae > Glycine > Glycine tomentella. The sequence continues at coordinate 1,537,571 of PYAF01005814.1, read as the reverse complement.
TCCATCATCTTCATCACCATACATATTTACACGACACAACGTTTGTAGGGATGCCATGCCTTCGAGACCATTCTTCATTTCAAACAATCTCAACCAATCACCCAACAGATGTCGCAGTTTTCTTAGCTTGCAAATCTCCTTTGGCATTTTTCTGACACCTGTGTCCCTTATGTCCAAGGTCTCCAGGTTCTGGAGTTCTCCTATGAATTTCAAAAGCTGAGTTGGCAAATTTGAATCTCTTAAGGTTAAATACTTCAAGTGTGCTAGATTTCCCCAATTTTCAAAAACATGACTCAGTGGACTATCTTCAAAATCATGACTCAGTGAACTATCTTCAAAATCTAGTACCTTCAATAGCCTATATTTTATAGGGATTCTTTGCACAAAGTTTTTGGCTGATGTTGATCTTTCATGTGCAAAAATAAGTAGCGACCGGGTGTGTGAGCTTTCTGTATTCTCCATTAAATCATTGGAGATGGCTCTTATTGATAAGCGTCGAATCATTCCACTTGACATCGGCTCATCTTTATTACCAATATGTTGGCAGAAACTTAAATCCTTGCATTTTCTAAGGATCATCTCGTGTAATAGGTCATGAACATGAAACCTTTTAGGTCGGCCATCTATGCTAAATTTAGACACTTGTACTAAACTTCTGCCAATCAACTCTGTTAAATATTGTTGTGCAGCGTCTTCTAATGTTTTTCCCTGTTCTTCTTTTACAAATCCTTCAGCTATCCACTGTCGACTTAGTCTTGTCTGTTGAACTTCATAGTCATCGGGATACATTCCAAAATACAAAAAGCATGGTTTAAGATGGTATGACAAATCATCATAACTGAAACCTAAAATCTTTTGTATAGGAATTAAACAGAGATTTTTCTCCATATCTGAACTTAGACTCCGCCAAATTTCTCGCCATTCATGTGGAGTCTTTCCTTTGCTAGATAAAAGACTACCAATAGCCACAATTGCTAGAGGCAAACCCTGGCACTTGTTAACAAAGTTAGAAGATATATCCACAAGGTCTTCTGGACAATGTCCATTGTTGTTACCTCGGAATGCCTTCTTGCAAAAGAGTTCCATAGATTTTTCATGAGTTAAAGGTTTCAGCTCATGCTCTTGATCAAAAGGAGAGTTCTTACAAGAGTCTACAACAACCTTGCTCCTAGTTGTGATTAATATCCTACTTCCATTGTTATTATCAAGCATGGCGTTTTCAATCTGACCCCAAAGTTCCGCCCTCCACACATCATCAAAAATAACAAAATACTTTTTCGGTCGCAAATAGTTTTTCACTGCACCAATCAATGAACATAGATTCATGTTAGAAATACCTTCAGGAGGATCCTCTTTTATTTCTCTGCACATCTCCTCCAACACGTCTCTCAGCAATCCTTTCACAGTGTAGGATTGAGAGACTGTGATCCATGCACGACAGCCACCAAAGTGTGCAATCACCTCCTTGCTGTTGAAAACTCTGCCAGCAAGAGTGGTTTTTCCTAGTCCTCCCATTCCTACGACAGAGATGACAATGCGCTCCACTGGTCCCTTTACTAACCAACCGATCAATTCATCTCTTGGATCTTCAAAGCCAACAACTTGAGCTTCATCAAGGTGAGGGGAACCCGATCGAGGGTCAATCCATTGGACACTTTGGCTACCTCTGTTACTGCTTTGTCCTTGTTCAGAAAAAGCCTGCCTTAGGAAGTTATAGTCTCTTCCTCTCTGCTTGATTCTGTCAACGACTGACTTAATCTGCTGAATCTCTGATGCTATTCGATGACGAGGCATCAAAGTTTCAATCAAGTGAATAATCTGACAGAGTAAAGCAGCACAGCCAGGATCATGAGGCTGTTGTTCCACAAGGATCATGTATTCATCAATGACATCTTCTATGCGAAAAGATGCTTCCCTCAACTCTTTCACCCATGTTTTGATTCCCTCATTTGCGTTGCCTCCTTCTGCAGCTCTTGTATCTGCATCCTTGAGGAAAGCTTGAATGTATTCTAGTTCATTTTTTATGTCTGCAAATTCATTTGGGATGTCCCAGACCAATTTTGCTTGATCGCTTAGTAGTGGAAGCAATTTGTTTCATGCCAAGGACACTGCCATTTCCGCCATTTGAGTGTAGCTAGCTCTAATTTCTGTCTGTGGTGTATTGTGTGATATCAGAATTTTGTGTTCTGATACTTAAGCGAGAGGAAGACTTTTGAATATTGATTCCCAAGTCTTTGTTTTTTGTTAAATATTTCGTTAGCCAGTGGAGCCTTTGATTAATTTAATTTTGTAATAGAGCAAGTGGAGCCTTTGATTAATTTAATTTTGTAATAATAGAGCAAGTGGAGCCTTATCCACTTGTATTTGAACATTGGAGTATGGGCTGGCTCCCATGTCTTGGACCGATTACTTGTATTTGTCTGTGGGTGGAACCCTATCCAACGCTGGAATTAGTGGACAAACCTTCAATCACGGTCCTCAGATCACCAATGTTTATGAGCTCGATGTCGTTACAGGTAATTTAATCACTTTAATTTCTATTCACGTATGACTTTATTCTTAAGATACAAATTTATTTAGTCATCTATGTTTAACATGTAACATTTTCAAAGAGAAAAAAGGAGTTCAACCCTTATAAGTTATAACTGATTTTAAGCTACCATGGATTAATATTATTGAAAATTAATGTTTGTTATACAGTTCTAAATAATTAAAATTTGTTGGCAAATTTGTTTGTTTTACTATAAGAAAGAAAGGATGCTTGTGCTAAATAGTTGTTCTTTTTCCCAAAGAGGAAAAGTTTTTGACTAATTAAACAGCGGTGTCCCTCTGGTTTGTCATGGGGCTGAGTGTACCAATGAGTCAGCTGGTTTGTCTTTAGCGTGCTTAATTAATTAGTACGTACTGTCGTAACTTATTGGTATGATAATGTGTAACAGGAAAGGGTGAGCTGGTGACATGCTCAGAAGATCGTAACTCGGAGTTGTTCCATGCTGTTCTTGGTGGTCTTGGACAATTTGGAATCATCACAAGGGCTAGAATAGCTCTCGAGCCAGCTCCTCACAGAGTATGTGTATGTCTTTCTTACGCACACATATACATTACCCAATTCGTTGCCTCTCTCTTTTTCGCACTAGCTCGTGACCTCGCACGTACATATGCTAAAATTCCATGTAATAATTAAAGCATAGGTTAAAAAATGAATAATATTATCTGTTTTCTTAATGTATATACTCTTCCTTTTTTTTTTAGAAGCAACTCAGTGTAAATATTATTTCTTTTTTCCATCAAGAAAAATGAAAAGTCGGTTGAACATGACTTGGATGAGATGATAAGAGTCAGAAGGGGCACACGATACGTCTTTTCTTGGAAACCTTTCTTCACATCAGCGACAAAACCTAAAAAGGGTTGTTTTCGAAGGGATGGTTTGGGTACTCTCCTAACAATATAAAGCTGGAATTCTCGTTTGCGTGTCGCCTGCCTGCAGGGACATTTTCTCTCTTTTAATTCATTTCTGTTAACCAATTCATAATACTATCGATTAAGGGAACTGATCATGAGCTATAACAATAGAACATTCTTGCATATAATATTATTAGGGTTTAATTTCTATTTCACTGTATATTAATATAAAAAACTTACATTTTCAATTAATCATACATCGAGATTAACTTTTAAAATAATTATTATAAAATGGGACAAACTTCTCATACATACATGTTTATAATTGGATGATAATATAAACTTTATTTTTACACGGATGGTCAGTTCATATATTATATTATTTTCTATTAATAAAAATTTTCAGACTTAGATATAAATTATAATGTATGAAAATTATTTGAAGTGCAGGTTCGGTGGATACGAGTACTGTATTCGAATTTAATTTGCAACGTTTTGTATGGACCAGGAGTATCTGATATCTCTGCATGGGAAAGCAGCAAGGGAGAGATTCGACTATGTGGAGGGTTTCGTGATAGTTGATGAAGGGCTGATCAACAATTGGAGGTCTTCGTTCTTTTCAGCTAGTAACCCTGTTAAAATCACTTCCCTCAACGCTGATGGAGGTGTTTTGTACTGCTTGGAGATTACCAAAAACTACGACCAAGGAGACGCAGATTCTGTTGATGAGGTACGTACACACCCAACCCAACGTAGATTTTCTCTTGTTTATCAGTGCCTTCACTTAATATAATATTATTCACTGTTCATACACTTAGTGTTCTGTCATAATAAAATATTTTTTATAGATAAATATTAGTTATTAGCAAAAAAAATTCAAACTTATAATTTTTTTTCTTTCTCATTTCTTTCTTATAGGACTGTGTCACTGTCCTGATTCCACCAAAGAGGCGTATTTTTGTTGTTTTTGGTAAAATGAGGCAGCCATCTATTTTCTTTTCTTTTCTCAGACTTTCCTAATTTTCTGGCATTCTCTAATATGGCAGCCAAGCCCCTTTGATGGCAAAACCATTATCATGTGGATTTTCTTTTGACTTACATTAGTTGGAACTGTGAATGTGAATCCTTTTAATTAATTTCTTTTGTCGATGGCAAGTGCATGCATCGATTATAATGGCAAAATATGTTAGTGAATAAATACAATTTAGCAGTTACCAAAATTGGGGTGTTATAACTTATTAGACTTGAGAGATACGTTGCACCATTCAATAGACAGAAATCACCTACCTGTTCCATTTCACGTCCCTCTAGTAAAGAAAGTGATATGTGGTTAAAAACACAAATCCCTTGAGGTATCACATTTGTAATAAAAAGACAACAAGGGAAACACATGACGGAGGCAAGCGATTTGGATCCCCATTCAATATAGTTATATTTATGGGTTTTTTACTTTGTATATCTCAAAATTGAGTTCTTAATTACTTAACAAACGAGAACGACAAGAAAATTAGTGTTCTCATTTACATTTATTTTGTATATCGCTTGAGATGAGAACACATGTAAAAAAATTTATAAGAACCTCTCTCACTTATGTTTCAAATATGTATATATTGAGGATATATTTTATGAGAGAAAATATCTTACATGAGAGTGAGAGGATTAAATATGAATTGTATAATCATATATTGAGGATTAATATTTGATGTTAAAAAATTATATAATTTTTTAAGTGATCACATGACATTCTCTCATAATATGTTCAATATATATATTAAAATTGTTGATCAAATTTATTTTTTAGTCTATTAAATTATAGACATTGATCAACTTATATAATTATAAATATTGACCAACTTAATTTCTTATTTTACAAAATTATTGTTACCGCTTGACATTATTAAATGTTATTCATTTTAATTTTTTTGTTGTATTTCATGATAGAGAAAATTAAATAGAAAATTAAGTTTTTAAATTAAAATTAAAATAAAATTTTATAATGTTATGGGCTAAATTAGGGAGAGGGACACTCCCTTGCTCCTTTATTCAGGTACAAATATTTCACCATGAAAAAAAAAAAAACACAAACTCCCACACTACTAGAAAGGCCTTATTTAACGACAGCATATCAACGACGGTCATACAAGACCCGTCTTTAAAAAAAGAACGGTGGCATTTTTGTAATATTCAAAATAGTTAACGACGGTCCTAAGAGAGAACCGTATTGGACATTAGTTAGCCTAGTTGGACAAGGACGGTTTCTCACTGAAACCGTCGTGGTTTTGTTGTGTAGAAAATTAAAAAGGTCGCTCTGAAACCTACACACCATTGTCGCTCCAAAGCCGCGTTGCCCTAAAACACCACTGCTGCGCCCAACTCCAAGGCGTGAACCTTTTAGTACCTTGAAGAAATTGGGCTCTCTCTGTTCCGGTGACTCGAAGCTCTGGTTCTTTGCGTGCGAGCGAAGGTGGGGCTGAAAAGCACACCATCTCCTTCAAGCAACTCTACAACACCCTCTACTGTTGGGAGAATCTCCTCGGCTTCTGGCTCTGAAGCGGAACCGGTCATAGAACCAGAATCCCTTCCTTGCTCTTCTTAGAGTGGGGCCCATCGTTCATCTCAGCTTCTAGGGTTTCTCCTTCCAACTCTGTTTTGAACACCCGACGGTGTCACCAAAACCCGTTTCTCTGGATGAGCCTCTCCGAGGAGGGACATGTGGTCAGTTTTGTCGATCACGACGGAAGGAGATCCAGTTTGAAACTCGAGAATCAGATCGAATTGGTGGTTGTGGATGTGAGTTTCATGGGGAAGACGCACATTTGTTGTGGAGGAGAAGCGGGTTAGGGGGGTGATGACGATGTCGTGGTGGTGGAGAGTGGATCACCGTAGGAGAGACCGATGGCAGAGATTTACCAGCATTTCGTGAACCAACGGAGCTCCGGTTGTGATCGGTTGATCGGTCCAGGAGACAGAGGCGACAGAAGGCGGGTTACCTCATGGCTACTTTGTTTTATAAGCCATCCACTAGAACTAGGCTTTCATTTGAGTCTGCCATGAAAAGATTGGTTGGGGATGTTCTCACAACTGAGAATGCAAGGGAGTTTTCATCTGCTGCTAAAGGAGAGACGCTTGAAGGTATGTCCTTCAAAGTTTTGTTAGTACTTAGTGGGTTCATTTCATTGTTATTCTATTTAAAATTGGAGTTTCATGGAACTTTATTTTTTGTAGATACAATAAGAACGATTGAAGATTACTCTGATATAATTGTGATGAGGCACTTTGAAAGTGGTGCTACCAAAAGAGCAGCAACAACTGCTAGCATTCCTGTAATCAATGCAGGGGATGGCCCTGGACAGCATCCCTCACAGGTATGAGGAATTAGCCACAGTAATTACAGTTTAGAAATCTGATGCTTCACAGAGAATGTCAAATAGATATTATCATAGGATGATTTAATTTTCAAAGTAATCTTGAGTCTATTACCCTGAGCTACAGCCTGCATGGATAGAGTACATTTTGACGGCAGAGCTTGCACCATTTCATTTTCATTTGTGGAATTTGCCACCTTCTTGTTAAAGCCATGAATTAGCATTGAACTATGATAGATAAGCTTTTGCTGCTGAGCAATTTTGTGGAAGCATATCTATAAATATTGTAGCTTTTGCATCATTTGTTGATTTGACCTGATTTGTTCCCTGCCAAACATATTTCCAAACACAGGGAAAGAGAGATAGGGAAACTAGATGGAATTAGAGTTAGGCTTGTGGGAGACCTTGCTAATGGGAGAACAGTGCGCTCACTTGCATTTTAGCATGTATCTACTGTTTGTCCAAATGTAGTTTTTCTATTTGTAGGCGTCACAAATACAATGAGAGAGGGAGAAATAAAATTTTCTTTGAGTAAAATTTCCTTGAAATGCAAGTTTTTTCTACCTCAGTGCAAGCTACAGTCACTATGTTATAATAATATAGAGAACCTAAATTATTATAATGGGTGTGCATTTCAATTTATAATGGATGCATTTTCTTAGATCTAAGCTGTATGGTTATGTTCCCATGTGCGAACCATTTTCAACATATCCTCGTAGCTATGATCTAATCCATGTGGCCAGCATTGAATCCCTTATAAAAGATCCAACATATCCTCGTAGCTATGATCTAATCCATGTGTCAAGCATAATTCAGTTCACTTCCTCTCTTATTTCTTAAGACATTCTTCTATTATGTTAGACTCACTGGTGGACAACTCTTTGTTCTACATTTGCTATAATTCTAATGTTGGATTATGCTGGATTTTGAATTTATATACAATTGCATCTTGGGTGAATTTTGATTGGCTTTAAATTCAATGTGAAGTAGAAGTAGATGCTGTTATTAAGTAGATATATATATATATATATATATATATATATATATATATATATAATGAAGGCAAATTTGCTTAGATTGCTACATGCATGGAGTCTCAGCATGTAATTGATTTCGATTCTCCTCTTGATTGGAGCACAACATTTTGCTCAACCCTGCAATAGCTGCAATAGCTTATGGTTGTTCCCAATTCATTTGATATGTTCTAGTTTTCTTATATACTCTGTCTTTTGCTAATGGGTTTTTGCAGCTTCTACACATTTAAACCAAACATACACATTGGTTGCTGCAGCTGATATGCTTCTTGATTCTTCATGTACGAAATACAGCCCCACTGATTGCCATAGACCAAAACTTTTAAATAAGAACTTAATAAAGGGAAATATTCTTGTCTGTGGCTATTCTTACAATTTTGTTATTGGTTCTGCATCAATCAAAGGTACTTGAATCACATCTAGTTGGATATCGATGATGAATGTTAACTGTTTCCATCTGTTTTCTTGTAGCCAATGATTTACTCCACAGGAATAAAGGTTTCTAGGTATAGTAGAGGTATTAGGTTCAGTTAACGATATCCAAAAAAAGAAAAAAACCCTTCAATTTTGTTAATAGAAGCTACTTCTTTGAAGGACTATTGGACCCTACATATGGCAGGGCACCTTAGTATTATTGCAAGAATTATTGCATGAATAAGCATGGAACTTATAGAATAAAAGCACTTGATAAAAGATATAAAAATATTATAGAATTTGATTTATTTAAGCATTTTTTGCTTGAGCAGGAGAGGGGTTCACAATGATATCTGGGACTAGTATGGCTGCACCATATATACCTGGAATTGCTGCTCTAATAAAGCAGAAACATCCACATTGGAGCCCTGCTGCCATTAAATCAACCTTGATGACAACATTATGGGAGTGGACATGTTAATCCTAGAGCTTCTTTGGACGCTGGCCTCATCTTTGATAGAGGTTTGTTTGCCTCCTCTCTCTAATGTAACTATTTTGTTTGTCTTGGCCCGTTTGTGTTCTGAGTTGACCAATTAAAAGGTGTGGTTGTGTGTGTAATTTGGGTGCTCTTTTGAGTGGGTCTGCTCACTTTTGATACTAAAATGCCACTCTGGTTACTTTGAATCAACCAGCTTACCACTCTATAGCTGGCTGTACTTAGAGATGGTTTTGGTGGATGCCAATGCGTCATGGCTTGCAAATCTGAATGTAAGTTTTAACAATGAATATATGAAAAGGACTGTCATTAATCATTGTTTTTCCTTGTATTTGTTCTTTAATTATTATTTATCATGGGAAAAGACTAGTTATTGCTCATGTGGGTGTGAAAACCTTCAATAAACTAATCCAGCAAGATAGTCTAATTGGCTACAACCTAGGAAACTTAAAACATTTTGGTTTAGATCGTATCTATTTGGCATGAATAGATTTTGTAATTTTCATTCCAGGCACAGAAATAGTAACTATACTAATATATGTGAAAAAGTATAGAGTAAAAACTGAGGAAAAGTGCAAATATATAAGTATTATAGGCGGTTACCCAAACACTTTCCAATCCTCTATAGACTAGAAGCAACAAACAAGAAAGATAGAAAATAACAGAGCACTAAGAAGCTGCAATAAGCAGTCCTTCAAAGGCCTCCCAGGCTCCCACAGCCTATGCCAAATTCTATGATATTCCCCCTCTTCTCTGTACCACTCATATACAATTTGCGTTCTTTTCCCCCATGATTGTCAAATCCACTGCCACATTTATCAAATGCCACCAGTCCTTGCTACTATATTCTAAATTGCTTAAGAAATCAACTGCCAATAAACTTTGGTTCTGCTTTACTCAAACTTCATGAACCTAAGCTTTACCTAAGCTTGGAGCTACTATTGTAACTTATCTGATCCTAGTTGTGAAGGTAGATCATACTAGTTTAATCTCCTAGTTGTGAAGATATATGATAGTGTGTTTGGTTATAAGTTGAAAACTTGAAATGAACAAACTTACGTTCAACATGCATGATTTACTAGATTGATGGTGACTGTGTGTGTCAACTTGTTTCCAGCCATCAATATTTAATTTCATTTATATTGGCTTGATGTTTAGAATCATCAATGTTTCCAGCCACTACAAATCATGGAAAGTCTAGATGGGGCCACGGTGGGGAGCCTAACAAATGTAATTAACTACCATAGTAATTAACTAAAAAAATTACTGTAATTTTCTTAGTCATTTTAAGTTACAAGTCTTTTATCTTTATTTGAATATTTAATTTTACTGTTATAAAACTAAAATACAATTTATTTATTTAAAACATTTATTTTAAATTTTAATTTACTATGCTTATATATTTTAAATTTTAATTTATATATATATATATATATATATATATATATCAACTGACTGAAGTATATATATATATATATATATATAGCTGCTCCTAGTTTGTCGGGAACGAAGCAAGGGCTGGGATAGTTACACACTTTTGGTTTGGGTATCCTTATTTTATTATTTTAGGAACACTATAGATGAATACCGTACCCAGGAAAACTAAAGTGTTGTAAGCTGAGAAACAAAAGCTGAGATGAAATCATTTATATTGTTCAGTTTACTATTTATATATATATATATATATATATATATATAAGTATATATATTTCTTAGTCTATTTCCAACTTAGTGTTGTGCTTAAAATTATTGCCGTAGTACTATTTTTCTTTTACTTTTAAACGTTAATATTAAATGCCTAACACAAGATAATTTAAATTATCTTGTAACACTTCCCAAATTTCTAATACTTTAAGCTTTAAAATATTTGCTAAATTGTGGATTTAAATCACCGTATCCTTCACTAACATTTTCAAGCATTGTTTCTATTTTAATTAAAGACTAAGTCTGACCAAATAAGCCCCTAAATTAATATTTAGATAACTTTTAAATATAAAATTTTTCCCTTTTTCTTTGTAAATCTTATTATAATTTAATCATAAGCAAAAATTATATTTTTGAGGATATTACATTTTGATCTTAGATATCATAGTTTTGATGTGGTTAACTCTATTTCATACCTCTTGGGATTCAATTTAATCATAAAAACAATTTTTATAGTTTGATCTGAATCTAAATTTCAGATAATTACATAATGGTAATTATCTATTTGTTATTGCTAATATTTAGCACGAAAGCTTAATCCTGCTAATTTTTTATGAAAATCTTAGACTAGTTTATCTGAAATGACTAATGATGGTACATGGGGTTTCAGATCCCAAGTTCTAGCTGCTGCTCTTAGTTACCTGACAGCATCTTAGGATTGTTACCTGTCCAGGCTTTGAGGTTTCTTGTCAGAAAATCCCTTGGGAAGTCATGGTCAGTCAATGCAGTTGAGGCAACATGCTCTCACTTGTCACAGGTTAGCTTTACTGTTCTAGAGGACTTCAATGATAAATCACATCAAATTTGTAATTTAGTTCCTTTTCTTTTGGTCGTTCTTCTTATTGATCCCTTTACTTATATTAGCAATACAAATGCCAAAAAATCTACTTTAATTGATGCTAACTTATTGTGGGTTGATATGCACCTTTTTTTTGTATTAACTCGAACCTTAATAACTCACAGTATCATACCATGCGGAATGTCCTCTATATGGCCATGACTGAATTCAGAAAGGTAACAATTCCTATCTATGAATATACCTTTCAGATTTTATAAACTATAATAAAGTTGTTTCACTTCATTTTACAATTTAGCAACTTTTTCATTTAAATTAAATGCTGGCACCCTTTAATCAATGTAGGTATTTTGTTGAAACCACCAGTGGAAAAAGGCTTTAGTTATTGTTGTATATGATTCTTGTAAGAGTCATTTATTCATACCAACATAGGATGTGTTTGGTTTGTGGAAATATTTTTTGCTTTCACTTATAAATCCTATAAATCCTACAACATTTATTCATGACTTCGCTGCTGTTATGATAAAAATGGGAGATATTGAACCATTAACCGGAACAGCTGGAATGATAAGAAAGATGAGTTCTATCAACTAATTAATTAAGTACTTGGACATATCAATTGCCGTAGTGTTTTTTAAAAATTCCATAAATTATTTCATAAATAAGTGTTGCATATACTTATCAATTCATTTAGGCTTTGTTTGGGAGAGGGATTCTGGAGGGCAAGGGAGGGAAGGGAAAGGTTTATGTAAAAACATCCCCTTGTTTGGGAGTTTTAATTTTTGAGAGAAAGAATTTGAGGATTTTCAAAACTCCTCCGAAATCCTCCAAAGTCTTAAAATTGTTGTCTCCCCTATTTGGGGGGGGGATTTAGAAGGAAAAGTAACTAAAATTATTATTATACCAGTCAGTGTTAATAAAATTACTATCCTACCCTAGTCAGTGTAAAATATATAATGTATTAATTTTTTAAATAAGGAAAAAATTGTAAAATTTTTTTATTAATTCTCTATTTCCCTCTCTTGATATATTTTTAACTCCCAAATAAGGAGAAAGGAACTTCCCTTATTTAAAATACACAAATTTTTTATATAATTAAAATTATATATTTAAATGTTTTTAATATATACAAATTATATTATATTAGAATTTATAATAAATATATATTTTAAATGCACAGTTCTGTACTTGGCATCTCACACTAGTGAAATTCAATAATTCTGGAACCTATCTCCTTTTCTCTGTTTCTCTAATAACATATAATCTGAATTTCTGGTGTAGGGCCCTTTTTACATCTCTATATAAATGCTTATCAAATGGAGCTAGAGCAGTATTTCAAGTGTATCCTGAAAATATAGACCAACGGGAATTGATTTTAAATGCTGCAATGCATGCTGGATTTGCTGGTGGTATAGTGGTGGATTTTCCACACAGGTACAGTGAATAAATCTTATAATATTACTATGGCTCGTTTGTTTCATAAAAATAATATGGTGGAATCTTGAGCCTCAAACTGATTCAAGTTCCATGTGACTTTTTTTCTTCATTTAATCAAGCAATTTAGAGAGAATCGAAAAAAAAGTACGTGAAAATATTATGGTTATTGATTTCTGTAGTTCTTATAAAGAAATATTGTTCTAATTGTGTCAGCCAGCTTATGTTAAGTATGTATTGTGGGAATTTGCTTTTGCTTGGGTTGGAACAATTCTCCATCCATATTATATATAGATAATACATTTTGACAAATTGTCATTTTTTCTAATTGCAGAGAGACTGGTATGACTAAGGAAGAAATTGAAAAACTACTGAAGGCTGGAGCTATATTTTGTCACATTGGAACAGGATTTATTATCTTTCTTTATATTTTCACATTGGAACATGCATTTTCACATTGTCATGGTTATTAAAATTATATTTTGTCACATTGGAACAGGATTTATGTCATTTTATATATTTTTTTTCCATCATTTGACTTCTTAATTAATTTTAAGTTTATTACAAATATAATTTATAACTAATAAATTAAATCACTAACTAATAATTTATTGATAACTAATAAATAAAATATACAGTTAAAAATATTATTGAAAAATGAATTGATAACAACGACGGTTTAATTTAAAGGTATAACCGTCTATAAAGCAGGAAATTCTAAGATGGACATTTAGAAAATTGTTCTTGTCTATTCCACTTTCTAAGACGGTTAGCCAGACAACCGTCGTCGTATACTACATTCTAAGACGGTTATATGTAAAACCGTCTTTGTATGTTGTATTTTAAGACGGTTATCACTAGAACCGTCTTTGAATGTGTAATTTTTTTAATTTTTTTTATTTTTTTTAAACATAAACAATGACGGTTGATTATAAAGCCCGTCTTTAAATTCGACAAACAAAGATGGTCGTATAACCGTCGTTAAAAGGATCCATTTTCTACGACACTCGATACGACGACGGTTATACAACCGATGTAGAAGGCCTAAAATAACCGACGTAGAAGGCTTAGGCTGTAGTAGTGCCACTTTGAAAATTAAATCCAGCCCAACACCTGAAAAAATAGTGTGTTGAGCTTCCTACACCATTACCATTTTCTCATACACCATTTACAAACAGTGCTTTTCTTAATATACCCTTCACTTAAAAACTATTTTTCTCCCTCTCTTTCTTCTCCTTCTCCCTACTGCGATCGTGTTCCCCCTGCAACCACCGGATTCAGCTTGCCTCTCCTTCCCTGTGCCATTTCCATTTCCATTGTTCTTCTTCCCTCTTCAACCATTGCCATTGCTATTGGTTGGTGCTTCCAGTTACTCGGCCGCACCATTTATTCTCCCCGGAAGTTGTTGGAGGTTACCTTTGGTCATGATTGTTCCTGCTTCCTGTGACCCTGGTGAGTGATTTCTTTGTTAAAACTGGTACATGGTGGTGTGTGGAGGATGTTGCAGATCGGCCATGGCGGAAACGGAATTGCGAATTCGTGGAGGTGTGTCGTACGGATTACTCAATCCGTAAGCTTCATACGGATTAGGTAATCCGTAGGATGCTCACGGATTACTCAATCCGTAAACATCCTACGAATTACCTAATCCGTATGAAGCTTACGGATTAGTCAATCCGTGAATTTTTTTTTAATTAATTGTTGCATTTAGATCAATTTTTTTGTGTAATATGACTTGCAATGCTTGAGTGTTATTGTTGCTTTGGTTTTGGACATATTTGAATATCATTTTACTTTGTGAATAAGTTGAGAGATGGTGATGCTTGTGTAGTATCATTCGGAATGCATATTTAAGTGTTATTGTTGGTTTGGTTTGGTTTGGTGTGGTTTGAAGTGATCAATTACATGTAGTGGTTATGTAGTAATGTTGGTTTGGTTTCTAGTCATGAATGACATGTAATGGTTATGGATTGATGTTTGTTTGGTTTGGTGTGGTTTGAAGTGATGAATGACATCTGGTGGTTTTGTACCATTCTTGGTTTGGTTTGGTTTGTAGTCATGAATGACATGTAATGGTTATGGATTGATGTTTGTTTGGTTTGGTGTGGTTTGAAGTGATGAATGACATGTGGTGAATGACACTAGTATACATAACCATGTACACAAATCTGTATCCAATGATCTTGTTGTTGAAGCTCAAAAGCTGAAAAACACTATGTGGATGCAGATTATGGCTAAGACGAGAGGAGGAGTGCGCCGGGCTGTTGGTCGAAGTCCCGACCGTTTTGCGGTTACACATGGTAGAGGTCATTCTGAAGGTGCCGCTGAGCGACGTAGGCCTACTGCATATGTCCGTCGTCATAGGGCAGGTGTTGCTATTCATGATGATCCTCTGTGTCTGAGCCTGATGCGGAGATTGCTAACCTAGTGATCGAGGATATGGCCACAGCTGGTGAATCTTTTCCCGGAGGGCCAGAAGATTCTTCGGTGCTTACCGAGTTTGCCGATCATGTGGCTCTACGAGTCTAGGCAGGAGAGGTATTGATATGTTCAATGACATAGTACAACAGAAAAGTCATTTGGTTATCCACTAATGATTTACCTTAAATGATGTCTTCAATGCAGGAACGTCCAGAGTTGAAGCTTGCTTCCCATGGCCGTAAGGTCATTAAATTTGGGAAGCCTGTACCTGAGATTGAAGGTTTTATCGCAGCTACTGGCCTGACTCCATTGATTGGATGCTCAGTGGAGACTGGAGATAGGGGGTTGCTATCCGCATTTGTTAAGCGATGGCACCCCGAGACATGTTCATTTCATTTGTCCGTGGGAGAGATGACACTGACGCTGGACGACGTGTCATCACTGCTGCATCTCCCTGTTATGGGCACATTCGACACCTACGAGCAGTTAGACATCGAAGAGGCGATCACGTTGTTGGTGGAGCTACTCGATGTGACTGTACAGGAGGCATCCGCTGAGACGACATAGTGTCACGGTGCTTATGTTCGGCTATCATGGCTCCGGAAACTGTATTATGCGAAGGTGGAGTCGAGACAGTGGATACTGGCCGTCAGGACATATCTACTTCACCTTGTTGGACGCACGTTGTTTGCCAACAAGAGTGCCACACATATAGCTGTGGCATTCTTAGAGGCGTTCAGAGACTTTGACCGGTCTGCGGGTCTTGCATGGGGTGCGGGTGCTCTTATCCACATGTATGAGAACCTGAGCTACGCATGTAAGCACCATGGGAAACATCTTGCAGGCTACATCTCTCTGTTACAGGTAATGACCTTGTATGTTGTGTCTAATTATCAGAGTATATTGGTTCCGGATGTGTTGTTTGCATTCTTTCCTGACTATTATTGTTTGAAATTTGTAGTGTTGGATATACGAGCATTTTCCTACTATAGGAAATGTGGTTGCGGATGAGCAGTACGACGAGAGGCAACCTCGTGCCTGCAGGTGGAAGAGTGTTAAGGCCTTACCGGTGTCAACCTATCGTAAACATATTGATAGGTTGACACCGTCTGATGTATGTTGGATACCATATGGGGAGCATCGTGCCCACAGGGAGTTTGAGACCATCTCCATGTATTCTGGATTCCTCAGGTGGGGTCCTCATCTGATTAGGTACTTACTGGAGTTTGGGTATGTTCAACAAATTCCACCCGTGCCACCCTCAGATGTTCCTTCCGTTGAAGATAGGTGGACCCACTTCCTAGACTACATGGTGCCCACCGGAGACTTGGTTGATTATCCAGGTCATTGTGGTGCTGCATACATGGGGTGGTTCTTCTGTATTTCCCATCCATTCATGACTCCATCTCAGTATGAGGAGGCGGCTTCCCAGATTCCACCAGTGCTTGAGCCTGCACCATCCCAGACCCATTCCCATGGTGCTGCTACTGATCCACCCACTGATGGAGATGAGCAGAGACCAGTTCATGCCGTGGTATTCATTGTTTATTTCATAAGTATTTCACGTTCAATTTCAGATGTTCAATTTGTTAATCATTTGTATTGTTTATTTGTAGCATGTGTGCCAACGTGTTGCAGAGGGCCTGCAGCATATGCTTGACATGAGGATGGTCACAGAAGGCACAAATGCATACTCCATGATAGAGCAGCTGCTGCACCATGTTCAAGGCGTGACTGAGGATGGCCTTGTCTACACCCGAGCTAGACGGAGTTTCAGACCGCAGAGGAGGCCTCCTCATTAGCACAGTCTTTGATATTTATGTTATTGTACATTGATTATTCGAGATTAGGAAAATTTATTTGTAATTTCAGACAGTTACTCAGAACCCTGATATGAGATAACATGTTTTTACTCATTGAACATTTTATATCACAGAACAAATACATTTGCATTGTTTTCATACATGTCTATACATCTCTCAAATCAACATATTGTGTGCGCAACTGCATCGATTTAATATACAATTGCATTCGATCAATGTAATGATAGGGCCACTGCTGAGCTTTGTTCGTAGCGTGACAAGCCCACAAACATGACGTCAACGGTAAAGGATAGTTGACTGCCAAGGTTACCTGTTTGTTGTAAAAATAGCCACATAAATCATGACGAATGCACGTAAAATAAAATGTATGCATGAAACAAAAATCGGGAAGACCTTACCTGAACAAAATGGTTTCCAAACACATGACCAATGCACAAAATTCGATGAACTCGGGGATCTCTAGGTGGTTGACTTCTTAGAGGGAAGAACGTCATACTTTGCTGGAGTGACAGGGATACTAAAATGATATTATATCTTGATGCAATTATATGACCCATATCTGTGATATCCATCCACTTATCCATCGTAACCTGCAAATGATCAGTTAATCAAATATTTTATATGCATGTTTATATAGAGTTAGGTTACCCCAAATCAAGTGAAAGAAATACGATTTAAACATACCTTCGACAATCCATCAACTAGTAGGGACCGCTTTAACATCTCAAACCTACGTATACCACCAAATAACGATGCATATTGATCGGTCCATTGTGCAAGTTCTTTCAGCAGATCATTGTGGACCAAAGACCAAGCGTCTTCACCGTAACCTATCAAGGCAGCAATTACTCGATATCCACAATTACCATCAGCTTTTACATCAGTTATGTCAACAATAAATTTCTGCATGAATGGATGAAATTGATCGAGCATTGGAACCCTCTGATTTTTCATTAGAACATCGGAAGAGGAATTAGACTGTTTCGGGGTAGAACAACTATTTTGTACAGAGTGTAACTCATCGACATACTCGAAGTAAGACGGGTCCCTTCTTGTAAACCGTTCTTGCTTTGTGACGTTCTTCTTTTGAGCACCTTTTGTTTTAACCTTATCAGGGGGAGGACACATGGAATTCTTATCAGGGTATGCAATTTCAGACAGCTTTGACTTTAGTGCCATTTTTCCACACAAATCAAGTATTTCAAAAGGGTTAGATATGGCATCTATCTCATCCGTTATGCTAACCGTGTATTCAGCTGCACCATTGTCCCAATAGTTCAATGTCTGCCAAAACATATAACAGTGGTAATTGGAATGCTCCCAATAACATACTTAACCAGCTCACATGTACAAGGCAAACCATACGTTGTTCTCAACACACATCCACAACGAGATGGGTTTTTTCCAGCATAATCCACCCGCTCATACTCTTCCGCAATTTGATTTAACGCATATCTGGACACCATGCAAATTAGTCTCTTGTATAACGTAACTTTAAAAACATGTCCAACCACATGTGTACTTCTTTCCAAAGATGCATTGATTTCAGTATGTTGCAAGGTGATCATATTGTTCATCGCATCCCAAACCGTGCACAAATCACCAACACTATTTTGTAGTATCCCCTTTAAAGTCTAATGGGCAGACTCAACCCTGCAAGGTATGATATGAAGATAGTTCATTTGACAGATTTGAAACGTATGCAAATGATAATATAAATGATAAATTAACCAAAGATGGCGTTAATAGAAAATTGGAATTGTGGAGAAGCACTTTGGAGTCTAAAGGATTCAAGGTAAGTAGGAGCAAGACGGAGTATATGAAGTGTGAGTTTTCGAGGATTAAAGACGGTGAGCAAGACACAATGCATCTGCTTGGGCAAGAGGTACCCAAGAAAGACGTTTTTAGATATTTGGGATCAATGTTGCAAAAAGGTGGGGAGATCGATGAGGATGTAAGTCATAGAATTAAAGCAGGGTGGATGAAATGGCGGAGTGCATCGGGGCTTTTGTGTGACCGCAAGATTCCTATTAAGCTAAAAGGAAAAATCTATAGAACAGCTGTTAGACCGGCAATGCTTTATGGAGCGGAATGCTGGCCAGCACATAGGCAACATGAGCATAAAATAGAGGTAGCAGAAATGAGGATGTTAAGGCGGATGTGCGGATACACGAAGATGGATAAGATAAGAAATGAGGATATTCGACGAAAGGTATCTGTGGTACCAGTATGTGAAAAGATGAGAGAGCATAGATTGAGATGGTTTGGGCATGTTATGAGATGACCATTAGATGCTCCTGTTAGAACAAGAGTATGTTACCAAGAGCTAGATACAAAGAGAGGTAGAGGTCGACCAAAACTTACCTGGGGAAAGGTAGTTAAACAAGACCTAATGGAGTGGAATTTAGATTGGCGGACGGTATGTCTTAGGACGGAGTGGAGAAAAGCTATAAGTCTGATGGAGGGTTAAACCCTTTAGTAGTTCTATGTTCCAGTTGTTCCCTGTTTTAATTCTTTTCTTCTTTTCTCTTCTCCTCTCACCATTCTGTTATTTTAACTATGTTTCTCTCTTTTGCTTTGTTTTTCGATTTATCATTGGGTTCATTTACCACCGACCCCAATTAATTTGGGTTAAAGGTGCTGTTGATGTTGATGTTGATGTTGTTGTATTTCCAAAATGCATGACTTTGTTTGTTCATGTTGTGATAAATTTGTCTTTGTGAGGGTTCAACCAAGTGTCCGTCTCGTAATCAATAAATGTTGGCCACAGAGCACATGCAAGCTCAAACTTCATAAGACAATCATCAAATTTCTTCTCATTAGCACAGTCAACAACACTTCCCCATGCATATATGACATAATCCCACGCATTCTGCTGCCGAATATAAGTTTTACATTTAGCCTTCACATTCTTGTCAATGTGAAACCTACACAATAAATTTGTTGCCTCTGGGAATACGGTTTCAACTGCACTCATCACTGCTAAATCTCTATCTGTAACAATCACCTTAGGGAAAAATTCACTTTTTAAGAAAAATCCCTCTAAACCATTCAAGGGCCCACACAACATTACTTATATGTTCCGCCTCTAAATAGGAAAATGCGGTTGAGAATGTCATCCCAGTAGGTGTCACACCAACAATGTCACTCCTCATTATGATTACCATCCGATTTTTGTGTCACTCCTCATTATAACGGTTACAAAACCATTCTCAAGTGCAACACCACGAGCCCATTTCAATACTGCATCACGGGATTCAAACACCTACACAAATGGATAGTTCATCTTTAATCTTCTTAATTTAATCATTTAACAACTTTAACTACATTCAAAAGCACATAAATACCTCAGTCGTGTTGAATGCTGCAGAACAATCAACTACACAAGCATTGTCTTCAAACGCAGCAGGGTCCGCTCTGATGTCTTCATCCATGTAATTTTCTTCCGACAAAATACTTTCATATATCCACTCATCGGTGTCCATCCTTACAACTACACATTTTATTTAATCATTACTAAAAACACACACAAATAAATCACCATTTACATAACCAATCCATAAAATAACATTTTTTCAATTATTCATTAAAGTCCTAATAATCATCTACATACATAAACAACCCACAAATTTCTAAATTGTATTTACTCACTCAAATAATTTTAGAAATTAAACTCAATTCTAATTGAATCCGAAAATTGACTTTCCGTATTAAGTCACTCAAATAATTATTAAAACTAAGGTAAATTTTGCCTAAATATATGTTTTAACCATTTTTTTTAATTGTTTGCTCAAACTGCTCATTTAATACTATATGAATTAGTCAATCCGTAGGGATTTACGGATTACGTAATCCGTATGGATCATACGGATACGGATTACGTAATCCGTATGGTTCATACGGATTGGGTAATCCATATGGTTCGTACGCACCCACCTCTGCAACCCTGACGCCACTTGACGACTCCGACGGCCACCACCATGCCACAACTCTGACAAAATCAACACAATGCCACCGAAAACCACCAATGCACAGCGTTTCCAGCAATCAACGAGCAAAAAATTAAGTGAATAAGGTTTCCAAAAGGGAAAGCGCAACCAACGAAATGGTGTAGGAGAAATATAAGAGGAAAGCTGCTAGGGGTATTTTTGGAAAATAAAAAAAATAATGGTGTAGGAGAAATTATGAATGGTGTAGGAAGCTCCAGCCCATTTCTCCTCATAGTATAATCATTACTTTTCTATATTCTTTCATAATTTGAGTTTTAAATAAGTTTAATGTCATAGTAGAATGTATTTAAAAATAATTTTAGTTTCTTTGTACTGATAGTAGTATACATTGATAGAAAAAGTTATTGATGTTATGACTTTTAAAATAATTATATAAAATCAATAAACATATGTTACATGAAGGCTTGTTGGGTTGTTGGATGTCAATGTAAAAAACTAAAAAATCTTTATATTATTAGTGAATAGATACGGTTTAGAGTTTATAAAATAAAAAAATAAGTAATTGATTTGTTTTACAATTAAAATTATATTAATGTTATGTTTGAGTTAGAAATAAAATAGAATAGAAAACAACCAGAGACAAAAATTATAATTGATAGGAATAAATGATAAAAAAAACATGTGTTCTTTAAATGGAAAAAAATAAAAAGAGAAAATAAAAATATTTTTTCTTTATTTTATTTTAAAAGGTAAACATAAAAACAGACAAATGTAATATTACAAGATTAAAGTAGAATTGAATTTGATTCTCTTAAATAAAATCTTAAGTTTCAGTCTTGTAAATAGAAAAAATAGGGTGAAAAATATTTTTGACAGAAATTAATCATCAATAAAATTCATTTGTACAATGATATATGGTTAAAATAACTTAATAAACATTTCCCTCTTATTTCATCTCAACTTAGGGGAAAATGTTTTTAAATGTGAGACTAAAAAAAACATTTTATTTACTCTCAAATAAAATAGTGAAATTTTCATCAATTTATCTTCTTTCCATTTCTTTACTAAGTATTCTCAGCAACACAAACACAAACACAGATTAAGGGAAAACATATATCGCGGCTCGGGCTCTAGTTAAGAAAAGAAAGAAAGAAGGAAAACATACTATTTCACGAATTGTCCAACCTTCATTTATATTGTTAAATGTGTAATTACTTAAATTTTCAGAGATAAAACTTTATCACTCATAATGAAAATGTCTTGAGGATAAATTTTGAGCAGAATTACATGGTCACATGGATGCTTATAGGTACTACTAGTACTAATAGATTAGATATAATATTGCTTTTAGAAATAGATGAATCTTTTTCTAATATCTTATAAGCACATATACCCACATATTAAAAAGCGGAACTAGGAGGGCTAGGATGAGCCACCACCCCTCCTAAAAAAATTCATAAAAAATATGAAAATGAAAAAGAGAAAAGAGGAAAGAAAAAATATTAAAAAAGGTAAAAGGGGAAAGAAAAAAAATAAAGAAAACGTAGTAAAAAAAGAAAAGAAAAAGAAAAAAAATATTAAAACAATAAAAAGGAAAGAAACCATAAAAGAGAAAAAAATATATAAAAAAAGGAAAGAAAATGTAATAAAAATAAAATGGGAAAGAGATATAATAGAAAAAGAAAAAAAGGAAAGGAAGATGATAAAATGGAAAAAATAATAATAAAAGGAAAAGAATAAAATAAAAGAGGGAGAAAGAACATAATAAAAGGGAGAGGTCTGAACATAAAGGAGAAAAAGGAAACACAACTCCCAAAAGAACAAAAGAAGTAAAAAAAAGTTGTTTCATTTGATAAACCAATGAAAGAGAAGAGTTTCAGGTATCCTCTCATTCCTTTTTTTCCCTCTTTCTCTCTTTCTTTTTCATGTTGTTATTCTTCTAAAATAATATGAACTGCTATTTGCGCCCCTTGTTTTTACACATGCACCCCCTATCATGTTCGGCTGAACATGTTTTTGTTAAATCTGAAACGAAATAAAAAACAAATTATTGTTTTGGTTGTTAATGTTGTGCAATGTGCTATGCATCTCATTCAAAATGTAACAATGATTTACTTTACGCGATTGTCATTGATACTTGATATTGTTTGTGATTGACGCGCAAAAAAATTATGGGGAAGGGTGCTACTACCATTGATGCTTATTTTAAGAGAAAAAATAGTGAGTCTTTGCCATTGCCTACTACCATTGGACTTTGCATCGTGGATCTACTCGTTGGAGTTCTGATTACAATTCAATATGCAATTTGTTTAAAATGTTTAAAGCCGTATCTGAAGTTCTTGAAAATATTTCTAATGAAGGAAAGACAGCATCATATCGTGGAGATGCAGATAATGCATACTCATCATTGACATCTTTTGATTTTGTCATCATATTGCACCTTATGAAGGAAATTATGGGTATTACTGAAGTCCTTTGTCAAGCTTTGCAACGAAAGTCTCAAGATATTTCAAATGTTTTACATTTGGTTTTAACTACAAAAGAGTTACTTCAGAAATTAAGAGAGATAAGTTGGGATGCTTTCTTGGTTCATGTTCAAGAATTTTGCATAAAACATGACATTGACATTCTAGATATGAGTGCAAAATATGTTCGAAGGAGAAGTCGTGTTCGAAATGAACAAGGAGATTTTTCTACTGAAAAATTTTATAGGGTAAATATCTTTTGTGCTACAATTGATTATCAATTACAAGAATTAAATAGCAGGTTCAATGATAATACTGTTGAATTACTTGCTTTGAGCATAACTTTAGATCCAAGAAACAAGTACAAGTCATTTAACAGTGGTGATATTTACAAACTTGTTGATAAATTTTATTCTAGATATTTCACAGAACATGAAAAATTGCATTTGAAGATGGAGTTACAACATTTTGAGCTTGACATTCCTAAACATCTAGATTTGATTAATTTATCAACTACATTTGAATTATGTCAAGGACTAACAAGAACTGGAAAGTCCTTCATTTACCCTCTAATTGATAGAGTGATTAGACTTGTACTCACTCTTCCATTTCTACAGCAACTACTGAAAGATCTTTCTTAGCTATCAAGATAATCAAGACCAGACTTCGAAATAGAATGGAAGACCAGTTTCTTAATCATTCTTTGATTACATACATTGAAAAAGAAATTGTTTTGAGTTTTAGCACAAATTCAATTATAGATGATTTTAACAATATGAAAACACGTAGAGTAAAAGTCAAGTGAAGTGATTTTAATTTCTGTAATAGTTTTTTTTATATTAGATTTGTATTGTCTTCGGAGTACTTTTATTTATGATATAGTTTTTTTTTATGTTCGTCCCCTCTCAATAAAATTTCTACCTCTGCCACTACATACACCTCATTGACCACATACATGTTTTTCGAATTTAATTTTCATGTCTCATCCGCTTTATTTTGTTTTGGCTTTCTATCTCCAATGGTTTCCCACTTTTTTTGCACCACATTAATATCTCATTGAAAACAAGGTCTTTCTCCATTGCAATTCTCAATTCCATTCATCTTTATTCCACCCACCCATATATATCCACAATCATATTATCTTTTTGTTCCAAATTTAGGAAAATCCTATTGAAAGATTTACCTAAAGATTCATGAGTGGTCCACTTTGCTCTCTAAAAACTCACCTCACATCCCCTTACCCACTACTCTTGTCACCAAATTTTGGAACCACTCAAGGCCATTTTCAAAGATATCACAAGAGTTTAGCATACCACACAACCATTGAGATCCTCTAATAAGATATCCTTTATCTACAAGCATGTCCATACTCAATACACATATCTACTTATCATCACTAGTTCCCTCTAAAGACCTTCCTTTTCACTCAATAACTTCCAAAACCATTTTCCCAACCAAGCTTTATTGAACACTTCTAAATTTTTAATTCCCAAACCTCCCATTCTAAAAGAAGAGCATATTTTATCCTATTTTACCCATGACAACTTAGGTCCCCAATGAAAAGTTCTTTGAAATCTATTTAGAATGCACACAATTTTTTTGGGAATCTTAAAGAAGGGGAGAAACTACAAAGATAAAGAGGAAAGAACGGATTTTACCAAGCATATTCTTTCACTAAAATGACAAATGTCTCCTCCTCCACGGTGTCAACTTCCTCTGCATCTTGTCACCAGTTGCCAAGTACTAATTCTCCTTGCATCTACTCCCACCAGTAGTCCTAAGTAAACAAGCGGAATGGTCACAGTGGCACAATTCAAGATTTTTGCAACATTATTAAGCTTCCTTTGTTCTACATGGATACCCGCCAAGCTACTCTTGTGGAAATTGACTTTTAAGCCGGAAGTCAATTTGAAACATCTAAGGATAGCCTTTAATGTCAAAGAATCTCTAAAGAAAAAAAAATGGTGTCATCTGCAAATTGAAAAGCAATTCTCAAATAATTATTTCCAACCTCTAATCAGGATAAAAAATTCTTTGATTCCGCTTCTCTAATTAAACCACTCAAACCTTTCGCAACCACCAAGAAAAGAAATGGTGTCAATAGATCTCATTGACAAAGTCCTTTTTGTACAATGAACTCATCTGTTGGACTTCCATTAACAAGTATTGATATAGAAGAAGATTGTAGGCAACCCCACATCCGATCAATCTGTTTCATACAAAAACCCAACCTATATAACATATATGCCACAAAATCCCATATTACCGAATCATGCGCATTTTCAAAATCAACCTTAAAGACAACTCTTCTTTTTTGCTTTTGCCTCATCAACAACTTCATTATCTACTGCCACCCCATCCAAGAGGTTTCTCCCCGCTAGGAATGTGGATTGTCTTTCATCAATGACACCCCAACACCTTTTTGGTCCTACTTACCAAAATCTTTGCTATAATCTTATACAGGCTTCCAACTAAAGAGATAGGCCTAAAGTCTCCAAGACCTTGAGGACTCTCTATTTTGGGGATATGAGTAAGAAAAAAGGCATTGGTACCTCTTAGCAATCCATAACTATGAAACTCATGTATAGCTTTAACAACATCCTCTTTGATCACCTTCTAACACTTCTTTATGAAATTGAAGATATAGTCATTCGATCTTAGACTTTTGTTTCCATCACAATCCTAAACTGCCTCTTTTATTTTGTGTTCCAAGAATCAAAACGTGAGCCTATCATCGTAATCTCCATTGATGGTCTTGAAATTCACTCCACCCAACAACACATACATTCTCCTCTCCTCCTTGAATTTGTCTAGAAAAAATTGTCTCACTTCTTTTTTAACCTTTCTAGATCCTCACACTACTCCCTCTCCACATCCAAGCCCTTTATACTATTGCACCTTTTCCTCAAATTCACCATCACATGAAAGTACTTGGTGTTTGAGTCAGCCTCCTTGACTCATTTCACCCTTGACTTTTGACATAGAATTGATTCATTAATTCTAGAGTTCCTCCAAAATTCTTTAATCACCTCCTCCCTTTCACATGCCACCTCCAAATATAAGCCTTCAATTTCCTCTTTTAAGTCCAACCAATTAATGTTGCTTACCAACTCCTCCACTTTTGCCTTGGACCCGTCAAACTTCAACTTGCTCCACTTCTTAATCTCCACCTTTATAGCAACTTTAGTTTTAACTTGAATACATAAGCTTCCCACCCTTAAACATTAAGCGAGTCATAAGTCTTCCTCGCAAAATCCACAAAGCTCGGATCATCCATCCAAAAGTCTACTCTAGTTAATCATACAAGGTTCTTATATGATTGAGTCATCTGTGACAGTTGCGAAGGCATAAATTTTATTGAGAGGGGACAAACATAAAAAAAAACTATATCATAAATAAAAGAACTCCGAAGACAATACAAATCTAATAGAAAAAAAACTATTACAAAAATTAAAATCACTTCACTTGACTTTTACTCTACGTGTTTTCATATTGTTAAAATCATCTATAATTGAATTTGTGCTAAAACTCAAAACAATTTCTTTTTCAATGTATGTAATCAAAGAATGATTAAAAAATTGGTCTTCCATTCTATTTCGAAGTCTGGTCTTGATTATCTTCATAGTTGAGAAAGTTCTTTCAGTAGTTACTGTAGAAACTAGAAGAGTGAGTTCAAGTCTAATCACTCTATCAATAAGAGGGTAAATGATGGACTTTCTAGTTCTTACTAGCCCTTGACATAATTCAGATGTAGTTGATAAATTAATCAAATTTGTATGTTTAGGAATGTCAAGCTCGAAATGTTGTAACTCCATCTGCAAATGCAATTTTTCCTGTTCTGTGAAATCTCTAGAATAAAATTTATCAACAAGTTTTAAAATATCATCATTGTTAAATGACTTGTACTTGTTTCTTGGATTTAAAGTCATGCTCAAAGCAAGTAATTCAATAGTATTATCATTGAACCTGCTATTTAATTCTTGTAATTGATAATCAATTATAGCACAAAAGATATTTACCCTATAAAATTTTTCAGTAGAAAAATCACATTGTTCATTTTGAGCACGACCTCTTCTTCGAACATATTTTGCACTCATATCTAGAATGTCAATGTCATGTTTTATGCAAAATTCTTGAACATGAACCAAGCAAGCATCCCAACATGTCTCTCTTAATTTCTGAAGTAACTCTTTTGTAGTTGAAACCAAATGTAAAGCATTTGAAATATCTTGAGACTTTCGTTGCTAAGCTTGACAAAGGACTTAAGTAATACCCATAATTTCCTTCATAAGGTGAACTATGATGACAAAATCAAAAGATGCCAATGATGAGTATTCATTATCTGCATCTTCACGATGTGATACTGTCTTTCCTTCATTAGAAATATTTTCAAGAACTTCACATACAGTTTTAAATATTTTAAACAAACTGCATTTTGAATTGTAATGAGAACTCCAACGAGTAGCTCCAGCTCGATGCAAAGTACCAATGGTAGTAGACAATGACAAAGACTCACTATTTTTTCTCTTAAAATAAGCATCAATGGTAGTAACATCCTTTCCAATAATTTTTTTTGCGCGTCAATCAAAAACAATATGAAGTATCAATGACAATTGCGTAAAGTAAATAACTGTTACATTTTAAATGAGATGCACACAACACATTGTACAACATTAACAACCAAAACAATAGTTTATTTTAGAAGAATAATAACATGAAGAAGAAAGAGAAAAAGAGGAAAAAATAAAGGAATGAGAGGATACCGAAACTCTTCTTTTCACTTATTTACCAAATAAAATAACTTTTTTGACTCATTCTGTTCTCTTAAGATTTGTGTTTCATTTTTTTTCCTTTGTGACCAGACCTCTTTCTTTTATAATGTTCTTTCTCTCTCTTCCTCTTTATTCTTTTCCTTTTTTTTTCTGTTATCTGTTTTCCATTTTATTTTTATTACATTTTCTTTCCTTTTTTATATTTTTTTCCACTTTTATGTTTTCTATTCTTTTTATTGTTTTAATATTTTTTTTTCTTTTTTTACTACGTTTTTTTATTTTTTTTCTTTCCTCTTTTACCTTTTTTTAATATTTTTTCTTTCCTCTCTATTTTTTCATTTTCATTTTTTTATTAACTTTTTTAGGAGTGGTGATGGTCCACCCTAGTCCCCCTAATTCCACTATGGATGTATGGGAGTTTCATTAGTGAAGAGAGGGTGGAGAATGAAGACTTTACCAAATCTTGTGGAAGTTAAATATTCATTCAAAGGTGAAAAACTTCATTTGGAGAATGACACTTGATATCACTCTGTACGCTTGTAAGATTAATCCTCGAGAACCGTTAATGATGCAGCTGGACTAAGGCGAGGTGCTACACATGGCACATATAGTTTCTTTCTAAACCATTTGAGTGACTTTGTAAATGGTATTAAATACTATTCAACCTCTTGGCTTTTGCGTATGTACTGTTCGGTGGCAATGACACTTCTTGTGACATTTGCTCAATACATTTGGTGCATGTGCAAAATAAAATAAAAAATAAGAACCTTGTATATATAAAAATGTTTTCCAATATATTTAGCTTGTTGAACAATTAATAGTAAGATGTCATGAAAATAAAATAAAACATTATGAAACTATTTTAAAAAAATTATTAATCAGACTATAGTTTAGGCATAATTTAATTTGAATATATGTATTTATATAAACTTCTATGAATAGATATTTCAGAGCCTACTCAAAACATAATTTTAACGTTGAATTTTTGTTTTCTAAATGGTTTGTTCTACGTCTTAGTTTGTCTTCAAAATGGCATGGCCGGTGGAATACCATTGGCTGCAATTACAACATTCTTTGAAGCTAGCGATTCGTGGATTATTAGCACGCAACCTTAATTCATTTATGTAGTTGTCTTGCCAGTTGCTACCTATATTCCTTTAACTTGCTTTGACATTCAAAGTTCCTCTTCTAACTTGTTTTGCTATTTATATTCTTCATTTGCCAATTGCTATTCATGCACATTTATTTATTCCAACATATCATCTGAATAAACTCGTCAATGCCAACATAAATCTCAAGGTTGTGTGGATGATGCATTTCAAAATTACGGAAACCGAAACACAAGAAATTTGAGTTATACTAAAATTAGTAAAATTATTGGTTTGGATAATTATTTGTAAAATTCAAGTTTAAATTCAAGAAATTTCCAAAAAACAATAATTATATAAATATTATGTTTTGCATATGCAATAAGATAAAAATAAAATAGAAATCAAAATATATTTTTTACAGTTAATTCAGTTCATCATCTATGTAATGTTAGTAGCCGACAAAAAAAGAAGAAGACATTTGTCAGTAGAAAACTTCAAATGTTCTTAAAATTTACTTCCCCGGTTTGAATTTCTTTATCTTAACGCATATATTAGGGAGTTTAGTGCCGATAAAAAAAATATTAGGGAGTTTTGTATGAGACGGTATGTACGTATGTAATTTGATTGTTATTTAATGGTTTTGTAAATATTTATAAAAAAAAGTTAGTAAATATTGTATGAATGTGATCAACTAGTCAAGGGAGCCATTTAACTCACTTGATTAAATTGAATGTATGAATTATTGTAAATTTTTAGATAATATCTTTGATTCTTACAAATAAAAAGAAATATGATAAACTAGGGGAAATGAACCGCAAGCCTCCAATACAAATAATTTTGTCAATACAGTAATAAACTCTGGCATAATTAATAGATCGATTATTAATTCTTTTAAATATGTTCTTCAGAGTTTAATTCATGCCTACATTTATGATTAATGTTTCCTTGAGAGAGAGAAAATGCAATTAGTACTTTATCAGTCCCAAAATAACTTTTAACTTATAAAAAAATACTTGTGATATGTTAGTGAAAAGTACTTTTTGTGATTAATTAATTAAAATAATTTACTGTGTCTGATGTAATTAATTTTATTACAAGTGTTTTTATGAAAATTTACCTTTTAATATATATATATATATATATATATATATATATATATATTTACAATTGTTTAACATTAAATTGATATGCTTCTAAAAAAGGTTTTCCTAAACAACTGTATTATCATTGACTGGGAGAAATGATATTTAATTTTGTTTTGTCCTTTACTAATTCCTTAACCAAAAGAATAAAACAAGTGGATAATGAATAATTGAGAACACGTCTGATATTTTTATATTAAGAAGACCTACGCAATTTTCGACTGAAAATCCCTGTTGTTCAATTAACTTGACAATGTAGTTAATGGCGTGATCATTACAAATTTTGTCTTATTATATATGGTTATACTTTGTAATCTTCTCCTTCCTTTTTTTTTTTTCTTAACCTTCCAATTTATCAGAGGAAAAAAATCTTTAACTAATCAAAAAAAGTTTCTAAAAATAAATAAAATTTGATCAAAGAATTATTTTAGTTAAAAATTAAATTTAGATACTAATAGAATAATTTAACTTTAATTTTAATATATTAATCAATGTTTAATTACTTAATTATCTTCTTCTTCACTTCACATGCCGTGTAGTTATCAACTTGTTTTTCATAAAATAATTAGAATTAAATATGTGCTTTCAATTCACTTGTTCCCCACCAAGATATCAAAATATGATATTGTTAAAATAATATATAGGATATTTAATTAGCATCAATTTTAAATTCTATCACATTTTTATGTTTCAATTAATACTTTTCTTTTTTTTAATCATTTTTAAAGAAATATATTTTTTCTTTTTATGAATATGTGAATCAAATCACGATCTATTAATTAATAAAAAAAATTCACTGGACTAAAAATTCACTGGACTGACAAAGATTGCTCAGGAAGAATATATGGGTAGCAAAGCCAAGAATGGTCTAGTCAAGATGCGAGCTTAACAAGGGAGGAGAGATTCAGATATAAATTAAGAGTTTGATTGAGTAAGTTTTTTTGGAAACACTTTTAAAAGAATAAAATAAAAAAAATAAGATAAAATTTTTTCATAAGTAAAAATAAATTCTTTATTAGTTAATTTTTAAAAGTTCACCATCTTCTCTAAAACAATGAGATGATATTTACAAATAAATTAATAAAAAATTCATTTTAACTTAATAGAAAAATTTACATTTAAACATTTCCTAAACATGCGTTCAGTAGAGGAATAATGAACATGAAGAAGAGGCGGTTTAAAGTTAAAATTTGGAGGGGAAAATAACTCTGTGCACGAATTCTAAATGGATCATCTCTGCCCTCTACCGCAACTGGAAAAATGGGTTGTGTTTTGTGAAACAAATTGGTATAATGATATACTTAGGGACGGCATCCAAACATAATGGCCCTATACCCTATAAACCCTTAAAAAATTTTGGACCCTACCATGTGCATGCCTTCAACGTTGTTATGAGAATATGACTGAGGCTCAATCCATATATGTATCATAGCTTTCGCGTCATGATAAAATATAAGGACCTCGTGTCATAATCGCATGCATTAAAATAAAGACGTACAACTAAAAGGTAGAAAAAGCCGGAGGAAGAAGATAAGGAATCGGTAAATCTATTTCCAAATTGTACAGAAAAAAATTTCTCTTATATATTAAAATTATGTAGTTTTAAGTTAATTTTTTTAATAAAAAATATAATTAAAATAGATATTTTAAACAAGTCTTTTCTAAATAAAAGATAATGTTCTTTGATTTTAAGAGATGTCATTAATAAAATTTGAATATAAAATTAAAAACTAACTTATTAAAAGAAGAAAAAAATTTAATAAAAAATTAAGTAATTTTAATGTATAGGAGAAAAATTTATCTCATGTAATATGAGAAATTTTAATCCCTTATATAAATTAATTAATACAGCACACGCGCAACGTTGGATTATATACTTATATAATTATTAATTGTATTATTATAGTTTTTTTAATATATACACTGCAAAACTTTTATATAAAAATAATAATACAATTTAGTACTTTTCATATTCGTTAATTGATTTTAAGCATTTTCACATAATTCTGTTTAACAAAGTTATAAAGCTGAGAGTGGAATTTACAAGCAATATATGGATCCTGTTTAGAGCCAAATCATCAGAGGCGGCGGAGTTATTTTTTTCTTTCATTAAGGACCAAATATGAAAACAATTTTTTTTAGGTGTCAAAAATAAAGGAATATATAAAAATAGATAATTAAATTTTAAAGGATATTATAAATTAAATAATAATTTTATTAAAAATGAAGTAATTTATAACATAATACACACACAATATATATATATATATAACAATGTTTTTTGGTAGCCGATGCTACCCCCATTTCAATAAAAGGAGTTGGCCCGCGTATATATAATTCTCGGATACAAATCACTGTATAGTATATATTCCATTTCCTTCGAAGTTAAGGATCCTAGGTCAATAATATATATACAAGTGAAGAGATGGTGAAATTTTGATTATTATTATATTATTTTTATAATTTAATATAAAATGCGATTTTTATTTATTTAATTGTTGAATTATATTTATATATTATTAAAATTATTTGTGTCGAAATTGAATAACGAAAATAATTAAATGATTCATATTTTAATATATTTATATTAGATCGATTTTAATTTATATGAACGAGATAACAAATGATTTTAGATTAATATAAAATTTTGTATATATGATATATGTAAAATAAATTTTTAATCTAACAATGAGTTAAAAAAAATATTATCCAATTTAAAATTAGAAAATAATAATATAATAAGTTTGTTACTTAAAAAATGCCTTTGTGGATTAAGAATGAAAAATGTATATAAATTATTGTTTGCCTTGATTCTTATTCAACGTGATACTTTTAGTGGAATAGAAACAAACTATCCACTAACTTTCTATACATTGTAGCATCCTTGAGTTTAATTCATTCCCTCAACTAAAAGTACTTCTATGTTTATCCATCGAAGTTGAGATTGGTTTACCGTCTAACATATCTCATTTCTCAAAAAGATCTTGAGCATACTTTTGCTAGCACAAAAATAATACATCTTCTGTTCTCTTGACCTCAAGTGCTAGAAAATGTTTTAATTAAGCAAGTTATTTCATTCGAAAATCTATAAATAGAATATTCCATGTACTGCCTCTTCATAATTTCTAGTGATGATGAGATCATCAACATACATTAACATATAACAAACTTAGCATCTTCCTTTTTCACGAACAAGCTCGAGTCTACTGTTGTCATTGAATACCCATTTTTTATTAGGAATTCTACAATCTTTTGTTAAAGGCAAATATTCCAAGAAGATGAGGTTGAATTGTAATTTTTACTAAATTTAAAACATTTTTATAAGCAACAAAGTTATTATCTGATGAAGTAAAATTTAAAAAAATATATATCAGACTTTTTGCAAAGTCAATCAGACGATTGTTTCAAATCTTTGTAAGACAAACACAATTTTTCAAAATGTAAAGATCAAATTCAAACCCTAGGTCAATTCAAATAACATAACAGAAAATAATAAAAATAATACACATAAAATTTATATTGGTTCGTATCAACTACCGAGATTATATCTAGTCTTTAACAAACCACCAAGTTCCACTAACTTTAACAAGTTATAAGTATTTGTCATTGTTACTTCTGGCTCTCCTTAACTCAAGCTTTATTTTAAGCTTATTACAATTAGTATTCTTTATCCTACCAAGCCATTACAGACTCTTACACAAATCAGAAAATTTGTTTGTTTGATTGTACAATGACTAACACTCCATCGTCTTACAAACGGATAAACAAATTCAACACTTAATTTTTTCTCTCAAGATGAACGAAGTGTTTTGAAAGTTTTTTTAAACTTTACAAGAATTTAGACAAAGAACTTTTTACACAGAGAATTTGAATAATGCGCACTTCAGTTTTACTTCACATCTTCAAAGCTTCTGGTATTTATAGGTCTCCTTCAATAAAGTATTCATTGTCTCTAAACAGACATATTTTCTCTCTTAAGCTTGCGGTTGAAGAATGTGGCTATTGGGGAATTAAATGTGTGCAATAAATGAACGTACTTCTTCAAGCTGAAAAACCATTATTTGTCATTGGCATGTTGAATACTACAATAGGAAATCATTTCCTTTTACGTCAAAGCAGGTATGTGCAGCAGAACTCTTCTTTTAGTAGCGATTAAGGAATTTCAGAACTTGGCTTCATTAAACCTTCATGGGATTCAACAAATTCTAGGAGAATCTCTCTGCAAAATAGATCTTAGATACAAAATAATAAATGAAGTCTTAAATGTCATCGTTAATGTCGTATTAGATCATGATTCTATCTTGCTATTGTCTAAAACATCAGACATAAACTTCACAAATCATGTTTTGATAGCGCATAAGACACAACTTTAAACCTTTATATTTGTTTATATCTAATAAAAATAAGGGTCATGATTCATGTTAAGACATCAATATATTTTGACTAAACACTGTTCAATACCAAGCTCTTAGTGCTTGCTTACACTTGTATAATGTTTTCTTTAATTTGCACACATAATTTGGATGAACCTTTAATTAACTTGAAACCCTTTAGTTTTTTATGTATACTTCTTGATCTAACTCACCATACAAAAAGATATTTTTGACATTCATTTGCTAAAGTCTGATGGCTTATTTAGTTAACAAGCAAGAAACAAATTGTGGTGATTTTATCCGTTGGACTAATTGTCCCACCATAGTCTACTTCATTTTGTTTTTGAAAATCCCTATCACTAACCAAGCCTTATATCTCTCAACCAACTCATTAGGATTAGCCTTAACCCCACAAACTTATTTGCAAAAAATGGATTATACCCTAGTAGGGTGTGATACTAATTATGAAGTTTCATTTTGGATTAATGTTTTGAGTCTTCAATTATTCTCTTTATTCCTTTGATTGAGCTTTTAATCTCTCTTTCATAATATCTATTGACACAAATCTTGAAAAGTCATCAACAAATGTAGTAATGTATCAATTTTTTGTGATTGAAACCTATTTTACTAGTCCAAAACATTTATGGTCATGAACTCGTTAGTAGGTTTGAAAAGAATAATTTCAATTTGGACTCACCTAATGGGTTAGACGAGCCCATGAAATGTAGGCTTGAAAACCATCAGACCTATTTGGCTCGATACTTTTTTCACTTATAAAGTACATACAAGTTTACGCAAAAAAAAATGAGTCAATCTAATATACCTTAACACGCCAATAAATCTGTAACTTATATGAAAATCGACCTAACTCTACTCAACTAGCTTTTCACACCTTGGTCCCCTAGGTTGAGTCAAGTTGTGTGATTTATTTTGACAACTCTATCTCTAATGTTTTAGCTCGATTGTTGAATTTTTCAAACAATTCTTACATCTTATTCTCTTCAAAGATTGATATATTCACATATATCATGAGACTTTAATTTTTTGGGTCATCATGAGATTTATGTGAAATATCTGCTTGCAACTCTATCGATGACTTAATCTTTATTGAAAAATTTAATTACTTATTTTTAGTAAAACGTCTCTTCTTTCTATTATATTTTTTCATCCATAAAATTCAAATATGAGAATTTTTTGTATGACTCTACATTGTATTCAGAGTTCATATGTTTATATATGATGTACTATAAATATGAACCATACACTTTTTGTTTTCATTCTAGTTGGCTGAATCTATTTTATGTCATATCTCTTAAATGACAACAATTTTTTCGATAAATCATATTAATATTTTTTCTTATTCATCAAATGATCAGCTATTTAGAAGCACAACAACTATATTAATTGATCTCTGCTAGGGGATCTCTAACTCTAAATTAATAAGTTAAAGTACAAAGGTAAGTGCCTTGGTGCTATCAGTTGCGGGTTGCTAAAGGCCCTAACAATAATTAAGGACAGTAAGTTAATTGTTGCCTACCAAATCCTTCCCCACCACAACTAATTGCAAATGAAAGAATGTGGGTCACGAAACCCAGCAAGCATAAATAGAATAGATGCCATTTCACAAAAGTGTAAATCCAAAATGGCTGTTATGATAACCTGCGTAATATTTATCTAACACTGCCATCATTTCCATGATTCCTTCCTCTAGACGCGCATATGAATTATAATTAAATATATGCACCATATAATGAACAGTTAGGAAGTGCTAATATATAATCCAAGTGAGTAGCACTTGGATGTATTGAGAGATTTTGGTCGAACAATAGCAATCATCATCAATTCCGAGGCTGCAGGTGACTTTGATGCCAAAAGGTGGGGTATGCCAGATGGAAGAATATTGAACCCTAAGCCACTTTGATGCTTGTTGTTGTTTCTCCACTAAATTATGATATCATTATTAAGATAGTTTTAGTTTGTCCTCTAAATTATGATACGAGGAGTAATTAAGCCGTTTAGGAACTCTTTCGGTATATTTTAATGGCGAATTCAATCAATAAAAAATCATCATTAATATGCATTATTTTAGGATAATGATTATAAAATCAACATTGAATTTCAATTTTTATTAGCACTAAAATAGTTAGAAAAGACAAAACAATATATAAGTTATATATTTGACAAAATAGCTGATTAACTGAAAGCTGGAGAATGATTTTTTTAGCTAAAAGTTATTAAATTAACTCATTATATTAACCTTACACTATATAAACAGCGTTAAATATAGATATAGCCTTGTAACAAAATTAGTTTGATCAATCTACATTTGGATAATTAGAGTATTAAATAAGCGTGAGACCTTTTTCTCATAAATTCATATTACGTATTAGTCATTGCATCTATCATTAAAATAACACCTATATCTACAGCCTTTACACACAGTTTGGTGCTCTTTCACCATCAAGACAAGTCACAAAGAAAGGAAACTTTCCTTTTATAATATAGTGTATTATAGAATCAATTATGAGTACTAATCCCAAAATTTAAGGGCATATAACAAAAGTTACAAATGTTGAAAAATAGACAAAGCAACCAAGCGCACTTATAGGCCCAACTGTGATAGTGACCTCATAGTTCCTTCATCTTTCACATGTATGCTTTGATTATCATGCATAGTGCTCTCACCTACACAATATATGCTGGGATATGATAACGTTGGTGCATTTTAAATTGTTGGGTAAATAATTCATTCAAGGTGTAAAATTTTTTTATATAATTGTTTAATTATAAATTATTATTATATATAATAAATTTATTAATTTTTTTAAGGATATTTTAAAAATTATTTTTTTATTAGTGTAAAAAATTTATACCGATAGTACTCATAATTAAAAATTTGATTTTTTTTCATGAATGATTTATATTCTCTCTTTTTAAATGTAAAAGACATAATCATCAAAGATATTGCTCGTGAATCTACAACAATTTTATTAAATCATATCTGTGCAGGATTTTCATATCTATTTCCTTGCACACAATCCACTTCAGCAAAAAGTTGACATAAAAAATCCAAATATATTAAATAATGCCCTCTTAAAATTGAAAACAGATTTAAATACCAAATATCAAATAAAAGTTTAAAAATATCGAATTATTACATGAAATACACGAAAAATACGGAAACTAAATGGTGTGCTTGTTTACCAGAAATGGGCCCACATCCGAGGTTCAATTATGAGTGTCACAATAGAAAAAAATTATGTTCATACTTTCGAATATCTCTCTTAAGAATTAATAAATAAGGAAAAAAAAGTGACACAAGGATAAAGTCTTAAGCCATCTCAATTTGATTGTTGGCTAACTAAAAAACCAAACCAACACTTTGTCTTTGTTCCTTTCATGTAATTTTTTTCTCCAACATCAATGCAACGTCCATCGTCTACAGTTTCTTTATACGCATGTAGCCATCACATGGTTTTTTTTTTTTTTTTTTAATGGCCAGTTCGAACTTTATTTTGATTTTTGACCCAAAAATCACCACGCCGCGAGTGAAATCGAGTATAGTAATGAATGAGGTGCGTTTGCTCATTTTTTTTATATTTTAAAACTAATTTTAAGTGAGTAGATTTTTTTAAGAAAAAAAAATTGTTTTAAGTTTGCTTTTAAAATATACTTTTATTTATATTTAAAATAATTTTACTTTGCTACATAAATGAAATATATTATTTTCTATTCATTTTTAAAATTTTATTCTCATATATAAATTAAACTGTAGAAATTAATTCTATTATGGATGTCATTTTGAATTTTAATAAATGAAAATCACAACACACTTTAAATTAACTAAAAGTAAATACACATTTATTCTAGTTGTCTTACTCAAATTGAGTAAAGTGACTATATTTCTACACTTTAAAATATAAAAAAAGAGCTGCTCAATCTAAAAATAAGTTTTTTTGAAAGAGATTTTATCCTTGTACACATATAATCACGCTGGGAAACTTTTATTAAATATTATTGGTGCATAGATCGGTGATATTGTAACTTGTCTCTTTTTTTATTAAATGATACATTTTTATTTCTTTCTTGTAATTTAGTATTTTTATTTTTAAAATTATTTTTTATTTTTAATCTTATATTTATGTTTATTTTATTTTTCATTCTTAAAATACTTGAGATGGTACTTTAAATAATAAAAAATATATTATTTAAATCATTTTAAGGATAAAAAAAAAACATAACTTGTAAGAATTAAAACAAAAAAAAATAATCTTACATGGAAGGAAAAAAAACGTTGAATTGTAAGAAAAAAAATTAAAACTTTTTTTATCTATCTAAATTGACTTTGTAATATTTTTGGATATGGATTAGACCAGTTCTTATACTTTATTTTATATATAAAAAAAAATTAGAGTTTAATTTATATATATATTTCTTATTGCTGTAGTAGTTTAATTTCTATGTAACTAAATAATAATAATAAATTAATTAAGGTTTTACATTGTCGATTCACATATTAATTACTCCAAATATTAACCGAGGAAAACTACACTCTCTTGAATTTAAAAATGAGTTAATTTTTTATTTTTTATTTTTTTTATACTGTATTATCCATTGTTTCAGGTGGTGGCATCTGCGTAAATACGAGAAAAACGGAAGGACATTCTGCGGACAAAGGAGTCAAAAGAACGACACCCCGCCAAACATCAGTCCCCGCTGTAAAAAGAACAATAAAAAAAAAAAAAAAACCAACCAAGGTACGATACGATGATTAGGCCAAGCGCACGCGCGCGTGTGCACGCGCACCCCTGTAACAAAAGCCGCAGAGAAGCGTGGCCCGGGCACGGAGGAGGTGGGGACGGCGCGTGAGCGATGCAGGGTGGCCCCCACCTGGATGGAGGGCGTAACAATATGCAGTTAGTGAAAAAACAAATTGATTTCAAGTCGTTGGGAGGGGAGACAAATGAGTCAGGTTTGCAAGCTTTTCCTTTCTCTCTTTCTTTTCTTTCTTTAACCTTTTCAAAAAGCAACGCCAATGGCCACTCTTTAGATTCTTCTTCTTCTCCTCCTCTTCCTCCTCCTCCTCCTCCTCCTTCTTCTTCTGTTCTGTTGTAATTCTTCAACTTCAATCCTGTCTTGTCTCTTTCTCTCTCGCTCTTTTTTTTTTTTTTGCTTACCTGCAACCGTCTTAAGCTGTGGTAACTCCTTCTTTCAATTAATCACTCTTTTGGTTCGGTTATTACATTCTCTCTCTCTCTTGCATTTCCGTTTTGGTTGCATGCAACTCTTTGTTCTCTCTCTCCATTCACTCTCACTTTTCATTTTTCTTTTTCTATTCTTTGCTTCAGTGGCCTTACTAGTGTGTTGCTCACTGAGAAGTAAGATTTTGCTTCTTTTTTTTTTTCCTTTCTTTTTGCGTTTCTAATTGGAGTAGAATGAGGCTTGTGGAATGTGGGTTGATTTGATGATATTCAGAAGTACATTTTGAGAAGTTGGTGTAATTAGCAGATAATCCTCTTGTTTGATCTCAAATTATCATTGTTTTAACTTTGTTTCTCTCACTAGTTTTTTTTTTTATTTCATTTTTTTTGTTGATTTATTATGTATTAGGCCTGCCTAATTATTCTGATAAATTTTGGTTTTTGTTGTGTAGATCTATGTGGTTTCATGGTTTTGCGTGTTTGATGGGGCTGGAGAAACTACACCCTTTTTTTTTATCTGATTTTTAGTTTTTGTTTCTATACTAGGAAACTGCTGCACTAACTTTAAAATTCATTTGATAGTGTGTAGTTTGGTAATATGAATGCTTGTTGGCACGGTGACTGCGCTTGATCCCTTTTTTTCACTAAAAATAGAAAATAAATCACTTTATTATTTTGAGATTAATAATCAACCACAACATAGCTGTTAGTTGATGTTATTGCTTCTAATCTTCCCCTTTGACTTTCACTACAAATGCTAGCTGCTGCTACTTCATATTTTTTTCTAATTAGATGCCGGATTAATTCTTCCATCTTTTTTCTTTTTCCTCTTTTTAGACGTGTATGAATTGATTGACAATTGATGTGTTCGACTACTTTTTTCTGCTCAAACTAAATGATGTTAAATGAAATGGCCGTCTTAGTCTAAATCCATCTTGCAACTTACATCAAACCAACTATAGTCGTCACAAACTCTAATCTTTGGTGATAACACT
The DNA here is from genome assembly GCA_007407185.1 of Glycine tomentella. Classification (NCBI taxonomy): domain Eukaryota; kingdom Viridiplantae; phylum Streptophyta; class Magnoliopsida; order Fabales; family Fabaceae; genus Glycine; species Glycine tomentella. The sequence continues at coordinate 1,496,693 of PYAF01005814.1, read as the reverse complement.
TCTTTTATCCTTCTTTTAAGTCTAATCTTTGGTAACAACACTCTTTAAGTTTTTCATCCTTTTATAGACAACTAGGCTGGTTGGATTTGCAATGTCATTCATAATTGGCAGATCATCAGCAACAGTGATGAGCTTTTGTTGCTGAGGTTTTGATTATGGTTTAATTTGACCTACTTGCATTGGCTTGAATATGGAATATCCTTTCCTGTTGTCTGACCAGTGGCGGAGCCACATGGAGGCCTACGATGGCCATAACACTACCTAAAAATAAAATTTGCTGTTATCGAGTGTTAGAAATTTTTTTTAATAATTATATAATACTTATATAATTAATTAGGATTAAAAATAAAATTTGACATTACCTAAAAATAAAATTTGTCACTACTTAAAATTTGGCACTACCTAAAATTCTTTGTTGGCTCCGCCACTGTGTCTGACTCTGGTGCACTTGACACAGGATCAAATGTGTTTGATTCATCTTAAAGTTCATTTAACATATGCATAACGAAGAAGAGCAAAACTCCTGAGCTTTAATTGTCCAATCTGGTTCAGTTAAATGAAGACATTTTTATTTAGTATTTTGATTTTCTCTCCTGGTGAAGGAGCATTGAGTAGTAGACAGATCACAGAAGTATCAGCCATCCCTATTGCATCATGTCTTCTAGCTTTTAGGATTCTTTCATAGCTTCATCTTTTCTACATTGCATGTCATATGTCCTCAATTTACTTCACTAAGCTGGGTTTAATTGTAGTTGTTGATGAAGAAATGGAGTCTTCTATACTCAAATGTTGTTTTGATTTTGACTCATCATTGATATATTCTTATTGAAGGTCTCATACTATATTGCAATTTTTTTTTTACCAGACCACCAATTTTCAGCATGACAAAGATAAGTCCTGAAGTTGAAATCAGGATGCCAATGGAGGCATTTCCACCGGTTTCAGCTGATGTGAGCTTTATTTCTAATGGTTTTCCGAAATACAAACTGGATGCTGATAATCAAGTTCTGGAAGAGCCAGTTGAGGATAACCAGGGTCCTTCTTTGAAGGATGTTATTGAACAAGAAGCTTCCAATTTGTCAGACCAACACAAGCGTATCTCAGTTCGTGACCTTGCCAGTAAATTTGACAAGAACTTGGCTGCAGCTGCTAAGTTGTCTAATGAGGTTTCTGTCTTTATTATTTTCTTATGGTCTACTGTTGATTATTTTCCTATCATTAATAGAAAAAAGCCAATTTATATTCATCACTCCCCTGTTCTGTCAAATACACATTAGTCTGGTAAAAAGCAAAAAATAAAATAAAATAGCAGGTTCAAGTTAGATCGCTTTTAGTTTTTAGGCAATCGAAACTGCCATTGTTGAAATAAAGTTTGTTATTGACTTCGAATCATAGTTCATCCGATTGTTTATTGGCACTTCATTTGAGTCATATTTATTTTCTCAACATCTGATGATCCCCCCTCCCCTTCCTTTTGGTGTGGAATTCAGGCAAAGCTGAGAGAGGTGGCATCTTTGGAGGGACATGTTCTTTTGAAAAAGCTAAGAGATGCATTAGAATCTTTAAGAGGCCATTTTGCTGGAATAAACAAAGAGGATGTGGAGAAAGCTATCTCTATGGTTTGTTAGTTTATATTACACCATGGTTGAGTACATTACATTGTTCAAAGTTTGAAATGGTGTTCCATTTTGTCTGATGAGCGGACAAAAAATGAGTCTTCCTGACTTTTGAGCTTTCTGACTTTCTTTTGTGGAGTGTATCTCACTTTCTTTTCTTTAACTCCACAAATTTGAAGCTATTTCAGAATGCATTAGGAAATTTCTTTTTCCTCTTCAATTCATGTTACTGATGCTAAGTATTCGTAATTAACAATATATTCCTCACAGGTGGAAGCTTTAGCAGTTAAGTTAACTCAAAACGAAGGTGAATTGATTCAAGAGAAGTTTGAAGTGAAGAAGCTTGTAAACTTTCTCAAACAGGTCTTCTTTGACATCTAAACTTTTTGTAATTTGTTATAGAATCTCCTTCAAAACTTTCGGCTCATAGTTGTGATTTACTTGAACAATTTCTGAATTTTCACCACTCATATACTTTGATCAATTTCCAATATTTCTTTTGGATATTTTTTTTAACAGATTGTAAAACAATAGTTAGATGATTCATAGTTTGACATGTATTTGTGTATTGTTTGCAAATAAACTGTTTCAAACTGTATTGCATGAATTTGTTGAGGCATTCCAATATCATAGAAGGGTGCCTTTGGTTCCTTCCTTTTGCTATCACCTTTCACAAGATCAACATTGTTCCCTTTTCATTTTATATAATGGAATGAAATTGGTCGCTCTGAAAATTATTTTCTGTGATTAGGATTCTCTTTTATAAGGTATTGAAAGTGAAACCATGGTGATAATTATTCCTTAGTAGTACTAGTATTTCATTTAGACACTGATAAGCATTGCAATTATTTATCCTTCTCCAGGGATTTCTTAAATAGTTTTAATTTTCTAGTTCTTCCATTTAAATTTTTTTGAGAAAAAAAAAAATAATATCAGAATCCATCTTTGTTCTATAGGCTTCTGAAGATGCTAAAAAGTTGGTTAATCAAGAGAAGTCTTTTGCTTGTGCCGAAATTGAAAGTGCTAGAGCTGTGGTGCTGAGAATTGGGAAGGCGCTTGAAGAACAAGAAAAAGCTTCCCAAGCTTCTAAACCACAGGTACTAAAATGCTGTTTGATTACACAATTATGAGTGTGTGTATAATTTTTCATTAATGAATTCATAATCAAGCATTACTTTGCAGTATAATAATCTTCAATGTACACAAGATAATCATATGTATGGGTATAACCGTATAAGCCAAGAATTACTAAATAATACAATTTTAGGATAGAAAAGAAGGCTTTATTCTCTGTATGATGGACACTACTACCAGGGCCGGTCCTGAAAATTCTTTGACCCGGGACAAAGTGAAAAAAATGGGCCCCTAACACATATTTTTTTTGAAATACAAATAATATTAAAATAAGGGATGGAAAAAATGGGCCTTAACACACAAATTTTTTGAAATACAAATAATATTAAAATTAAGGGATGGAAAAAATGGGCCCTTAACACACAAACTTTTTGAAATACAAATAATATTAAAACTAAGGGATGAAAAAAATGGGTCTCTAACACACAAAAAATGGACTCTAACATACAAATTTTTGAAATACAAATAATATTAAAACTAACGGATGGAAAAAAAATGGGTCCCTGATACATAAATTTTTTGAAATACAAATAATATTAACACTCAGGGATGGAAAAAAAGGACCTCTAATACACAAATTTTTTGAAATACAAATAATATTAAAATTAAGAGATGGAAAAAATGGGTCTCTAACACACAAAATGGACCCCTAACATAGGTTTTGTTTTTATTTTATTTTTTTTAATAAAAATTTTTTACTTAAACTACCAGCGCAAAAATTTTTGGGCCCTGGGCGGACGCCCTGCTCGCCCTGCCCCAGGGCCGGGCCTGACTGCTACAAGATAACATTTCCTAAAAAGACCTTAAATATAATTTATATATGTTAAAAGTTTCTTATGAACTTACTTTACTCATTCACCTATAAAAATCCTATGCATAAACATACAAGCTTGGGTTTTCCAACTACCCTGTATGTAGCTGTTTGCTAGTCATTTACATAATATCTTCATATCATGTTATATCATCCTTCAGTTTGTAATGTACATGAATGTGGAAAATTTGTAAAGATGCTTTATTGATATTATGTAGTTATTATGATGTTTAGTACATAAAGTGTACTCTATCTGTTGTTCTTCACTGTCAGGATGTGGATGGACTAGTTGAAGAGGTTCAAGAGGCTAGAAGAATCAAATTGTTGCATCAGCCAAGCAAGGTGAATTGCATTTTGCTTCCTCAATACTGTTGTAGCCGATAGTTTTTGCTTAATCTCACTCTACTCCATTTTAAATAATAATAATAATAATAATAATAACAATAATAATAATAATAATAATAATAATCCAGATGTTGACAAGAAACATCAACAGTTCAACACTCGAATTTTTCCATAATTTTGTAATTACACATATCATACATCATGCTTAGATACTACATTTTCCTGTGAAAAATGGAAAATTTTGATTTTGAAACATATGAAATGAATAGAAATGTCATTAAATGCTGAAATTTGGTTTGAATCGTGCAAAATTGGCCATAACATATCTGAAAAATATTTGACATGATAATATTAATCTTTAGGTGTATATGAATATATTACTACTGTTAATTAATATATTCTGCTATACCTGAATCCTAAATCTATTAAAATTTTCATATCTACACTTCAGAACATTTTGGATAACTTACCAATACCTGTGCAATTAAGCACATGATAATTTAAGGACCCATTAACTAGAGTGTATTACAATTGAATATTCTTCATAAGGGTGAAATATGAGAATTGTATGGTTTCAGGTGATGGCCATGGAATATGAACTACGTGCTCTTAGGGATCAAATTCGAGAGAAATCTATATTTTCAATTAAGCTTCAGAAAGAGGTTTGTTGATATCTATTTTTACTTTTACTTGCTCTAATTAACTATCAAATTTATTATCAATTTGATTAGATTTGCAAACTATGATTTGGACATGCTATATTAAGATTTAATAAACTCAAATATACTTTTCTTGCAATAACTTCATTTCATCCATGCCAGCTAACCATGAGCAAGAAGGATGAGGAAAATAAATCTCGTTTATACATGTTAGATGGTTCTGAAGCTTTGGGTTCATATCTTCAAGTCCAGCCTTGCTCAGCTGAAGTGCCACAGGTTTCGAAATGTTCATTTCAGTGGTATCGCTTGTCTTCTGAAGGCAGCTGGAGGGAAGTTATTTCAGGTACCTCTCTTTTAGTTGATTTTCAATTGTGTTCCAGAATACTCAGATCTTAGTATTTGTATTGATTTATTTTAGTAACATTTATACTTTATTCTGATATTTGATATCCTTCGGGAAGTTTTTCAATGACTATTATCTGCATATTCAAATCAGCCAGTTTGGTTTCCATTGTAGATCTATACTTGAGATGTAAAACCATGGCCGTGCATAGCACCAGCTTTAGCTTTTAGGATAGTTGGTCCTTGAAATGGTATCAAAGCCTTTATGTCAAATAGTAAGGATTCAATTTATGCCAAATCCATTACAAATTTATTAAACTAAATTTAAGTACACTGTACAAGGTAAAGTGGACTTGTGCATTGTCCAGACTTCAAGCTTAATGTGCTTTTGCATGAGTGTTTGCTGGAAATGAAAGATCATTTAAGTGATATATATTTACAATCCGGAAAATAAACTTTACAAATACACCTCTGTCTGTCTGTCATGCTTTTCTGCCAAATTTAGCTCCTATTAGTTCATTGACTTTACAATTACAAGATGTATGGCTCCAATCCGGTGGTGGAATCCATTTTTATTTATGACCTTCATCATGCATATTTTTCTATGTATCTTATTTGACTATATTTAAGCTGCTGTTTGCTTGACTGGGCTTCAACAGCTAATTTATCTTGATTGTTTTTTATTCTGTTTGAAGTTGGTTTGCCTTTATTTCTCAGGTGCCAACAAAACAATATATGCTCCTGACCCCTCTGATGTAGGGAGAATCTTACAAGTAGATATTGTCTCAAATGGGAAAAAACTTACGCTAACAACTGATCCCATTCAAACTGGTTAGTTTTGTTACGGGCTTACCTTTTGTTTTTCCAAACTAATTATCTGGTTTTAGAATGCATGATTGGGGTTGTCTTGTACCCTACAATACCAATGATGCATCTAGAAGTAGAAAAGAAAAGCTAACAGCTACCTATGTGTGTGCAACAGTTTCAGGACTTGGAAGCCATGTGGAGACACTTCTACGAAAATCTAATACCGATTTTAATGTATGTCATCTACAATCTTTTCAGATTCAGTAATTTTAACTATTACTGGTAGAAAAGGATATTCAAATTATCAATTTCAACTCTTCAAGCATTCAATACAGAAAATGTAGAAAAAGTGTGATTTAATTCAACAAACATTATAAAACATCTGTTTGTCTTTTAACAGTTGTTTCTTGAAGACGATCTTTAAAAGCTTAGAGTTAAATTCCATGCGGTCCTAAGCCTTGATTACTTAGTTGAGAATTTTGCTTATAAGTTCTTGACAGGAAAGTTCTTGATTGGGGGGTTCAAGACCCTCAGGTGGAACATCTTTTTCCTATTTCTGTTCCCATCCCCTCTTCATTGCCCCCCCTCCCCCCCACCGGGATCCCTTTGGAAGCACTCTTGTGGTGTGGCCTTTCCTAAGATCTGAAAGATTTAGTACCCCAAAAATAAATAAATAATCTTGTGTTAGTTTAACATCTACCCTGTATTATTACTGTTGCAACTTGCGACCAAGTTGAGTATTGTTTGGCCTTTCCCCCCTTCTTCCTGTGGGTGATAAAAACAACCACAAATTAGTTTCAAGAAAATATTACATCTTAAAGAAAGATGTTTTATTGATTTTCTCATGCTGATGTTTTGATAAAGGTGGATGCTATATTTTTTAGTTGTATACGACTTTCATAACATAAAATAGCACCTTATATTCCTTGAACCTTTCCAGCCTAAAGGAATGAGTTTCCTACAAGCTAAATTTTATAACTTGTTTAATGTTTAATTTTATGTATATCTAACTATCTACTTTATCCTATTCACACACTCCTTTTTATCTGCTTGTCAAAATCTGAAGTTTGCTTTGGGTAATGAACATTTTTTGGCACAATAATTCTTACAGTTGGTATTTGGATTTTACACAGGTAGTTATTTCTCAAATGAATGGAAAAGATCACTCATCACATTCTACTCATTCATTTAATGTGGGGAGAATGAGGATAAAACTATGCAGAGGTTGGATTACAAAAGCAAGAGAGATTTACTCCCCATCAATGCAGGTACTATTTTTGGCAATTGGTCCTTATTCTCGTGTCACAGAACATGCTAAACATGAAAATTAAAGGCTCTCCATCCACCCCCTGCAGCCTGCCCCACCCCCAAACACAGAAATGCAAACATGGGAATTAACACTTCCATGTCAATGTCTTCCATGTACAGAATTACCCCTTTCTATTTTTTATTTAACATGGACAACCTAGATAAAGAATAACATGTTTTTTTAAAAGTGCACTACTTCATCTGTGTACTTTTTATTTTTATTTTTATGGTTGATCATCTTTTAAGTTCTTTATTTGACTATATCCCTTAAACTAACATTTTATTTATCTATAGCTATGTGGAGTTAGAAGTGATGTCGCTAATGCAGCGAAGGCGTTGTTTTGGCAAGCAAGAAAGGGCCTCTCATTTGTATTAACCTTTGAATCAGAGAGAGACAGAAATGCAGCCGTTATGGTTGCCAGGAAATATGCTTTTGATTGCAATGTATGCACCCCTCGTACCTTGTATCTACTGATTCATATGTTGACTTTCTTGTCTCGTTTTTAGATATGTTACAACTTTGCTTTAAGATCTCTGCATGCATTTCCTTGCTGAAATGGATCCCTTACTTTCATGCATATTAAAAACGGGTATCTTGTTTTTTAAATGACAGGTCGTGCTTGCTGGGCCAGATGATCTAGTGTAGGAGCAAAAATTAACTGACTGAGTTTTTCCAACAAACGCGAGATTTATCAGATTCTTGGTGTGAGTATAATACATGTGTGCTTGTTTTGTTAAAGAAAGATATGATTTCATCTGTGATTGGGTTTCACTAATTGAGTTGCATTGTTTTAGGCATGTTTTTTTATTTGCCTAATCATGTTGTACCAAACTCAACGTTTTATAATTATTAGTTCATTTGTTCATTGTGGCTAATTTGCATGTGCTAGTTGTTTTGTAATGTAAAGCACATCCGAAGCACAGTATATACCAAAATTTCTTAATGATTATTGGCTCGTAAATTTACTGATTAAGACTCAAGTGGTTATTGCTTAAAGATCAAAAAAGAAAGCTATATCTTTAGCTTTATTCTTTTCTTATTACTAAAACCTATTGAATTATTGGATTCCATTGTTGCTAAAACGCTTCCATTTCACGAGAATGGATTGATATCAACAATAACTCTCATCAGTTTTATTAAGAAAAAGAATGAATTGAGGATGAATACTATACAAAAAGTAAATAAATAAACTTGAAAATCAAGAGTTAAATTTTCGTTAGTATGCAAATACATGGTTCTGTATTTGTGTTCGAACAACGAATACAACACACCGAAATTGGAATTCTGGCATAGCAACCATTGTAATTCTAATAAAGTTCCTCACCTTAAAAAGGTTTAAATACAGTTTTTGTCCTTTTACGAAACTTGTTTTTTCGATTTAGTCATACGTAAAAAAAGGTTAGTAAATAAGTCTTTTGACGGGAAAAAAAATTCTACTTTCGGTACTTATAATAAATTCTAATTAACTAATTAAGAAAATTAGTTAATTAAGAGTATTCAAATTGGCTTAGATTATTACCTTTTCTCAAAATTATCTTTATGAATAAAACTAACAAATATATGTAAGAAAAAAAATAACTAATGTTAATAGGTTAAGTTTCTTTTACTGTCACATCTTTCTAAAATCAACTTTAATTAGAGGTATTTTTGTGAAAAAATAATTAATGTAGATAATATTTTAGTTTGAGCCTTGTAATTGTAAAACTTCTAATTTAAACCTTCTTAGTTGTCAAAATTGATCGGCTAGTTAAAATGTTCCACCGAATAGATCAAGTTGAGCTTATAAATTCTTGACCAAAAATATCATTGGGTCTATTTGTCCCAACATTATTTTTATTATTTATTCTTTTAAATTTAAGAAAACAAATAGGCCAATTTGACTTTGTCGCAACCTATCCGACCACGATGGGACCGCGAAAAAAGAAAAAGATAAAGGCGTCTTCCTAAAAGGAAAACTTAGGGGAGTCGCCACCAACGTTTGTTTAAGGAAAACATCAGAAAAAAAATCAAAAAGATAAAACATGGTCTACGATTTGAAATAAAAAGAGTTTGAGAGTCATTTACGCACGGGGAAAGTGTTAGCACCCCACACGTCCGTCATGAAGACGACAACCTTTGATAGAGTGTGTTAAAAAATAAAGTAACTTTTTAATTATTTGTTTTTCCTAATGAACATAACTTATGTTTATTTTTTTTTGTTTTATTTAGAAACGAAAATCAATTTTTTATTTTTAGAAAATAGAGGATTTTATATTTTTTTTTATTTTTTTAGGTCGACAAGGAATTTGCCCTCGCTCCTATGTATCCCCAAGTGCAATAAGGAAATCAGACTTACATAATTCTTTGTGGAAAACAACTCGTGTGTTGAGTTGATTTTATCTTTTTTTGAAAGATTTGTTTTAATTGCTTGAAAAATAGTCGTTAATGTGTTGGACCTTGAAACGACATTGAATTTGAAGGACAAACGGAGAGAATCGCTTAAGATATTGGACCTTGAAGCAATTTCGAGTAATATGTAATTTTTTAGAAAAAGGAGAATTGAGTGACCTTTATTTGAGTATTTTTAGTTTTTTTTTAGAACAGATTTTGGATTTACAGTAAACTCTATGGAATCAAGTAAGTCGGAGACCCAACATGACATTCACAAAATCTATCCACTTATTATTGAAACACCACAAAGTGAGTCGGAGACCCAACATGGAGTTCACGAAACATAAGCGCGTACTAAAGATACTAATGCAAAAATAAATGAATAATTGACATAACATTACATAATTAAATAAATCAAATGGAAATAAAAAGAAATAAAATAGAAGTGAGGAATACACTTAGTAATTAGGGATGCATACAGGAAGAAAGGAGGTGCAATTAGCAGTGCTTATTCAATTACAAAATGGGCCAGGCCCAACAGATAAGGGGTGCATTTAAGAATATAGGGGGTAAATAACATTACGTGTTTTGTTTCAAATTGACCCAGACCCAACAGCTAAGGGGTGTGCAATTATGAAATTGAAGGTGTAAATAGCATTATGTTTTTGGTTTCAACAAAATGGGTTAGGCCCAACAGATGAAATGGTGTAGTTATAAAAATAGATGTGTAAATAGCATCACATCTTTTGTTTCAAAATGGACTAGGCCCTAACAGCTAAGTGGGCCAGGCCCAACACCATTATTTAATTGGTTTCAAGCCCAAAGTTAAGGGGTGTATTTATGAAAATGTGGGGTGCAGAAAACATTATTTAATTGGTTTAATGAGTCAAGTCCAAAGTTAGGGGGTGTATTTATGAAAACATGGGATGCAATAAGTAAATATTTTTAAGGGTTGGAACCGGGTCAAGGCGACCCAGGCCAACCCGCATTTTTGCTATTGGGCACAGCAACCATGGCAGCTGCGTGAAAAACGTGGGAAACCACCATGAAGGGTGGCGAAGCCCCCTTAACACCACCAAGCACGAAGCCTGGCAGCACGAGGGCGACATGAGTGGCGACACGGTGGTGCTCAGCGGTGGCCGCGGTCGTGGCTGCTGTGGTGGCTGGAAAGACAAGCTTAATAAAAACAAAAACTATGAGGAAGAAGATGAAGAAAAACACAAAAACGTAAGAAATAAAGCTACAACAGATCAATAGCAAAGTAAAAACAAAGGAAATAAGAAGAAACTACACAAACCAAAGAACAAAAGAAACAAAAAGCAAAAAAAAAAAACAAAAATGAAGAAGGGAGGGGGAGAGGAACAGAGAAGAAGAGAAAGGAAGAGAATGGGAGAATGAAGCACTGATTCACCTGACGCGAAGACAAATGGTGCTTCTAAATTGGTTCTTCCTTGCTTTTTGGGATTCGTGCCTCCACTCTCTTCAACCAATTAATTTTCCCCCTCTTCTATTGCCTCTTTTTGTTTTTATTTGTCGTCATTTTTAACCTAATGAATCTTGTGACCCTTTTTCTCTTTCTTTTTCTCTCTATTGCATTTTTTTTCTTTTTGTTATCTTCTTCTCTTTCTTTTTTACTACTCTTTATTATTTTATTTTATTTTTTAAAAAGCTGTTATATATCTTTATTATTTTTTCTTCTTTTTTTTAATTTCCTTTTCTCCTTTTTTTTATTTTCTCTTTTTTTTATACACCCGGATAAGAAATACACTATTCAGCACCTTTACAAAGGCGAGTGAAAATCAACAAAATGTATGTAAAATGAAGGTGAAAACCCCTCAATAATAAAAGAAAACTCATTGGACAATCTTTGAAAAAGATTACACTATAATAAAGATAATGATAATATTCAAGAAAATGCACCTTGTTACGGAAGTGATAATTGGGCCTGATTGCAAGGCCCAATAACCATTCAAAGATCATGCACCTAACCTCTCCCTTGAACGTGGGCTCTGACTTGGTCCATAATGGAAGTTATAGACGTGTGGATTGAGGCCGGAAATCTTGGGAGCAGTTCGCGCTATAACTTCAAGGTAACAAGTCTATAAATATCCATTGGTTACAGTCAAAAAGGTACACACACACATTCTAACTCCCTCTCTTTCAATTACACAGAGCACACACCCCACGTCAATTGGTGTATCTCTGTGATCATCTGCTTCGAGGTATCATTCTCCATTGATATCTTTGAAGTTGCAGAGTTAGAGTGATCAAACAGCAACCACACAGTACTTTCGTGCTGTACATTTGTGTTCTGAAAATAAACGGAACATTGGCACCGTCTGTGGGAAATTACAACACATCCCGGCTATCACGACTGCTTGATAATCGGGCTAGGGGGCAACTGTTACGGAAGTGATAATTGGGCCTGATTGCAAGGCCCAATAACCATTCAAAGATCATGCACCTAACCTCTCCCTTGAACGTGGGCTCTGACTTGGTCTATAATGGAAGTTATAGACGTGCGGATTGAGGCCGGAAATCTCGGGAGCAGTTCGCGCTGTAACTACAAGGTAACAAGTCTATAAATATCCATTGGTTACAGTAAAAAAGGTACACACACATTCTAACTCCCTCTCTTTCAATTACACAGAGTACACACCCCACGTCAATTGGTGTATGATCATCTGCTTCGAGGTATCATTCTCCATTGATATCCTTGAAGTTGCAGAGTTAGAGTGATCAAACAGCAACCACACAGTAGTTTCGTGCTGTACATTTGTGTTCTGGAAATAAACGGAACACACCTCAAAATTAATATACCCAAGAATTTACATATTTATTGTCCAGAGCCACGTTCCATCGTGAGATTTTAAGAAAAATCCAACGGTCCAGATACGACTTAAAAAATTTGACCGTTGAAGGAGGAAAAACCTATATCAGTGTCTCCTCTGATTTACACCCATCTACGCAGAGAGGGATAAAAAATACCCTGATTTCAATTCAAGATAAGAAGACCAAAGAGAATTTCGCAAATGGCATCAAGACCCATCGTTCAACAACAAGCCAGAGAGGTATTGTCTTTCTGAATCATTGTATATACTCTCTGTGATGAGTGATGCCATCTTTTTGAATCATTGTATTTTTTTTATTCTGTTAAGGGAATTAACCAGACAAATTGTTTGAATCATTGCATATATTACTATTCTCTGTTTGATGTCATGATGCACGTTTCTTTGAATTTTTCTTTCTTGTTTTCTCTCAAAAATATGAATCTTTCTTGTCTGATCCTTTGGGGCCTTGGTTCAAATATTCTTTTGAATTATTGGGTGAAAACATGAAAAATCTTGCTCGGGACTTCCAAATCTGTTTGAATAATTAACCCCAGCGTTGGTTACTCACCAATCTTTTCAGAGAAAAAGGGGCCCTCTTGTTAAGGTTTTTTTTTTTTTCTTAGGTGTTGCATGTGAGAATCTGTGTGTTTAGATTAAAAAACAAAGTTATCACCTTTTTGAACGAGTGGCTCTTTTGCAATTTCATAGGTGCAGCAGTAATGGAGGGAGGGAAACAGCATAAGAAGAAGAATGATGCAGCAAAGGGAAGGAACCGCACTTGGTGATATTGGGAATTGGAATTTACCCAATCGCCCCATCACAAGGTTTTTTTACTCTCTCTCTCTCTTTCCTTTTCACATTCAATCAATATTAAAGTGATATATTTTTATGATCATTTAAGGAGTTTTGGTGCCAAACTACTTGTCAATACACAAGCACCAGCAGCTGCTGAAAAAAAATAACAAGGTGAACTACTCTCTAGTCTCTATATTACTTGTTCAATATACTTCAATGATCTTATCAGATTATGATTTATTTATTTTTTGTAATTGCAGAAACAAGCTTTTGCTAATGTGGCTGGTCCTCCTGCTGTTGCTAATGGAGGAGTTGCCGTGGCCAAAAGAGCGGCCCCCAAACCGGGTCAGAAGAAAGTGACCGTGACCGTAAAACCTAAGCCTGAGCAAGTCATTGACATTGAAGCTAGTCCAGATAAGAAGGAGGTCCTGAAAGACAAGAAGAAGGAAGGAGATGCCAACTCCAAGAAGAAATCACAACACACTCTTACTTCAGTGCTCACTGCTAGAAGAAGCAAGGTAGATAAGAGATAAAAAGAATAAAATGAAAGAAAATTAAGAACCTTCTGTGTCTTTCTGAACCATGCTATGTAAATGAATGCCACGATGCCTCTTTTTTTAGACAAGTTCTTGTGATATTGTATTCCAGGCAGCATGGGGCATAACTAACAAGGCGAAGGAGCGGATTAATTATTGACATTGATTCTGATGATGTTGACAATGAGCTTGCTGATTTGGAGTATATTGATGACATTTACAAGTTCTATAAGCTTGTTGAGGTATGAACCATGAAACATGGTTCTCTTGATCATGTTTGGTGTGTTTGACGTGATGTCATTCTAATATGTGAATGTGCATTTAATGCATGAAGAACGAGAGCCACCCCCATGACTACACAGACTCACAACCTGAGATAAATGAGAGATGAGAGCTATACTGGTTGATTGGCTGATACAAGTCCACACCAAGTTTAACCTTTCACTTGAGACCCTTTACTTGACAATCAATATAGTTGATCGGTTCCTGGCGGTTAAGAATGTTCCAAAGAGGGAACTGCAATTGGTTGGCATCAGTGCCATGCTGATGGCAACCAAGTATGAAGAAATCTATCCCCCTCAGGTATGTATATATTTGTTGCTATCGTTATGTGTTCATTGAACTAGGCCTTTTCAATGAATGTCAAGGGAATAACACTTGTCTTGAATTGCAGGTTGGTAACTTTGTCTGCCTCTCAGATAGGGCTTACACTCATGAACAGATACTGGTTATGGAGAAAATCATACTGGCCAAGCTGGAATGGACTTTGACTGTGCCAACCCCTTTGGTTTTCCTACTTCGTTTTATCAAGGCATCAGTCCCAGATCAGGAGGTGAGTGTGTGAGCGTGTGTGACCTTTTATTTCAAATCTTTTTAAATTGTGATTCTTGCTTTATTTTCATTTTATGTTTGGCACTTTGGCTGAATTTCTTTCTTAATTTTTGCATTTTCCAGTTGGAAAACATGGCTCATTTTCTGTCTGAGTTGGGAATGATGAATTATGCAGCCGTAATGTATTGGCCATCAATGGTTGCTGCCTCAGCAGTCCATGCAGCTAGATGCACTCTGAATAAGGCTCCCCTTTGGAATAAGACACTTAAGCTGCACACGGGTTACTCACAAGAACAACTTATGTATGTGAATCTAAATTGATCTTTCTACTATTATTTGGATTTTATTCATTATTATCATTCAGCTGTGTCTAAATTAATTTTATTTGACTTTGTTGGTTTCAAACACGAACAGGGATTGTGCTAGATTATTGGTGAGCTTCTAATCCACAGCTGGGAAATGAACGCCAAAGGTTGTGTACAGAAAGTATTCTGATCCTCAGAAAAGACCTGTTGCATTGCTCCCCACCAGCTAAAAATCTGCTGCCTGAAGAACTAGTGATAGAGTTATAGACGCAAAGGGAGAACCAGTGATAGAGTATTATGTGGGATTTGGCATTTGTGCTAGTTTACAAAAATGATATATAATTTGGTGAGCTTCCACTCCACGGTTGCGAATGGAGAGGAGAAGGTTGTGTACTTAAAAGTGTTATGATCCTGAGAAAGGAGCTGTTGCTAAGCTTCCACCAGCTAAAAATCTTCTGCCCGAAGGTTCTAACTCTCAATAGAGTTAATGAAGTAAAGGGAGAAGCATGGATAGAGTATTATGCAGGATTGGGCAATAATCATTTGTATTTGTTTTCCATAATTTGTTCATAAGCCATAGACCATAGTTTACAAATCTGATTTATAGAAGTTTCAAATTTCCACTTACCAATTCCTAATTCATCGCCTTTATAGCTAAAGATTCATTGGTTAAAAAAACATATATTGTTAAAACTGATCGCTAACATATGTTGCATGCTGCTGCCAACACAATGTTAAAACATCTTGAAGCAACTTGAAATTGTTTAGTGTGTTTTTCAGATTGCAATAACGTGTTTAGTTACGACCCTTTTGAACTACACCGAAGAAGTAGTAGTGTTGAGCCCGAGATGGTCCATCGAGGCTTAGGCAACAGTTTCAAGATAATATAATCTCATTAAAGTTTATTTTTTTTTTTTTGCAGAGATTTCAAGTATATAGTTAATCCTTGGAGATATATACTTAAAGCAAAAATCACTATTAGGTGGTTGCATATTTCAGCAATAAGAACATTTTAAAGGCCTTTCGAAAGCATTGTAAGTAATTTGTATTCATTTGCTACAAATCTCTATTTCATTTAAAACTTCTCCAAAGAAGTTTACAAAATATACACCATTTACTATATTGGTTGTGGTATGTAATTATTTTGTATTTATATTTTTTGTGGTATATAAATTACGGTTATTTATATATATTTTTTAATTTAATACCTTTAGGAGTATACCACCACGTGCGTATAATACTAAACTTAGTTAAGTTTAGCTTTGTTACATCCTGTCTTTCTTTTCTGTATTTTTTCTTTTTCTAGTTTCTGATATGACAAACATAACATTATTGTTCTAATAAATGTTAATATTATTGATATAATTATTTTTGAAATTATGATTTTTATATAAAATAAAAATGGAAAAGGTCTTGTAACTTACAAAATTTTGCCAAAATTTTAGATTTTTGTTAAGAAAAGCTTTTCTTCCTAAAATTTTGATTTCTTGGAACTCTGTAACTTTGGACTCGAGAAAATATTTATAGTAATTCAATTTGTTGGAATTTAGGTTTCTTAGAAGATTGTTTTACTTTTTTTTAAAAAAAAATTAGTAGTTGATAAAAAAAATTTAAATTAGTATAGTAATTTAAATCAGAAAACCTTTATTATCGAGTGTGTATATTAATTGGTGTAAAACTATTTTAATTTAATTAATAATCTTAAATTCAAATTGACTATATAATTATGTTAAATGGTTTATCCTTGTTTCAAATTTTTATAACTTTATGCCATTTTTATATATATTTGGACCTTAGTTAGATGTATCACCTATTATTGTTCAATTTTGAATTTTTAAAGTCTGTTAACGTGTTAGCATGAAGTTTGTGGGGATATTTGGAGTTTTATTAAAGAGTTAAAGGTTCTAATCTATTTATTATTATATATAAAAAGATATATTTGTAGTGACATGTGTCATATCTTTGTTAGCTTACTTTTCCGTTATTTTTTGTTAGATTCTCATTGGTCTTGCTACACTTCATGTAAATGACTGTAACTTTTTTTTTTTTTTATCTTTTACTCTTTTATTTCTTAGAATCTATCTATTTATTATATATAAAAAGATGTTTTTGGACTAACAGGTGATATATCTTCATTAGCTTACTTTTTTGCTAATTTTTGTCTGATTCTTGTTGGTCTTGCCTCTCTTAATTAAACAATATTTTTAACTTTTTTTCTAACTGAATATCTGTTCCTTTCCATTCTCTTTTAGTATTTTTTTCTACTAAAAACATTGTATGCTTTTACATAAGCATTACACTTCACATAAATGATTGTAACTTTTTTTATTATTTTTCACTCTATTATTTCCTATAACCTATTTACTTTATGTAAAAAGATGTATTTAAACTTACATGGCATATTTTCATAAACTTACTTTTTCACTAATTTTTGTCTTATTCTTGCTGGTCTTGCCTTTTTTCAAATAAATAAGTCTCTTAACTTTTTCTTTCTAACTAAATGTATGTCCCTTTCAATTCTTTTTTAGTATTTTTTTTTTCTACTAAAAATATTTGATACTTTTACATAGACATTACATTTCATGTAAATGATTGCAACCTTTATTTTTTTTTCTATTTTTCATTCTTTTATTTCTTATAATCTATTTATTATATATAAAATGATATATTTGGATTGACACATGGCACATCCTCATTAACTATCTTTTTGACTAATTTTTGTCTGATTTCTTTGGATCCTGTCTGTCTCTCTCAATTTAGCAATTCTCTAACTTTTTTTTCTAACTAAATGTTTGTCCATTTCAATTTTTTTTAAGCATTTTTTTTTTTACTAAAGACTCTGGATACTTTTAGATAGACACTACACTTCACGTAAACAACTGCAACTTTATTTTTATTTTTTAGTCTTTTATTTCTTATAATTAAATACTAAAAGCAATGGATCATTTCTCGTTTTTACCATTTATTGGACAATTTTTTAAACCATGACTACAAACTTAACATGGTTTGAGGTTATTAAACGCACTGACCTTTTAATTAAAATTATAAATGAAAAACTAATTTGCCGGATGTAAAAAATAGAAAGACATTTTATTGCCCGTGACATTTGTTTATTTATTTATTATTTTCCTTTTATTTTTTTTGCCTATTTCCCATTACCATTGGAATATTTTTGGTTTCCGCTCGCACCCCTTGTTTTTGAATCTCCAACGGCTATATTTTTATTCTCCAATCTCCATCGTCAGATTGTATAATATCCAATGGTCCAGATACGGTTAAGAAAAGTTGACCGTTGAAGGGAGAAGCGTCGCATCCTTCTGCTTCAAAAGAGAAGGCTATTTCACTGTCCTCTTTCATCTCATTCTCATTCTCATTAGCACTCATCAGTCGCAGACCGAGAGAGAGAGGGAGGGAGGGAGAGAGAGGAAAGAGGTTCTTCTACCCAGATTTGTTTCTTTTTAACCAAAGAAGAATTAATCTCTCACAAATGGCGTCAAGAGCAATTGTTCAACAACAACAAGCCAGAGGTATTTTTCTTTGAGTGTCTGTTTCTTGTTTTTATTATCAAAATAAGGTTCAATGAGTCTTTTGTTGTCTTATTTTTTTGGGGTGTTGGTTCAAGTTTTGTTTTAAGTTGGATCTTGGGGATTCTGGGTTGGTTTCTTTTGTAATGGCTGAAAATATGAAAAATAGTGTTTTTGATTCAAATCTTTTTTAATAATAGACAAGTTTCAATTTTCATGGGTTTTGATTACTGATCAATCTCTTCAGAGCAAAAGGGTCTCTGTTGTTTTTTCTTTTTGTTCTATTTATTTTAGATTCTTAGGTTTTGTTGCATGTGAATCTGTGTTTAGATCCAGAGTAATCTATCACCTTTTTTTAATGGGTGGCTTTGTTGGAATTTGATAGGTGAAGCAGTAGTAGGGGGAGGAAAACAGCAGAAGAAGAACGATGTTGCGGATGGAAGGAACCGCAAGGCATTGGGTGACATTGGGAATTTAGCCAATATAAGAGGTGTTGTTGAAGTCAAGCCAAATCGCCCTATCACAAGGTTCTCTCTCTCGTTCTCTCTCCCACTCACTCACTCACTCAATCAATCAATATTAATGTGATATTTGTATGATTCTTTTAGGAGTTTTGGTGCGCAATTACTTGCCAATGCACAAGCCGCAGCTGCTGAGAATAACAAGGTGAACTATACCCTTTATGTCACTTTCTTTCATTTTACTCTGGATGATTTAGAGCATGTTTGGGGGAATCCATTTCAAAATAAAGGCTTGCCAACGGACCAAGATCCTTGTTTTAATTTTGCTTTTATCCATTAGATTTGCATTGGAATGTGTGCCATGTGATATTTATCAGGTTATGACTGGTTTTTTGTTTTGGAATTGCAGAAACAAGCTGGTGCTAATGTGGCTGGTCCTCCTGTTGCTAATGGAGGAGTTGCCGTGGCCAAAAGAGCGGCCCCCAAACCGGGTCAGAAGAAAGTGACCGTGATCGTAAAACCTAAGCATGAACAAGTCATTGACATTGAAGCTAGTCCAGATAAGAAGGAGGTCCTGAAAGACAAAAAGAAGGAAGGAGATGCCAACTCCAAGAAGAAATCACAACACACTCTTACTTCAGTCCTCACTGCTAGAAGCAAGGTAGATAAGAGATAAAAAGAATAAAATGAAAGAAAAAAAGAAAAGAAAAAGAAAACCCGTTTGTGTCTTTTCTGAAGTCTGAACCGGTACTATGTTGTATAATCACTTGTATGATATGACATCATTATGTATTCCTTCTTGTGTTGTTATATTGCAGGCGGCATGTGGCATAGCTAACAAACCAAAGGAGCAGATCATTGACATTGATGCTTCTGATGTTGACAATGAGCTTGCTGCTGTGGAGTACATTGATGACATTTACAAGTTCTACAAACTTGTTGAGGTATCTAACATGGTTTCTGTTTTTTTTTTTTTTCTGTGCGTGTTGCGTTTGATTTTGATGGCATTCTAATATTTTGTGAATGTGCGTTTGATTTACGAAGAACGAGAGCCGCCCCCACTACTACATTGATTCACAACCTGAGATAAATGAGAGGATGAGAGCTATTCTGGTTGATTGGCTGATAGATGTTCACACCAAGTTTGAACTTTCTCTTGAGACCCTTTACCTGACCATCAATATAATTGATCGGTTTTTAGCGGTTAAGACAGTTCCAAGGAGGGAACTGCAATTGGTTGGCATCAGTGCCATGCTGATGGCATCCAAATATGAAGAAATCTGGCCCCCTGAGGTATATATATTTTTGTTACTATGTTGATGTGCTCATTAATGTGTTGGCCTATTTAATGAATGTCAAGGGAGTAATAACACTTGTCTTGAACTCAATTGCAGGTTAATGACTTTGTGTGCCTCTCAGATAGGGCTTACACTCATGAACAGATACTGGCCATGGAGAAAACCATATTGAATAAGCTGGAATGGACTTTGACTGTGCCTACACCTTTTGTTTTCCTAGTTCGTTTTATCAAGGCAGCGGTCCCAGATCAGGAGGTGTGTGTGTGACCCTTTTTTTTCACAAATCTTTTTAAATTATGATTCTAGCAATTTTTTTTCATTTAATTTAATTAATGTATTTTCTGAATTTGTTTCTTAATTTCTGCATTTTCCAGTTGGAAAACATGGCTCATTTTCTGTCTGAGTTGGGAATAATGAACTATGCAACCTTAATGTACTGCCCATCAATGGTTGCTGCCTCAGCAGTGTTTGCAGCAAGATGCACTCTGAACAAGGCTCCCCTTTGGAATGAGACACTTAAGCTGCACACTGGTTACTCACAAGAGCAACTCATGTATGTGTAAATATGATATGATGATATATAATTTCAGTCTTGTTAATATTATTTGGACTTTACTATATTCATTATTTTCATTCAATCATTGTTTAAATTTTAATTCTATTTGGCTTTGTTGGTTGCAAACAGGGATTGTGCTAGACTATTGGTGGGGTTCCATTCCACTCTTGGGAATGGAAAGCTTAGGGTTGTGTACAGAAAGTACTCTGACCCTCAGAAGGGTGCTGTTGCTGTGCTCCCACCAGCTAAATATCTTCTGCCTGAAGGTTCTGCTTCCCAACATCGTTAAAAGAAGAAAAGGGGGAGGAGCAGTGATAATAGAGCCTTTTATGATTCAGCAAATAATCATTTGTATTTTTATTTTCACAAGGTACAAGAGTTGATTTTTATATTAGGTGCAAGTTGTCCACTTGCCAATTGTCATATTATCTAACTTCTATATGGGGGGGTTCACGTTCCATGAGTGTGCAACCAGGTTGCAGTTATGTACAAGTCCATTGTTAAAAAACTTGTTGCTAACATGTGTAGCTGGCCAACATAATTGCTTACTGTGTTTTAACAACATATTGCTGCTAAAACTTCTTCAGATTTGCTACAAGTCCATTGTTAAAAAACTTGTTGCTAACATATGTGTAGCTGGCCAACATAATTGCTTACTGTGTTTTAACAACATATTGCTGCTAAAACTTCTTCAGATTGCTACAAGATGTTTGCTTAAAATCATTTTGTATATGTTTCTTATATTTTTTAAACTTAGATTTAATCAGAATTAACATGACTTATAAGTTAATTTATTATTTTTCTTATTTTTCTTCTTCTGTTTATGAACAAATTTTATCCAAACAAACCTAAGTCAATTTTAAGACGGACAAAGCATGTTCAGATGATATTTTATCTCTTAAAAAAATTATATAATTGATCTAAAATTGGTGTGAGAGCTTTTATTTTTTTTATGCTCCCAGCTTGAATTCCCCACATTTTTTTATTTTTTATATTCTAAAATGGGATTAAAGTTTCTCATGTTACCATGAGACAAACTTTTCTCCTACACATCAAAACTACGTAGTTTTGGGTTAATTTTTGTTCTTTTTAATAAGAAAAACACAATCAAAACAAATACTTCACGCAGATGTTATTGATAAAATTTGAATAATAGAGCTTAGGAAGATTAGGGGCGGTTATATAATATGGAACATTTTTTTTTATTTCCTCTTTCTTTTTTTATTTTTTTAAGGGGCTAGTGCGGTCTTAAATTTTATTAGTTGTTTTCTTTGTATTAAATCTGTTTTGATTGTGTTTTTTTATTCAGCAACAAGAGGGGACGTAATTTTGATGTATAAGAGAAAAATTTATCTCATATAACATGTTTTACATTCTAATCTTTCATAGATTTTATGAAAATTAGTTTACGAATATGATTATATTTTAATATATATATATAACTAACAGTAATTAGATGGCAATGTAAAATGATTGTGAAAAATAATTTTTACAATATATGCAAAAAAAATTAGATAAAAATGTAAAATAATTTTATATTATAAGTCTAGAAATTAGAAAATAAAATAATTATAAAAAAATAGGTGTGTGTACAAAGAGAAAAATGGTATTTAAATAGCCTCGCCCATTGGACGAGAGTAATTAGATGCTCTGCACAAAGCCACCCAAACATTGGCCCAGAAAAAAGCAGAAGCGCCAGCACGCAGATAAAAATACTAGCAACAAATTTTTCTATAGAAATTTATGAACTCCATTAACGAACAATCGATATCAATAATAGTGTTTTTTAGTATAAAATAGAAAATGGGGCGTGGCCCAGTGGAGAAATGGGAACAACATTCACTAAAACAGTAAGGGAATTGATATGAGCTCCCACCCCAATAGCTAATTGTACCACTTTTTTAAAATGGAATGAAAAGACATTTATGCTTTCATACAAATTTACAACATAAATGTGTTTTCATCTTTATGTTGTAGTACATGACATATATACAAAATATACAATAAAAATACGTTTTCACGTACAAAATCTATAATGGAGACATGTTTTTGTTTTATATTTTATTCAATAAAATTATAATTTCATGGGAAGAATATTTTTGAAAAAAAATACCCTCTTGGAATCATTAGCAACTAAGTAACAACATAGAGCAATCCCAACATTTTTTGACCAAGTAGAGGCGTTTTTTTTTTCCTTTATTACCATTTGAGGGTTAATTTTAAATAATTATTCAAAAGAGGTCGGTCATAACATTTGTTACGACTATTGAATTAGAAGTTGTAACTAATGTTATGACTTATAAATTTTTTACTTTTTTTTAATTGAAATCTAAAAGAATTTATGACTTCAATTAAATTTTTAAAAAAAAATATTTACGACTTTAAAGTTATAATAAGTTTTTTTTTTACTTTTTTTAATTAAAGTTCTAAAATATTTTAAAACTTCAATTATTTCTTTTTTTATTCTACTACTTCAAATTCATTTTTTCTTTTTAACTTTATCACTTCAAAGTTGTAAAGTTTTTTTTTTATTTTTAAAAGTGATCAATTTTTTTTCCAAATTTTTAAAATCATAAATGATTTTTTAAATTTAATTATTTAATAAATAATAATAGTTTTACTTTTTTTAGTTTTATTTAATATTTTGTATATATGTTGTATATATTTTTATTTAATTTTTTCTATATTTTTTATATGTTTAATTTAATATTTTCTTAATTTTTAGTGTATTTAATTTTTAATATTTTTTTATATTCTTTTACTAATGTTAAGGTTTTTATTTAAAAAGACTTAAATTAAAAATTAAATATATCAAAAATATAAATAAAATAATATTAAAAATATATAAAATATTAAAAAAAGTAAAATTACATTTATTTATTAAATAATTAAATTAAAAAATATTTACATTTTTAAAAAATTGAAAAAAAAAATTTATCACTTTTTAACGTAAAAACAATTCACAACTTCAAAATCATAAAGTTACAAAAATAAAAACAAATTTTACGATTTTAAAGTCATAAAATAAAAACAAAAAATAGTTTTAATTAAAATAGTAAAATATTTTACGACTTCAGTTAAAAAAATAAAATAAAAAAATATCACAACTTTAAAGTAATAAATTTAAAATTACAAATCATAATATTAATTACAAATTCTAACTTAAAAGTCTGAATAAATATTACAATTTATTCCTTTTAAGATAATTATTTAAAATTGGTCCTAAAATGATAATAAGGTAAAAAAACACCACCTCATTGCTCAAAAAACCCAACCCCAACCCCCAAACGGTAAAACCCTCTATGCTATGCCGAAAGGGGGTTTTGCGTTATAATTCACCCTTTTTTCTCTCACTGTCACAAGACAACTCCTTCAGTAGAGTTGAGTTCCCAACGCAACACAGGCTCAAACAATGCCTTCGAATTCGAGTTCGAATTCAAAGCAAAAAAAGAAGCAATCCAAGCTTTTGCAGCAGTCATCATTGTCCTCCAATGCCGCCACCACGCCTTCCAACACGCTCCTACCTTCCGAACTTGCCTCCTTTTGCGAAGAAGCTTCTCGAAAGTTCCCTTCTCTCATCGCTAAATCCTCTTTCGTCGCCGAACTCGCCCACGTCGACGACACTATTCCTGTTTCTAACAGAATTTGGCTCTCCGCACCTTCCATGCTCTCCCTCTCTCTCCCCCCCGGTTCCACAGTCTCGGTAATCACCAACACAATATTCTCAATTTTAGGTTCCACAGTCTCTCCGCATCTTCCATTCTTTCGTATTTCTCAATTTTAGGTTTACTTACTCTTCTCAATATTGTTCAATTAAGTTTTTTTTTTTTTTAAGAATTAATGTTAATAGTATCAGTTTTTCTTCTTCTTTGTTTTGCGCTCATAGTTTCGTGTTGCTGTAACAGTTTATAATTGGACTCTATGTGACGCCGTTAGGCTTCTTTTACCGTTTTGGTTGATTTTCAGGTGTCTATTCCATCTTCGGGGGAGAAAATTTCGCAATTGCATAGCTTTCCTCTCGCATCGTTAGCTAATGAATGTGAAAAACTCTATGGATTGGAAAGTAGCAAAGCATTGGATGATTATGCGGGAAACTACTTTGTGCTTGCAACAGTGTTTCCTTCTAGTAAGGTTTGCCTAGCTACTATTTTTAATTTTTAATTTATAAAATGTAGGCTTAAATATGTTTTTGGTCACTGTAAGTTAGTATTTTTTTTTCATTTTTGGTCCCTTTTAAGTTCATTTTTCCAATTTTAGTCCATGTAAATTTGCGCCTTTTCAATTTTGGTCCCATGTAAACACAAACTGATGGAGACTATAAATAAAAAAAGTAGAATCTTAAAGGGACTAAAATTGAAAAACACAAACTTACAAGGACTCAAAATGAACAAAAAAACTTATAGGGACCAAAATTAGAAAAACGCTAACTTATAGAGACTAAAATTAAAAAAATAAACTTATAGTGACCAAAAATGAAAAAACACTAACTCACAGGACCAAAAAATATTTTAGCCTAAAATGTAATTGAAGGGTTACAATCCTTCTCTGTGTGTGTGTGTGTGTGTTTTAGTTCTTAAAATATACCCAATTTATGGCTTTAGTACTTATAAAAGGTAGGTCTTGTTTGATGCGTATTTTATTACGTAGGTTTTGAAGAATGGAGTACGCTTGTCTTCAAACCTTTATTATGCCATGGGATGTCCTGCTTTGGGCAAAAGTGTGTTTGTTCATCCAATATCTAGTACTGCAAATGGGATCAATGAACAACATTCTACAGGAAATAGTTGTCTGTCTATATATAATTGCAAGGAATTGTATCTTAAGTTGGTTCCTTCTAAGAATGGGCTACCATTGAAATTTAATAACTTTCCCTCATTGGGTGTTTCAAAGGTGAAATTTCATGTCCAATCTGAGAATGATACTGTTGCATCTCCTACAACACCTTCGAATGGATCAAAGTTTTCTAATGCTAGTGGGATGTCTTCTCCACTATTTGACGATTCAGCATCTAGTCTGCCAAATCAGAATAGTCAATCGTTGAATTCATTTGATGTTAGCTTAGCATTAGAGGATGAAAGTTCTAAAGAATTACTACTGACGAGTGCAAAACGATGGTTATATTCTCGCTCTTTACTTCTAGGGAATCTTGTCAATGTCCCAATGTTATCTGAGTTGTGCTTTTTCCAAGTCATAGGTGCTATGAAGCAGCCAGTTACCGAATCTGATCATTATCCATCAAATGGAAACAGTGATTTATATCCTGAGGATTCTGATATAGTAGATAGTGGAAATCAGGCTTTCACTGTTAATGATGAAACAAAGGTGTTTTTATCTCTGCCATCAAATACAGCATCTGAAGAGCCAATTCAAAGGGATATACCTTGTGTGAAATTAGAACACAAAGTTGCTAATGCTAGCTTACATGATAAAATCTCTAAATTGGGTGGTCTATCCAAAGAATATACACTTCTAAAGGACATAATTTCTTCGTCAGTGAGCGATGCTTTGTCAAGGTAGGTCTTGTCTGATTCATATTTTCAGTAGTTTTTCACGTGTGTATAACATTTAATGTTGAATACTTTTATTTTTTTTATTTCTTTGCCATAGGTTGGGTGTTGTTCTATGCATAATATTATGTTTTGATGGATTCAAGTAGTGCTCACTGTTAATTGAAGTTCCTGCCTGCCGCAAACTGATTATTTTTTGTGGATTTATATTATATTTGAGATGAAGGCTTGATATTTTCTTTATTTGAATTTTATGTTGTATATGTCTGATTAAAGATAGATCCCTTATAGTTTCATAAGGAAATGGAAAAATGGTTTAGAATTTAGAGTTTGATCATAATTCTTCTCTAGTAG
The DNA here is from genome assembly GCA_007407185.1 of Glycine tomentella. Classification (NCBI taxonomy): domain Eukaryota; kingdom Viridiplantae; phylum Streptophyta; class Magnoliopsida; order Fabales; family Fabaceae; genus Glycine; species Glycine tomentella. Next base: position 1,470,302 of record PYAF01005814.1, on the reverse strand, counting down.
TAGTTTGCGAAAAGATAGTTCAAGTGGTAGTCTCTTGTTCTTATTGGATTTAATTTGCATGTATTATCATTTTTTTGAAAATGTTATGTGATTCAGTTAATTCTTTGTTTTATTGTATAGTCAATTTATTAGAGGCATGGATTTTGACATTTTTTATGCCTGTCAATGACTGAATTTGTAGTTTGAAGTACTTACCTCCATGATCATAGTTATGTGTCTTCACATACTAACATGTGTACATGCAATTCTGCATGATTATGCTTCTTTTTTTTCCAAATTGTAGTTTTGGTTTAAGAACCACAAGAGGTGTTCTTCTTCATGGTCCACCTGGTACAGGAAAGACTTCCCTGGCTCAATTATGTGCTCATGATGTTGGAGTCAAATTTTTCCCAATAAATGGACCTGAAATTGTTACGCAATATTATGGGGAAAGTGAGCAACAATTGCATGAAGTTTTTGATTCAGCCATTCAAGCTGCACCTGCTGTGGTTAGATTTTTTTTCTCAAAATATTGTTTCATTTATTTCGATGTTGTGTTTGACTGAAATAATGTTTACACGAGCCGCATATCACAAGATAGTTGTTAAAGTTTTTCATTACTGTTTTAGACCTTTAGCAGTAAATCTTAGCATGTGTAATACTGCAATTATGCATGTAGTTACTGGTGGTTTTCTAATTGTGATTTCAATTCTGTTGCTTTTTTACCCCTTTTCACATTTGTGATACAACTAATGCATTTACAAAGAGACCCTTTTCTTAAGCATTCTGGCATAATATCTTTAATATGGTATATGTGGTGCTGATTTGTGGAGTCACTGAAACAACTAACATTTATGAGGCTTCATGAAATATATAAGAATGTTGGCTTAATAAATCAAGTGAAATCTTAAAGGAGGTACAATAAGATAACTGAAGTTTCTTAGGAATTCAATTACAAAAACTTGTTAATTGTGGAAACTGGTAAGATTCGAAGGCAATAGGATTATAGAATTGTATATAATGAAAATTTAAGCTTTATTTTGTCATTTAGTGCCCTGGTTTTTATTTCAAATTCTGGCTGAATTTTGGTGAAAAAATTATGGATAATATTTTTGTTTAATTCACTGAGAATAGCTCCACTTATTTTAAACCTGATGTTTTTCATGTTCAAAGTTCTTCTGAATGTGTGGTTTCTGTTATGTACAGGTATTCATTGATGAATTAGATGCAATTGCCCCTGCAAGGAAAGATGGAGGTGAAGAGCTATCTCAAAGATTGGTTGCAACTTTATTAAATCTGATGGATGGAATTAGTAGAAGTGAAGGGTTACTTGTAATTGCCGCCACTAACCGGCCTGACCATATTGAGCCAGCTCTCAGACGACCAGGAAGATTTGACAAGGAAATTGAAATTGGTATGAACTAAGCTAGAATCTCCACATGCAGTATGTGCTTTTTTTTGGGAGGCAGGGGGGATAATCACTACATGCTTTGTTGTGCAACTTTTGTCTTCTGTGAATCGTGAAAGGGAAAATTAGAATGCCAATTTGATCCTTGAATGCAACTTTTGTTTTCTGTTCATGAGTGACTTATACTTGTAAAATAATGTTAGTCTGAAGCATGCATTTTATTTAATAGATCATTTTTTCTGTTTTAAATACTTCAAGGGATTCACTGGAGAACACATGTACTATACAACTTCACCTAAAAAATCCATATGCAGGTGTGCCATCACCCAACCAACGTTCGGATATTTTGCTCACTCTTCTCAGTGAAATGGATCACACTCTCTCTAAGTTGCAAATTGAACACCTTGGCACCGCCACTCATGGATTTGTGGGTGCTGATCTAGCTGCACTTTGCAATGAGGCAGCCTTGATTTGTCTAAGGCGTTATGCTCATTTTAAGAAGACTTATGATTCTTGTTCTGATTATATAACAGAGCAACCTGCTCTGACAAATGGTGTAACAAACTCAAGAGATCATTCGGGTGATTCAACTTCATCTGTTTCAGATATGTCAGTGGCCTCCAGTCGTGTATTACCTTCCTGCATAATGGGAATGACTTCTGAAATTATGGAAATAATTCCTGATAATGGTGAAGAAGAACAGACTTTGAAAGTAAGCTTTGAAGATTTTCAGAAGGCTAGGATGAAAATAAGACCTAGTGCCATGAGAGAGGTATGGTTAATGCCACGAGTAGGATTTTGCAAACCAGTTTTTAATAAAATATATTATCTGTGAGCCAAGATTTGTCTTATTTATTTTGGCATTCCCAAATTTTTTGTTAATCCCTTCATGTTTCATACTTTCATATAATGAATTACTTGCCTAAATGCATAACCTGGCTCACCAAAATTACTTGTACAAGGAATGCCATCTCTAATCAATGCCCTCATTCAACTGTGATTTGTTATTGGTTGTAATCAGTATAATCAGTTTACAAGGTTGAAGGATAGACTCACCGCTCACATCTACAAAATTTCTTTTTTCTTTTATCTACACTTTGGTTGATACAAACTATCGAAGTTGAGGAACTTATGATCTGTAGTGAGATCTGTTCTCTTCATGCAAGGTTGCTGTTTATAACATGATTAGATATGCAGATCAGAATTTTCTACATTTTTTTTCTTGTGAAAATGGATTAGGAAGCATAATACTGTGGTTGTCAATTTTTTCTCTACTTAGGTAATCCTTGAGGTTCCAAAGGTTAATTGGAAAGATGTTGGTGGTCAAAAGGAGGTCAAAGCTCAATTGATGGAAGCCGTTGAATGGCCACAAAAACACCATGATGCATTCAATCGTATTGGGACACGCCCTCCTACTGGAGTATTGATGTTTGGGCCTCCAGGTTGTAGTAAAACCCTCATGGCACGTGCAGTTGCTTCTGAAGCAGGGTTGAACTTTCTAGCAGTCAAGGGTCCTGAACTCTTCAGCAAATGGGTTGGTGAATCTGAGAAGGCTGTCAGATCATTATTTGCAAAAGCAAGGGCCAATGCTCCATCAATAGTATTTTTTGATGAAATAGATAGTCTTGCTGTAATTCGCGGGAAGGAAAGTGATGGTGTTTCAGTGTCAGATAGGGTCATGAGTCAACTTCTTGTTGAGTTGGATGGTTAGTGATGAATCTTGAGTAGTGGAAATGTGAATTATTACTTATATAAACATATTGCTTTAGATTTAAGATAACTGATAAACTACTTAGGGCTCATTCAACTTGTGTATGGCTCCAACATGTTCATTTGATATCTGTTTGCCAGAAAATGAAATTTTGTGAAATCGGTTATTTTTTAACTTTGGACCGAGATCATATTTTTCTTTTGACAAAAACTTTAATCTATGTCAGGTCTGCATCAAAGAGTTAATGTTACTGTCATAGCTGCTACAAATATGCCAGACAAGATAGACCCTGCCCTTTTAAGGCCAGGTATTCTCTCTCTTCTGTTATTCTCCATGTCACTTACTCCTATTCCCATTCAGATACATGAAGGTGGATGAGTTGTATGAATAGCTTAAGTTTCAAATGACTGATGTAAGAGATTTACAGGACGCTTTGACCGTTTGCTATATGTTGGACCTCCAAATGAGGTGGACAGGGAAGAGATATTTCGCATACATCTGTGTAAAATCCCATGTGGTTCTGATGTTAGCCTTAAAGAACTTGCTCGACTCACAGATGGTTGTACAGGGGCTGATATATCATTGATTTGTCGGGAGGCAGCTGTTGCAGCAATTGAGGTTTGTCTGTCAACATGACTTCTGATGGATGTGTTGTCACTTGTCACAAAGTAAAATTTCTGATATTATGTTACCAGGAGAGACTTGATGCTTCAGTTATAACAATGGAGCATTTAAAGATGGCAATCAAACAGATCCAGCCATCAGAAGTTCAATCCTACCAAAAGCTGTCAACAAAATTTCAAAGGGCAGTCCACTGCTGTGATATAAAGGATGAATTCAATGATATGCGGTGCGACAGTAGATCTACTCAGTTTAACATTTGGTAAACATTTCTTATTCCAGTTTGTGATATTCAGAATGCCTTTGTTTCTTTTGGGACTGCAAGGTGGAATTAGAAATTCTAAATGTGTTTGTTGATCTCAGATGAAATCTGATTTTATTTACACCTTCAGTTATTACTAAATTGTCTTCTTTCTTTTAATTCTTTGAACAAGCAGGAAGTTCATAAAATCTTGCACATCGTTCCTCTATCAAATTCCATTTGTCATCTTTAATTTGAGAACTGCTCAAAGTAGTTAACCACAGTCCTCAGAGAAACTATTATGTGTGTCGTATTCCAGTGACTGGGCTCATGTGCATTACATGGGATCATCTGCACTGCGAACTGGCTAGATTGAACCTTTATTTGAAGTATGAGTGCAGTATCTATGAAACACCAGTAATGGGGATCAATGTCTTCACCAACAGAGGAGTTAACTAAGAGAAAAAAGTGTAATTGCCAAAATTTATGCTGAAAATCCCCCTTGACTGAATCATGATTAGCCTTTCCATTGGAAGATGAACATAATTTGAGAATGATTACTAACGTGGTCTCTCGGGGAAGTTTTGCTTGCTTGTTATTTTTGAAGTTGAGAGGTAGCAATGTTGTATGAGGAACTCGGCCATTCATACCTGTGCGTCATTCTCAACATGCCAATTTTCTGTAGGCCTCGACCACACAAGTTTCTACACAAAATCATAAGTTATCAAGTTTGTTGACAAAACTTAAGTACCGTGAGGAATATGTACAGTATATTAGCTGAGAGCAATGCATATACAGAATACTCATGATTTGGAAAATTCAATGCTTTGTGTTGTACTCCTTGAGTATTTTGGAACACTCAACTTGTAAGGTCACAGAAGTTGTAGATGAAATTTATTGACTAGAAGATGATAACACGATTTTAGATCGAATGTTTTTTTTTAGCGAATTGTTCAAAAGCTGCTTCTCTGAAAAGCTGATTTTGTTAACTTTTGTAGTTACTGCACTATTGACACATCATCGGATTATTATTATTAGTCTACCTTTGTTGTGTGTGGTTGCGTTGGGCTCAATGAATTTATTATTGAAATGTACAAGTAATTTTTTTTCTTACATTTTTTTAAGAAAATCTATTTCTTCCCTCAATCATTTCTCTACCCCCTATCCTTAGTTATGAATGATGCCTACTTGTTGGTATGAGATCCTTTTTGGTCAATGGGACTTTTGTGCACGAGATTAATCATTTTTTGGGTTTGATTATTTATCTTTTGCCACGTGTTTTCAGTGAGATTTGAATTTCAAAACTCAAGCAAAGTTTGTCTATATAAAATTCAGGTCGCCAACTGAGTTAGATCTGGATAATTTGTCTATGATTGTTGGATAAGCATAATGGATTTAAGATTGTAATTGGTAGTTTCTTAGGCTGTCATAATTTCATATGAATATTTAATAATTAAGCAATAACTTGACGTGACATGATTTTTGTCAGCTAGACTTTTCTGTCGTCGTTTAAATAGATTTACGTTAATTCGTCACTTATTTGTACCAAAAGAAAATTACACGGATAAAATTATTCTTTTCCTTTTCATTTTGCATCATTTGAATATTTAATTTTGTGGTACAAGATCTTTTCTCAAAAAGGAAAAATAAAAACTGTATGTGAAAATGTTCATATTTCTATTTGTTAGATTTGATCTTCGAAGTCAAAGAGTATTATTGCTCCAATAAAATAGGGTGCTAATTTAAACATTGAGAAATTAAGGCTTTGTTAAGATGAAATTATTGAAGTGCCTAATTTAATATTGAGGAAAGTAGAACACAATGTATGAAGACAGGGTGTTCGATATTTCTAATTCTAGATACATAGATAGTATATAGTTTTCAAGTGGTTGGCATTTTCCATGAATATTCCTCCTGGTAAGAGAAAAGGGGGGGAAAACAAGTCTACTACTACAATACAATACAAAGAGGTATTTCTTTGTCATAAATGCCAAGACATTAATGGTACAAGAGATACATACACCTGTCATGATATTGGTATTTTGTTTCAAACACGAAACATGGGTATCACATGGGGGTACCCTTATCATATTACTTTGATCCAATTGGTCCGTCAGTACTGTTGGAAATGCTGCTCGAGGAAACATGCCTTTCTAGGGACAATAATTGCACCATCTCCCTCTTTTGCTAATAATAGGTAGACAAACCCGCAACCCTTTCATGCGTCTAGTGTTTCGACCTCTGTGTGATTGGGGTATAAATCGATTTCTGAAGCCAACAGGTATCCCACTTGCAACAGTTCCCTTCTGGGCATTTCGTGCTTTCTGTTCCAACTCCAAAACAAATAAAGATACTACTTCCCTCACTTTTCCTTCATTTGTGTACTATCAATAATAACAACAATTTTCAGTCATCATAGATTAATTAAGTTGAGAACGATGAGACTATGTGAATTTGATTTTTATCGTGGATTGTGAGGATTTTGTTGATAAATAATTTATAAATATATCATGAATAATCAAACATTTTCCTATAAAAGAAAATAGAGATAATTTCCTTTGGGGGCCTAGTAGTAGGAGTAACCTTTTCTCATTAATTTATGACTCTTATTCCAATTGGTCCTTTTCCAATTTTTGGTATACACACTGTGTCTAATTCTTTGATTCAATCTAATTAATTAATTAAACCTCACCCATCGATTTCCCTAAGCTTGTGTTGTTGTGCATCATATATTCCTAATCCCGAATTCACTCACTTTCAACTTTGAAAGGTAAGCCAACACCAGCTCAACTCATTCCCTATCTACAAAACAAGAAAGAAATTCCACAAAGCCCAGAAAGAATCTTTGCATCTCTCTCCACATTCCTTCCTGGTCTCAAATCTTTCCCGTTCCCGTACAATTCATCCTTAATGCCCCTCTTCTCAATTCTTGCCCACCTTCATCCCCTCGCCGTGTGATGCACGCGCCAATGCCTCTGTCGGTCCAACCAAACATATTATGGGTTTGTTTATCTTGTTGCCATTTATCTCGAAGGTACAATACTCCGTGCATTTTTGGATTTTCTGTGAAATTGTTTTGATACACATTTTAAGAAAGATCTAATAGATTAAAGTAAACGAAAAATAAAAATAATGATCTTGATCTTTTATCAAAATTATTATTTGTCTTAAAAACAATTTTTTACGTCATTCTAAACATGTACATTTGCACATCCCAATAAATCATATAAACCATTTAATAAACTTAAAAGGCTAAAAACAAAAAACGGAAAAACCACTCCAATTTAGACACATTCTTCAAATTTCAACCAAGTCATCCTACGAAAGAAAAGACAAAATAAAAAATCAATCAACACATTTTTATCAAGATGTAGGCATTGAAAATTCCAGACTGGATCACGGAGGCGCGTAGAACAAACGCACCACCATGGGAAAAATTAAATAAAAAACCTGGAGCGATCTTGTAACACTCACTCTCAAGTAAGACCCCCAAATACAGGAAAAATAAAAATCATAAGGGAAAAAAAAAAAAAGCACAGTAACAATGCCCACAATAAAAAGCTGAAAAGAAAGAAAAAAACAAGATCCACCTCGAACCTCTCTCCACACCACACTCGACCACCACCACCACCTCCTCCTCCACCACTCTAAATCAAAATTCCCCTCCCAAAAACGAATCAAACCCCTGTCTCCACCACCACCACACCCTTGAACCGTTAAATTTAACCAAAAAACTAAACACCGTTACACCGATTCCTCCAAATTGAAAAAAAAAAAATGAGGGAAGACGATTCGAATTGGTTTTCGCGATGGGAAGAGGAACTTCCTTCTCCGGAAGAACTCATGCCTCTATCGCAAACCCTAATTACTCCCGATCTAGCCATGGCCTTCGACCTCCGAAACCCTCACACCATCAACACCGCACAGAATCAACACCACCACCACCACCAAAACCAACAACTACCGCAACTACAACAACCTTCGAACCCTTCCTCGCTCCCCAACCCGCAACAGCAGCAGCAACAACAACAACAACCCACCTCCGCCGAGTTCGCCGACTCCGGCGAGCTCGGCTCCGGCACCGCCGGCGAGGAGCCGGCGCGTACCCTAAAACGGCCCCGCCTCGTGTGGACCCCACAGCTCCACAAGCGCTTCGTCGACGCCGTCGCTCACCTCGGCATCAAAAACGCCGTTCCCAAGACCATAATGCAGCTCATGAGCGTCGACGGTTTGACCCGCGAAAACGTCGCTAGTCACTTGCAGAAGTACCGTCTTTACCTCAAGCGCATGCAGGGGATTTCCTCCGCCGGTCCCGGAGGCGGCGCCTCCGGCGCCGTTGCCGACCCCGCCACCGACCACTTGTTCGCCAGCTCGCCGGTGCCGGCGCATTTCTTGCACCCGGCCGCGAGGCCGAATTCGGATCAGTTCCTGCCGTTCGTGCCGGCGCTCCACCACCACCACCACCACCAGCAGATGGCGGCGGCGCAGTACCACCGGCAGGTGGGGCATTTCGTGTCGCCGCCGAACGGGCACTTCGAGAACCCGTTTATGTCTAGGCCGAATCTTCAGAGGATGGGGGGTGGTGGTGGTCCTGTGCAAAACAACCACCACCCTGCGAGTGGTTATGTGGAGGACATGGAGTCTGCTAATGCTGTCTCTGGAGGTAGAAAGGTTCTTACTCTGTTTCCAACTGGAGATGATTGATTCATTGGTTGAATTTGGGTTTCATATGATGATGATGATGGTAATAGTATAGTATAGTTCTCTTCGGTCTTTTTCTGGTATGTGTCACCGTCTCCTTGTTGTCTTGTGAATGTGAAGTTTATGTTTGGTCAGGGTCTTAGTTGGTAATTTTGTGTTTAGGGTTATTGGTAATTAATTTGGTGTTGCTAATTGGTGGTATTGGAGTCTAGAATTTTAAGTCTGCAGATTCAAAAGCTACAGAAGTCATGATGGAAAAAGTTCTGGTGGATTTGGAGTAATTAATTAGTTAACTACCTTGTGGTGGTAACGATCTACTTGGATAAACTTCTCTGTCGGCTTCTTGTGACTGACATTAATCATGATGTCACTTTGGGGGCGGGAATAGTAATGTAATTGTCTGTAATTCCGGGTGGGAATAGGTGGTTTCGTGGCGTTGGGGCTTCCTCTAGTTGTCTGGGGGTTGGTCATAACTGGATGGAATCTTGGGGGTTCACTGATTGGGAGGTTTTGTGTCGGTATTCATGGAGGGGGTGGCAAAAGCCGCCAATTTGGTACTTGTGTCTGCAGGTGGTAATAAACGTGTGTTACAGTTGGTAGAAACTAATGGAGGCGTATCTGATTGGCGTGTTTGGTTGTGAATTCTTCAACTAAATCCAGGAACCTCTACTGCGATAGACTTGTCGCCTTGTTGTCGAGTTTTTTATCATGTAGAGGTGAGTTGTACATTGTTTGATTCTATAGAAGACTTGAATGCCTGATGTGAGGCAACCGTTTAAAATTCTAATCTTACTCCGGTGTGGGGTCTATATGCTAGACGAACTCAAGTAAACTAGTTTCCATAATTTCTAGGTTTACCCTGCTTACAAAAACAATAAGTTCATGTTTACTTAATTGTGTATTTCTTCTTTGACTAGAATTTTCAGATTATAACATGTAATGTGACTCCTTGGGAATCTTATTATTTGATGATCAATTTGCTCATGACCTGTATCTTAGCTATGCTATGTTTTGGAGACATAAAGGATAATGATCTAACTGTTCACACTGGCATTCTTTTTCTGGTTTTGAATGGCATGGTAAAAGTACAAATGATTGGTGGGTATTGATATACAGAAACTTTAGACTCTGTTGGAATGCATTACCCAATATGATATGATACTATATGAGATAAAGTGATGAACATCTTGCACTTCAAAATTATATATACATATCAATAGTTGCCGTATCAAATGAGTGTAAGAGAAATAGCCATACATTGAAGATTAAGATTGGTTTTACTCAAATCTAATGTTCACAATCTATTTTATGGTATTATGGACAATATTAGTTCCTCTTAGGAGAGCATGGTCTCATTGGATAGTCTAAAAATTTTGACAACCAGTCATCTGTCTAATGCATTTTAAGATCATCATCTTCATTCTGGAAGTTTCCTCAGTCTCTACGGATAACTTCTTACTTCTGTTTGTGTAGTTGGTACTCTTTTTTATCTTAGTTGCAGTAGTTCAATGTCAAATTAAAATGGCAACTTAACTCCATAATTAGGTAGGGTCAGCATCACTTTAAAGTTACCCAAATAACGTGCTCATTGTAAGTGAAACTCCATGATTTCAATCTTAAGCTGTTTTGCTTCTCCAGTTTCCAGAGTTTCTTCATGTGTTAGTCATGTATTTTTCCTGAATGTATTTATATTTTGAAAGAAACATGGATTTAGCTTCAGCATGACAGAATTAATTTTTTTGCAAAAGCTTATAAACAAATTGTAGTCCTTCCTTTCATGGCTCGCATGACATTCCTTTTGTTGTTGATGGTCAATATATTAGTTTTGATGAACAAATCACCCTGCACACATTCATTATGATGAACATGAGCTGTAATGTTTTACAATGCAGCAACTAGCATGAATATTTTTCGAACTTTTGAGTCTTTTAAGTCATCCCATGTGGCAACCTTACGAATTTCTTTCTATCTTTCCACATGAAAAATATCGTTGCCATCTCTAACTACTTTTTTGGGTTTTCTCATTTTGTTAACCAACTTGTAGAGATTTGTGTCATTTACTCTTGGAACCAGACTTCCATCGCCCATGTATATCTATCAAGGAGAAAACGTGTTGTTGATACAAAGATATAGCAAACTAATCTGAGTGTCATAAATGAGTCTGTTTCAATAAATTTCTCCATAAGCAATTGAAAAGAAATTCATTTTATTTTTCTTTCCTATTTTATTTTCTTGAAAATGTTTATAAAAAAGTTTATCCAACATATCTAATTTACTTTTTGTCCGTTGTCCAAAACATTGTGTTGCCTTGTTCCTGGTTGGAAATATAAACTTTTCTAGAAGGTGTTTGGTTTGAGTTTTTTTTTTTTAAATTTTTAAGATTTAGAAAATATGTATTGAAAAAAAAGTATTTTAAGATATCATTGCGTTTTCACTTCTTTAGAAAAGGGTGCAAACATTTATTGTTGTTTTCAGGTTTTGATTGCTTTTGAAAATATTTTCAAAAAAAAAATATTTTTAAATTTTTAAATTGATGTATTTTTACTCTTATTTTCTGTTTTCTTTAAAAATAATTACAGAAAATATTTAAATCAAGTGTCATCTTATTACTGGTTATTTTTTCCTCCCAAGTTAGGTAAACAATTGACCTAGCTTTTTTTAAAAGAGAAATCAGAAGAGAAGAGTTTTCACCTAAATTAATTAGAGGAGATTTTATTACTAATAAAAAATTGAAGAAAAAAGAAGTTAACTCAAATAGAAAATGCAATGAGAAAATTGGTATGGCATACTTTACTGGTCAGTATATGCTTTTATCATAATAACAATGGTATATTATTATCTCGTTTTCTTAATGGTCACGCCAGCTACGACAGCAACACTAGGATCTCATCTCCTGGATTGTGAAAGAAAATTTCATTTATTTGACATTTTGTGCAACGTAATCGATTTTTTTACTCGAAAGGGGAAAACTTAACTCTTTTTTCAATGTTTAGTTCCTACAAGTAACTTGATATCGTACATATATCACTAGTCACTAACTTTGTGCGCTGAGCATTTGTCAAAACCCATATCGACATTTTGTCCACTTGCGACTAATCAGTTGTCTCCATGGTGCACTAGGTACCCGTCAAATCTTTAATGACTATTGCTATGCCAAGACTCAAGATAAAGTACATTTTTTTATATATACCAAATTGTTCATATGATAAATCATGATAACTTCCTTCTTTAAGTATGATTAGATACTAACCTCCAAGGGAAAGACAGATCTATCCTCTTATGCCATGACATGATGACAATGAGAAACGTATACCCTCAAGGAAAGACTGGATATAGGCAAGTATCTGTTCTTTTATTTATTTAACTTTTATATTAAATATGCATCAATTTTTTTCCTATGTGTATATTTTGAAAGAAAATTTAAAACAGTCAGATATTAAATGACATTTCTGTTAGCGAAAATTCAAACTTAGATATTCCACTTTGTGAGATACTAACTCATTTTACTAGATTCAATCCCGTTGGTTCTTCTACTCCAACTTTCATAGTATAGGATATAACAGATTATTTGCAATTGCAAGAGAATCATATGTAAAAAGAAACAAAAATTCCCTTTTGTGTCTTTGCTTCCCATACTGGACGAATGATTGATTGATACAAGGACAAATATTAGTAATATATTTTCTAAAACACTTATGACATTTTTTTATTATAACATAAAAAAATAAACACAATTCCTGTTAAATCATAAATGAAACTCATTTAACAGAGGCTTAAACTTGTATAATTTTGTAGAGTTTACATAAAAAAATGTTGAAGAGTATGTATATATTTCAATGAAGGATATTTTTGTCAAAGAAAAAGGCAGGCAGTGTGAAAAGCAAAAAGTGAGGTTTAAATAACAAACCCCGTACAAAACATATAGCTATTTTATGCAGCCCAATAAGAGTTTCCTATTCAAAGAGCACAATTTACGTGTAAGTGGGCCAACCAAATCTTGCCATTGTTTGGGCAATGGAAGAAGGTGGAAGACACAATGGTCAAACGAATGGAATAAAATCCAGATCATCTTCTGTATCCTTTGCTCAAATGGAAAATATACTTTCATAAATTATATAAAACATAAGCACGAGCCAGATAAATAAATAAATGATATTAAGCCAACTCAGAACCTTTTTGTTAATGATGCTCAATTTTGAGTTAATATTCTTCTATCAAATTTGTGATTTTATTACTGCTAGTTAAAGACTTAATTTTAAAAATATAAAAAATGCACATAAAAATAATTCAAAACGTCAGCAGAAAAGGTAAAATGTAATTTTTAAATTGATTTGTTAAAATAATTTTTTATTTGTAAATGTTCAAATCACGAAACCTTATAAAAAAAAACAAGAAACCATATCCTATACAGTATTTAATTATTATTTTTCACTTGCGGACAGAAAAAAAATGTTTTCAGGTTTTTAATTGGATCTAGTTTTTTTATTCATTAATTGGATCTAGTTTTTCTTATAGGAAACAAATACAACTTTTTTTTATAAAAAAAAAAAAATAGAACTTAACTCCATTGTTCTCAGTTCTCACTCACGCGCAGTTTGTCGTATGCCATTTGCATAGTAGATAAAGGATGGCCTGAAAATCGTGACTAGTTAAATACCCCGTGCAAGGGGTATTAATTTTACAATTTACAAATTTTTATATTATTATATTTTTTTAATGTAGCTACTTTATTTTGATTCAAAAATGTATGCTATTATTTTTATTTAAGATAACATTTAATTTATTTTTATTATTCTAATTATAATAAATATTTATGATCATTTAATAAAATCATGTAAAGAAGTTTCTATAATTATAAAAAAAATGCTATTTTATTATTCTATTGGTGATTAATAAGATTTTTCAGGAAAAAAATAGTTATTTGACAAAATCAGAAAATATTTAATGGGAAGGAATTAAATTATGTTGGTTTAATTTTAACAACTATTATATTATTTTTATAATTTAATATATAATGTGATTTTTATTGATTCAAATGTTGAATTATATTTATATATTATTAAGATTTTCTTTGTCAAATTTTATCAAAATATAATAACAAAAAGATAATAAAATGATTCATATTTAATATATTTTGAAATATATATTATGTGGATTTTAATCTTATATAAATGAGGTAGCAAATGATTTTGGATTAATATAAAATTTTGCATGTATAATTTATGTGAAAGAGAAATAAATTATTATTTAATTAAAATTATAGAATAATATAATAATTATGAAAGTTATATAAGAATAATTTGATCATTTTTATATTTAATACCAATGTTGGAAAAAAATTCAAAATGTTTTTTTTTTTAGTTAAACCAAATCAAATAATTTAATTCGACCGGATAAACTTTTGTAATCCACACCATAGTCCATCCAAATGGATGGTTTGGTCGATAAAATAAATTTATCAGCCAAATTATTTTTTAATGACCTCCATCTAGCTGGCGTCCTTATCCTTACAGAATGAGATACAGATCAACCAATATTAAAATGCTATCACAGCTCTGCTTTACTTCAAGCAAGGGTAGGTGTCCTCATCAAAATTACCAAGTAAATAACTAGTCGTTAAGTTACATGATAATTTTGGCACTATTTTTTTTTATCAAATTAGTTATTTAAATTTTATAAATAGGAACGAAGAAGATAGTGCTATTTTTTTTATTAAGTAATGAATAATACGAGTAAAATCATGAAAATTATTAGAATATAATTAATTACTTGACCAATAGTAATTACATACTTCTAATGTTTTAAATCATTTATTATCTTATATGAAAATATTTTTATTTTATTTTTACTAACAAATGTTTTTAATAAATAAAATAAAATGACTCAAATGAACTCGTTAATGTTTTTTAAAAATTATATTATAAAAAAATTGATGATTTTATCAATTATTTCTTCGATCGAGGATTTATTACTTTCAGAAATAGAGAATAGTCTAACATTTTAGTT
>PYAF01005814.1:1431833-1452005 GCA_007407185.1 Glycine tomentella | reverse complement strand
GGTGACGAATATTGAAGGGGAGAGGCACCAGAAGAAATGCCGGATGAAGAAGAAGAATCCATAAGTTACTGTGAAGGACAGGAACAAACGCAATTGGAGGTGACTAGATAGTGTTTATGGGAAATGACAGAGAGAGATGACTTAAGGTTTTTCAAAAGAAAATGGGTTTCAGAGTTGCAGAACGATAATAAGGAAACCTACTCTTGATACCATGTTGAAATATAAACAATGAACACTCTTTTTCATTCATTCAGATTGAAACCCAAAGGGTTCATTATATACAACTAATTCTAATATTCTAGAATATTCCACAAATCCAAATAAGCAATACTTCGACAACAACATCTAAATAGTAAAAAATAAATGCAATAACAGTAAGAAACACACAGACTCACAGAGTATCTTAGTCAAGTCTTATGTAAAAATTTCATATTATGTTTATTTTGTCGTGTAGTTTCCAACTCAGGTCTTATGTAACAATTTTCCAGGGCTCGGGCTTCTGTACATCACTTAAAGTAATCTTACATTAAGATGGAACTTTGACAGTTTAAAATTAACACCAATAAGTTTATGACCTACTTCAGTACAGTGTAGCTTAAATCCTATTTCCGGACAAGGTTTTGCATATACTAAGAGACTGGAAAGCTTGATTTATAACCCATGAAATGGGAGGGGTAATGAACATTTGTAGTCCATGGTGGATACCATGTTTTTGAAAATTCAAAACATAAAAATGATACAATAAAATACAATTTATGAACTCTGGTAATTGAGGTGCTTCCCTATCTCATCTCAAGCTAATCCTCTAAAATTTTATTTGGAAGAAACATACATAACTACATAGCCTACGATCACATCAACTTTAATGAACATAATTTTCAATAAAGCCCCCCAAATTACAATCCTATTTATTGATTATTCCCAAAGAACAACCTCAACGACACACATTAAAATTAGAGTCTCAATTAAACAGGGAATAACCACAATCATCCCAGATCTGACTTCAATTAACCTAAACATAGCCGAGAGGCAAAAACACAGATCCTTACCAAAAACCTACAACGAAAAAAAAAATCCAAAGGGTTCAAAGCAAAAAACGAGCTCAAGCAACAATTTTGAAGCATACCCACCACGCGGAAACATAGAAATAACAAAAACAGCCACACCCCAGAAACAAAAAAATAAAAAATTCAAATAAAAAAATAGAGATAGAGAAAAACGTTATTAAGAAGAGACTAACTGGTGAGGCGGTGACGAGGGTTCTGGAGAGCCTCGACCAAAAAGGGGTCAACCATTGATTCCTTGTCTTTGAATCCAGAAACCGAATCGTTGGAGAGAGACGGCGAATCCATATTTAAGGAATAATAACAACGATAATTTAATTATAATAAAAAGATAAATTACAATGATAACAATAAGGATAATAATATAGTTGTTCCTTCTTCCCTCCCTTGCCTAAAGGGTAAGGGTCAGGAGAATAAGAAGAAGAGAGAAGAGAGAAGGGAGAAGGATTTGTGCCTTAAAAGCATAGGAAAAAGAAAGGTATAGATTAGATTAGAAATCCAATCCAAACCCAACTCAACCCAACAACTTCTTCTTCTCTCTCTTGCAGGGAACAAAATTTGGTGACAATGAATAAATGTTTTATATTTCCTTTCCCAAATCTTCTTTCATCCCTCTTTTTTCCATTCTTTAATGTGAACAGACAAAAAGGGTCACCGCGTTAGGTTAGCGTTAGCGTTATCTTCTTTGTACGGTTCCCTCTTTCCACAATTCCACCCATCACAAAATCACTAATTCCACACTCCTATTATCTTTTTGCTTTTTCTTTCAACAAAAAAATCTCATCAGAATAGCATTTTTTATTTTATTTTAATTTTTAAAAAATGTTGTTCTATTTTTTCATTTTTAATTTGAAAATATTTCAATTTTAATCTTTAAAATAGTTCCAATTAATATTTAATTATGACTATAAACTGTTAGAGACACACTTTGAGAAACATAATATAAATAATTTTAAATTAAAGAGACAAAAATGAAATTAAAATATGGAGAATTCAAACTGAACTTACAATATTTTAGAAAGGAAAAAAACATTTTTTTAATCTTTTTTTATGAATTTAACTGGCTTTGGTAAAAAAGAATGTAACTTGCTGACGTACAATTTTTTTCCTTAATGTCATGGTTTTTTTATATGAAAAAGTCAATAACTAATCTCATACGATATCTTTGGATTAGCGGTGGAAAATAGAATAAAATGAATAAAAATATATTAGCATGTAACGGATTGGAATAAAGTATAATAAAAATATCATCCCATTACAATTAAAAAATCAAAATTTTATAAGGCTAGAGTATTACAAAAATCAAAATTGGTAAGTTTTTCATATAATAATTATCATTATGTCTAGCTTGGACCACTTTACTAAGCAATTTATGGACCATTATTTTTAATCACTAGATCACTTTAATGATTATGGGTCATTTCATACATGATTTTACAAATCTCATTTAGTAAATTTTTTACCATCATTTATCATTGCCAAAATAAAGTTTTATTTTTATTTTTCTTTCTTCGCCACCTTCATCCTAGACATGGCAGCAGAACTCGAACATGTGGATACCCGTTCGAATCTGTCCCGATTTTAACAGAAAAAAATTGAGTTTATCGAGTTCGGATTTGGGTTTTTCCCAATAGCCAGAAGCATGGACGAGGACGGGTATGAGATTACTGATACCTGCCTCGCACCTACACCCGCCCTATAATAAATAATATTAAAAAAATATTATTTTGTAATTTATTTAGTTTAATTGATTGATTTTTTTTGTAATTTTTAAATTATAATCTGATATTTTGAATGTAGTTTTGTTATTGTTTTTTTTTGTTATGTAATTAGTTTTTCGTCTTATTTTTCAATAAAAAACTATATTATTATTTTTTTAATTTTAATCAAATAGCGAGGACAGGAATGAGGATAGGTTTTAAAACCCGACGGGAATCGAGGGCGGGGGCGGGGAGCGATTTTTGAGTCTGAGAATGCAATACTTGCCCCCGTTCCTCTTCGTTGCCATGCCTACTCCATCCTTTCTTTTATCTTTTATGGTGATCTCAAAACTTCATTATAGTATACTCGTCAATCTCCACACCCTGGTCAACAATGATGATAAGGTTGAAGGAAAACAGGTCATCGTGGAACGGTAAGAGAAGTGTGTTTCTCCTTGATGAATAGTTCACCATATGGACCTCCCATTATCGTTGATGAGATTCGCAGCTTAGTCATGCTTCTGTAGGACCTTTGTTGGCATCTGTATCAAGCACCATGGGATTGAACAACAATGTTTTTCTTGGAAAACAAACTTGTGATGGCAGCTCGCATGGCTAGTAAAGCAAATATGATGGTGCGATGGGTTATGTATATCTTATAGTGACGAATCTTATGGAATTTTTAAACTTGTCTTAAAAAAATCCCAATAAAAATCGCTAATCATAAACAAAACCACAAGGTCAAATATGTAAAGCAATTAAGCATATATTCCCCTTAAACACAAAAAATTGAATAAGTAATATCAAAAACAAATCAACAATCACATTGAAACAACAAAGCGATGTCGTTTTGAGTAATTTGAAAGAAAGAAAAAATTGTATGACCCAACTTGGATCATCAGATTAATTATTAGTTCAATCACAACCTCGACCGGGTTGCACTTGATCATATCAGGTTGACTACATGATCGATCTTATAGTCAACCCGACTGACCACCAATTCACGATCAAACTCGAACCACCTAAATCAATCAATAAAGCTATGTGCTAAGCTATAAAACATTTGTATATTGTATGAAACTTAATAACATTTTATAATTTGTACTAGATTAGTACTATTTTGTTTTTATAAGTAGGAATCAAAGACAATGTTAAAAAAATTATAATAACTTATGCACTTTAGATCTTCTTAATTGATTTATTTTGATTTAAAGTTAAAAAGAAAATGAAAACAATCAAATCAAAATTCTTAGTGTAGTAAGAGGACAACAATAATCAAGCTAGTCTAATTTGCAATTTTGAAAAGTGATTATATTTATTCCTGTACTCTTTTCTTTTTTTTTTCTCGTGTTTATCCTTTTTTCAGTTTTTTTATTATATTATTATTTTTTATCTTCACTCCCATCCACTCCACGGAATGGACGTTCATATTTTTCCAATGCCAAGTGACAACAAAGTACTTTGAGAGGTAATTGTAAAGAACTCTCAAAATCAAATACTATTTCCACCCCGTGATATGATAGCATAAGCATAGCTTGTACATTTGAAGTCGTTGAGGTGTTCAACTAATTTTGGACAGACTCGAAACTCTACTTTTCCATACGACAGGCTAGTCGGCGTTTGACCCACACTCTACAGAAAGGGTACTACTTTACCAATACCTAATATACATGAAGAGCATCAAAATAAATAATAATATATATTAAATAATTATCCTACATAGTCACAGGTCCAGTTTTCTTTTGAACCTAACCTCTAACCCAGCTCATTCTTCTTAAATAAAAACAAAATTAAAAATTAAAATATGTAGTAATTGATTACTATACCTTTTGTACCAATATGTTGTGTTTGTAGTTTGGTTTAAACCCTTTTCGTAAGTAAGAAAAATCCAATCAAATCTTTACATAAGGTTTAATTTTTTTATCAATCGATAAATAAAAAATTGATTAATTAAAATAACAATACAAATTTGAATCAAAACATGATATTTTCTAGTGAATAAATTTCAACTAATTCAAGACATTATTTTATTTATAACTAGGATTAGATTTTTTTTGAGTTACAATGACAAAGAAGTTAGAACTTAAAACCTTTTGAATTTTATTTGTTAAAAGTTTTTAAAGATATTGTTTTTATTTAATTTTATTTTCCTTTTTAATCTTTTTGTATTTTTTATTTTTGACAAAAATACTTTTAATTACTTTACCATTTTTATTCAATAAACAATAAATACTATAATTTAATAAGATAACTTGATTTTCTCTTTTGTAAAGACTAAAAACGATGACTAGATCATAAAAAATGACTAATGTACAATTAAGTAATTTACAAAAAATAATTAAATAGAAAGAGTAAAATAGTAAACCTCAACAAATTAAAATATATTTTTGAAAAATAATAAATTATTAATAAAGTTAACATTATTAACTAATCAACATGTATTAATTCAGGAAGTTTTGTGTATAAGTATAGCAAGTTATTTTTTATGAAGGGAGTATAGTAAGTTATTAGTAACATTCTATTTTTTATATATAAAAAAAAAAATTCATTTACAACGTGACACCGTACGTCGCGGCCGTTGAAAGTAACCGAACGTAGCGGAAACGTAACTCCTCGTCACTGGATCTCGTTTTCCACTTTCCCCCATTATTATCCCTCGCATACTCAGAAGTTTCCATACACACTTTTCTTCCCATCATAGCACTAAATAATTAATTAAATACTCATTATCCAAAATATTGTTGTCGTTGATTGATAATAATAATATAATAATATTGCTTCAAAATAATAATAATAATAATATAATAATTAAAAAAGATAAATAATAATTAGTATTCTTGCCATATTGGTTAAGAAATTAAATGAGTGTATTCAATTAAAATTTTAAAATATTATTTTGGCATAAAAAATCTAGTAGATTTTAAAGGACTTTATTAGAATATAATGATTTTTAAAATTTTTATGATTTTGATTTTGTAATTTAGATTTTTAATCAACTTATAAAATATAAATTCATAAGATTTGAAAGAATATTATGAACTTTTTAAATTTTAAAAAATATTTAAAATAATTGATAAAAATTCATAAATTTTGTCTATATAATACTTTAAATAAAATTCATTTTATACAAAGAATCTTAAACTTGTTACACAACAAATCAATTTTCCCTAATATATTTATAAACACAATATATTTATTCTCCTTTAATTATCAATCATGTTAATTGTATAAAAACTATATACTATAATGTCTATTAGTAATGTGAATACTTATAGTTATTTCCACAATAACAATTGTTTCAAACATTATTTATATATTTATCTACTTATACATGAGTCAACTTCTCATATTCATTAAAACTATATATTTATCGTGTTCATATATGTATTTGCGTTCATTTATATGTATAAGCATATAGTTAAAATGTCCTCAAATTCAAAGAATTGGAAAATATATCATATTACAGAACATGTTGACCATTGGTCGAAGTAAAAAATATTATGAATGTCTACCATTTTTAATAAAGAGATAGAGAATTATCTGTGATTGAAAAAAAAATGTCAATTTGCAAGCAAGAAAGAAAGAAAGTCTCATAAAATTTTAAGGGTTTGAGTGAGACTGTGTAATGAGTATTTTCTCATAAAAAGTCTCATAAAATTCATTATCAAGAAGAATCATTGAAATTTGTATACTTTTAAATATTAGAAAAAAATTTAATTGAATACGAACAAACTTTATTGAATTTCTTAAAAAATCCTAATATAATTGATTGAATACCACAAGAAGAATTATTATTTTTGAAAAATATTAATTGAATATCTCAAAATTTTTATTTTAAAAAAAAAGTCTTTTAAAATCTTAATTAAATACACCCCTAAAAAATATTTTTAATTAAAATATGTAAAATTATATTTTTCATGACTTATTTTTGTCTCTTGTTATGATTTTTAATAAATATTTTTTCTTTTAATTTTTTAAATAATATTTCTAAGGCAAGCAAATATCCTAAAAAATATTTTCTTCACCCCAAAATAATATTAGTCTGAGATTATTTTACACAAAATAAGAAAAAAAATATCATTATCAATTTATTTATAAATTTTATTATTTATCATAAATATTACAAGGAAGGTAAGTAAAAAATATAGCTATTATTCCATTTAAAAAGTAAAATACAATTATTTTAGCTAAATTTTATCTCAAACACAATAAATAATTATAATGGGAGGAGACATTAAAACGGTGTCGCTTGTAATAACATTCCATAAAATCGCATTAATAAGCAATGGCCGCTCCTCGCAACGCGTGGTACATACGAGTCAGCGGAAGACGAGAACACAGACAAAGCAAGTATTCATTACAGTACACGGTTTCAAGCGCGTGATACCACGCGCACTGCTTCAAATAACGAACGAAACCATAAAAATTCCCAAAACCCATTTCTCAGAAACATTCTTCTCCTCCATTTCTCAGAAACCCTCACCAATGACTGAGTCGATGCCCGCCGCGGAGCCGTCGCCGGATCCTCCGGCGTCCGATCTCGTGTTCGACGACTTCTCCTCCGACTTAAACGCCTTCTCCATCCCCTCCATGGACTCGCTCTTCAACACCACTGACGCGCTCCCCTTCGCCTCCGATCTCGAATTCGGCATGGATTTCGACAACAACGGAGAATTCGAAATCACCTTCGACGACCTCGACGACATCCTCATCCCCTCCGACGCCGAGGATTTCCTCCTCCCCGACGCCTGTAACCCTGATTACGCCTCCGCTTCGCCGCCGATCGACGCAAAGAATTCCGATTCGCCGGATTCCGACGCGTCCGCGGTTTCCGGCGACGGCGTTTCCAGGTTTTTCAATTCGCAGGTGTGGGAATCGGATTCGGCGGATAATGTTATGGTTTCGAGCGTTCCGTCGCCGGAGGCTGAGTTTTGCGACCGGGAGGAGTCTTCTAACGGACCGGTTTCGTCGCAGGGTTCCGGCAACGGCGGATCGGGTGTATACGAGGCCATGCACTCGCCCTCACCTGATTCCGGCCCTTACGAGAGGGACATAACATCGTCTCATGCGCATGCAGTTACAAACAATGGTGTGAAAATGGAGGAAGCTCCAGCTTTTGATCTGAAGAGAAAGAAAGAAAATTGCGATGGAAGTGCTACCAAGCACAGAAGGTTCTCTTCCTCGGTGGAGAATAATGATAATAAGACTGAGAAACAGTCTCAGTCTGATGTGAATGGAATTGACGATGAGGATGAGAAAAGGAAGGCAAGGTTGATGAGGAACAGGGAAAGTGCACAGCTTTCTAGGCAGAGGAAGAAGCATTACGTGGAGGAGCTTGAGGAGAAAGTGAGATCGTTGAATTCCATCATTGCTGATATGAGTAGTAGGATGTCGTATGTGGTGGCTGAGAATGCTACACTTAGACAGCAAGTGGGTGCTGCTGGTGTCATGTGTCCTCCTCCTCCTGCACCTGCTCCTGGGATGTACCCTCATCATCCTGCAATGGCACCTATGCCTTATCCATGGATGCCTTGTGCTCCTTATGTTGTTAAGCCTCAAGGGTCTCAGGTTCCTTTGGTTCCGATTCCTAGGTTGAAGCCTCAGCAACCTGCTTCAGCCCCCAAGGGTAAAAAGAATGAGAACAAGAAGAGTGAGAGGAAAACTAAGAAGGTTGCTAGCATTAGTTTGTTGGGTTTGTTTTTCTTTATCATGCTTTTTGGTGGGCTTGTTCCTCTTGTTGATTTTAGGTTTGGGGGTTTAGTGGAGAATGTTCCTGGTTCTGGTAGGTCTAGTTATGTTAGTGATAGGGTGTATGGTCATGGTGGAGGGAAGTTTTGGTCTTTGAATGGGTCTGAAAGAGATGAGGATGTAGGGTTTTCTAATGGTGGGAGGTTTAGTGTTTCTGACAGAGTGAATTATGAGCGTGGCAGGAATTTTAGAGAAGAAAGGCATGATCGTCGGAAAGGCTCGGATGATTTCGGTCGTCAAAGCAATGCCAGTGAGCCTCTTGTTGCTTCTCTGTATGTACCTAGGAATAATAAGATGGTGAAGATTGATGGGAACTTGATTATCCATTCCATTATGGCCAGTGAGAAAGCCATGGCATCTCAAACTGGTGAGGCAAAGAAGGACAAGAGAGAAACTGGGTTGGCCATTCCTAAGGATTTGGATTCTGCATTGGCTATTCCTGGAGTTGGAAGAAGCAGAGGTCAACATCCGCATGTGTATAGGGTTTCTCCTGAACAGAGGAAGGCTCTTGGCTCTGGTTCAACCAAAGCTTTGAAGGACCATATGAAGTCCTCTGCAACTGATGGTAAAATGCAACAGTGGTTCCATGAAGGTCTCGTAGGTAATTATCCGTATATTCTGACATTCCTTCTGAATTTTACTCTGTAATTGTATAAGTTGCGTGATAGGGATGAAAATGTTACATTAATTCTTTCTCCATTGACTTATTTTATGTCTTTTTGATTTCTGTCTAACCTTAATTTGTGAATATTGTAGCATATATTATAGGTTTAAGGCTTTTAATTTTGGTGATGATCAAGTCTTGAATATGCTATCTATGCTAACATGTTTTGTGTTTGCTTTTGCTGTTCCTTGGTTTCCTTTGAAGATGTTATATTTGCCAACATTTTTTGTGAGGAAGTCTTTCAGTGTGTCTGCCAAAGTGGTTAGATGGACTACTTTGGCTCTTTGGCAGTCTCAAACTAGTGTGATGAGCTTGGCTTTAATAGTGATTAATTTACAAAGTATCCAGTTAATTTTGCATGTTTTGGTTCATTTTGATCTTTGTTATAGAATAGCTTTTCTTAGGCCATGTTCTCTGTTGAATATAAGAGCTGAAAACAATGTCTTTGAGATTCCACCTCTCAATCATGCTTGAGCAAAGTTTTTTGCTAGTTGTCTAAACTAAAATAAAGGACCTGTTGGCCTATTCTCTGATAACCACATAACATAGAAAATATACACTGAGTTCTCCCATTCCTTGATGCAGGGCCAATGTTAAGTTCTGGCACGTGCACTGAAGTTTTCCAGTTTGATGTTTCTCCAAGTCCTGGAGCAATAGTTCCTGCAACATCAGTAGCCAATGTTTCCACCAAAAACTGTCAGAATGCTACCAGTGTCAAAAAGACCAGGAATAGAAGAACCCTTTATGAGCTCCCAGAGCCGCTTAATCAATCTAGTCTGCACATAACTGAAGAACAAGTAAAGAATTTGCAGAAAGACCTCCTCCATGGTAATAAGTCTTCTATGGTAGTTTCAGTCCTTGTTGATCCCAAAGAGGTTGGTGATGGTGATGTTGATGTTGATGGCATGATGAGACCAAAGTCACTCTCTCGGATTTTTGTGGTTGTGCTAATTGATAGTATCAAATATGTCACTTACTCTTGTGGTCTGCCTCGTGCTTCTCCCCATTTGGTGACTGGTTACGTATGACAATCCTTCCTTCGGTAAAAAGTTTTGATGCAGCCGAAGCATCTAACCCGAGTTCTAGTTTCTGTAACAAAGGATGTGGGGAACTGGGAAGGAAAGAAACTAAACTCATCTCCAGTTTTGTACATATTAACCTATTTAAAGTAGCCGTCTTGAAAATGTACCTGAGAGTTTAGAAGCTGGGCTTGAATGGGGTTGACCAACTGCGTGTACTGAGTTTTTTTGATGGATTCTGCGTGTACTGAGTTGAGACCTTTCATAGAAACTTAATAATATATGCCCACCTTAGAGTTTAAAAGTGGTTCCCTTGTCATGCGTTATTGAATTTATAGTCGAAATGTGCTTGGGACAAAGCTTGTAAACTTGATTTTGGATAATTATGAATTTTATAAAATTGATTTTGATTAAAGCACGACCTTGATTTTATGATGTTTATGTTTTTGTAAAACTGATTTAGATTAAAAACCTGGAGAAGTGCTTTAGTCGCTTTTATTACATTGTGAAACTTTGAAAAGTTATTTTAGTTTTAAAAAAACTTACCTTATTTGACTAAATTATTTTATTTAGTCTCTAAAAGTGGATAATAATGTTATATTATTGTCTTTTAAATTAAAGAATTTTCAAATAAATTTTTGAAAGTGTAATTTGTCAATTCTACTAGTTCAAAGTTTATAAAAATGTAGTTTAATAACAGTTAGTAGTTAAATTTAGGAATTTAGATGAAACAATTAGAAGATTTAAATATTTATTTTAAAATTATAGAAATTAATATGAAAATGTATTACATTTTCAAGAATCAAAATATTAGTTTACATTATTTTCTTTTCTAGAATTATATTTTTTTCTCCTTCATATTCATGTTTGAAGGCCTTCGTGGATAATTTAAACAAGTTTTGGGAATAATTAATGTGATTTATATATGTTTTTGTGTTCATGTTTGGTCTAATTTAGAGGAATTGATTGAGTTTGAATCAATTTTCAAATCAAACAATTTTAAGTAAACTTTAACTTGATGGATGATTTTTAAAAATGATTGAAATTTGTTGTGTTCGAGAATTATATATATTTTTTTAAAAGGACTAAAATTTATCTAGTTGGTTATAAATATTCTTGCGAATATTTATATAATTTTTTTGGAAATAAAAGAATAAGGTGATATTTTTACTAAAAAATAATTATTTATCATATTAAATTATTTAATAAAAATAAAGTGATATTTTACTCCTTAAAAATGGTGATATTTTTACCACAATTTTTTTCAACTTGAGAATGCTAGAGAATTTCTAATGAGCATAATTTTTTATTATTATATTATTTGTACGAAATATTTATTGATTTTAACAATGATTAATCTTTATAAAAAAATATGATTTTGGTGAAGTCTTTTCTTTCAATCATTTTTTTCATCTATAAAACCTAAACTTGAGATCTTGCTTGAAAAAGCTAAGTTCAATACCACTCAAACGATGGAGTCTAGAGTATCTACTAAAACATGATGCGAAAGAAATAATGGCAATTGGATTTGTATCAAAGAGTTTTTAATCATGCAGTGAAATCGATAGCTTTGGTTATCTATAAGTTATTTTATTAACTTCGTCACTTAGCCATAGTACAAAGGCCATTTGGATCAATATTGTCGTCTCTCCCAAGGTCTTGTGCAACATTTTTTATACGAAAACATCCTAATTTAATTATAACAAAAATATCATTTACAAAAACATCCTATTTCAATTATTATTTTATGAAAAAAAAACACAAATTTTTATTATCACAACATTACAAAACTACCAAAAATTATATTGTTTTCATTACTTAACTTCAACATATTTTACAAAATTCTTTAATATTTTTATTATTTACTTTTCATATTATTTTTCATCAACTCAAACTTATGACAAAACTTTCATTCATATACATTTACCTAATCAATTAATATCATTTACATTAATATTATTTTATAAAAAAAACACAATTTTAAAATAACAACCTTACAAAATTATAACATAATTAATTGTATTAATTAAGTAACATCAATTCTATTTATTATTTCTCTTATTTTTACAATTTTTTAACTTCTTTCCTATTCATCTTTTTCAACATTTATCATACTTTTTCGAAAAATAATATTTTTTCCCATCATTATTATAAAACTAAAACCTTCAATTTTTTTTTCAAACCCCACTTTATTAAGAACCTTTTACATTTATTGGATTTTTTCTTCATGTTGATGCTATGTCTTGAAAGAAATTGCTTTAAACATTGGGAAACACAACGCCAGCAATCAACATTTCTCTGACGCAAATATTGTACAACCATGTGCACTGGACCATGTGCAGCATACAAATGTATTCTCGCTACCGATTCCATTGAAGGATTAAAAACTCCTTGATGCAAATCCAACGACCATTATTTCTTTCGTATCATATGCAACATGTTTCAGTAGCGTACCCTAGATTCCGTCCACTCAAACCAATAACTTATAAGTATCTCTAATAGGTACAATTTAAGTAACTTATTTTGAATTTCTTATCTTTTATTAAGTGGTTCCTAAAATATCACATTATATTCAGGTAATACATACGCATGCTGCTCCAATGATATAACAATCCACATTTTTATACTTTTTATTATTATTATTATTTATACTTACTTTTGTTTGAATTAAAATTTTATTATAAGAACTAAAAAAATAATTTTATTTTAGTTCAATTATTTTAATTAAGAGAAGAAAATATATTTTTAATTATAAACAACCATTGGTTATATAAGCAATCAAATTTAATTTTAAATAACTCAACATGACTTGCAGATCTCCTTCGATAGTAAAAAAAAAAAAAAAACTAAGTATCATAAAATAAGTAACTTGTTAAACAATGAACCATAAAGATATTCTTAGATTTATGTCAACAATTTTGTGAAAACATGGATAAAATGTTCACAACTTCAAATTTTCATGAAATTAAACTTTCTCTTGTATCAAATGTCCCCTTATATTAGATAAAAAATATTATATTGAATTTTACAATTAATTTATTTTTATAATAAAATATTTAAACATAAAACATTTTACTTTTAACATTAATTTCCAAAAATAATTTTATTCAAAATAATACACAAATATTGACCGAAATACACTTAATCTGGTTACTAAATTGATTTGTTGAAACTAGAGTCAAATCATGCAGTTTACGCAATTTGGATTAAAAATAAAGGTTTTACGTGTCCAATACACTTAATCTGGTTACTAAATTGATTTGTTTAAGGTAGAGTCAAAGCATGCAGTATACGCAATTTAGATTAAGAATAGAGGTTCTATGTGTTCATTTATAGAAGGATTAAAATTAGATGGTTAAGTCTCAATGTTTACTTGATCTAGGCTATTAAATTTTTTAAGGAAAAGGGAAAAGAAATTAATTTTTTTTATCGCTGGATTAACTAATTTGAGATTGTTTCAACTTAACTTGTGCTCTAGACCAATAAAGATATTGTGTTGAGAGTGCGTAATGTATGCGGGTGCACTATGTTCTCTTCCTTATATGTTTATCTTTTGCAATAAAGAAAAGTTATTTTTATCATATCATATTAGTAGAAAGATTTAGAATCATTGTATTTCAGATCCAACAGTCTAAGTCAGTATATTTTGATAATAAAAAAAAGCATTAAAAATTACACCTTAGATGATCAAGGTAAAGGGAACACTTATGTTGAGGCCATTGAAATTTCAATTTTGCACAATTACGTGATAAGAAAGTTGTAGAGCTCATTAACACTGAAAAGTGAGAACATCAAGAATAATTGTGACGATAATATGAAAAAAGACATTCAGGCAAATGATACTGTGTTGTCTGTGACTCAAAATCTGTTGTTCAATCTGATGGACATTCGGTTCGATGAGGATTGTCTGTTGTAATCAGATTGATGCTCACTCAGATAGAACAGTGTTTCATTAATCTGATACACATCAAACTGTTGAGTGTTTTATGTTAGGCTTATATTGTTGATTCTTAGTGACTGGGGGCCTATAAATATAGGTCACGGGATCTTTGTTTAAGAGTAGCTAACTGTATTCAGTGTGAGAGGCAATGTGATTGCTGTGAGAAACAGAGAGAACACTAGGTACGAAGAGAGAAACAGAGTGAGGCTTGAGTTCCTGTTGAGAGTTTTTCTTAAATGTAAGGGTAGAACCAACGGGGTTCTATGTTGTATCTGGTTGATTTTGGTTTCAAAATGGAGTTGTTATTCTCGTGGATGTAGGCTATATTGGCTAAACCACGTAATTACAGTGTGTTCTTGTTTTACATTCTTGCTTTTGGGTTTTGCGTTTCTTTCTTATTGAATGTTCATGGTTTCTTGGTAGTTTGTATTTCCTTTTGGTTATTGGAAATTAGAACCAACAAGTGGCACCATCTCTAGGGAGAAAGAAAAGGAATCAAGAAATCAAGAAAGGTGAACCATGGGTACCAAGTATGATATCGACAAGTTTTCTGGAAACAACGATTTTGGGTTTGTAGAAGATCAGACTAAGGTATGTCTCTTGAAGAAATCATTATATGGCTTGAAACAGAGCCACGTCAGTGGTACAAGTAGTTTGATGACTTTCTTTCGAGGATAGGTTTTCTAAGGAGTAGTTATGATAGTTGTGTCTACATCTTGAGAAGAGAAGAAAAATGTGTCCTTTTCTTGCTCCTATATGTAGATGATATTCTTATAGCTAGCTCAAGCAAGGATGAGACTAGTAGGCTTAAGGAGAGGTTAAGTTTGGAATTTGAGATGAAGGATCTTGATATTGCAAGGAGAATTCTTGGGATGGATATTGTAAGAAATCAGATGAAGGGAGAATTGTTCTTATCGCAAGGCTAATTGAAGAAAGTAGTGAAAAGGTTTAGGATGCATCAATCTAAACCTGTAAGCACTCCTTTGGGACATCAGACTAAACTCTCAATTACTCAAGCTCCTCATACTGAAGAGGAAAGGAGGAAGATGGTTACTATTCCATATGCTAGTGGAGTAGGAAGCATCATGTATGGTATGGTCTGTAGTAGGCCAAACTTGGCCCATGCTGTTAGCATTATAAGCAGGTTTATGGCAGATCCATGTCAAGCTCATTGGGAGGCTTTGAACTGGGTATTGAGGTATGTGAATGGATCTCTAGAATCTGATATGAAGTACAAGAAAGCAGCTCAAGGTGGAGATGCTCTTATGGGGTATGTTGTTGGGTAATTTCCGTTTTTAGTTGATTGATAACTTCCGTTTTTAGTTGATTGATATTTTTCTGTTTTTATTTGATTATGTTTTTATTTGATGGCTTAGGCCCAACCCATTGTAAACCCAATTCATCCTATAAATAGATGAGTAAGGGTGGAGGCAAGACACACAGAAATTTAAGAGCCTCAAGTGACAGTCTTGAGTGTCATATTTGAGCAAGCCACAGTGCTTGCATATTTGAGAGCTTAGAGTGAAACACTGTGAGCATTTGAATGATCACTATTGTTGGAGAGGTTGAGTGTACCACCGCATTGGTGTGTTTTTGATTCATTGTAACCGATTATTGTTATAGTGGATTTTGATACTAGATTAGGTCCCGTGAGTTTTTCCTTTTTTCACATTGAGGAAGGTTTTTTCACGTAAAACAAATTCTGATTGTCTCTCTCTCTCCCTTTTGATTTTATTTCTGCTTCCGCAATTTGATATTTCAGGGTTTGTGATACCCCAACATATGTGGACGTAGACTATGCATGGAATGTGGATACTAGGAAGTCCTTATCCGGATATGTATTTAAATTGTTTGGCACTGCTAATTACTGGAAAGAAAACTTACAGCCTGTGGTAGCTCTATCGACAACTGAATCAGTGTATATTGCTCTTGCAGAAGGAGTGAAGGAAGCTCTATGGTTAAAAGGGATGATTGGTGAACTGGGAATTGTACAAAATTGTATGACAATTCACTGTGATAGCCAAGGTGCTATACACCTTGCAAATCATCAAGTTTACCATGAAAGGATGATGCATGCTGATATTAGGCTTCACTTCATAAGAGATGTGGTTGAAGAGAGTAAACAATGTGATTAATATAATAGAAAATACTGGATACGAAGAGAGAAACAGAGAGTGAGACTTGAGTTCTTGCTGAGAGTTCTTCTTGAATGTAAGGAGCAAGACCAAAGGGGTTCTTTGTTGTATCTCGTCGATTCTGGTTTCAGAATGGAGCTGTTATTCCCATGGATGTAAACTATATTGGCTAAACCACATAATTGCGTTTTCTACTTGTTTTACGTTATTGCTTTTGGGTTTTGCGTTTCTTGGTAGTTTCTATTTCTTTTTGCTTATTTTTTATTGGTAATTAGAACCAACATATTGGTTTCAGAAAAATGAAAATTTTGAAGCCAAGTGATTGTTTCTACACATTGGAAAGAGATATATAAAATAATAAAATTAAATATAGGACATGAAGAGTGCTATGCAAATGAAGTTAATGAATCAGCTACTCTTTATTTTCTTCTTCTTCTTCTTATTTAACTTTTTTTTTTTTGTTAATTTTACTTTTTGGTTACGAAGATAAAATAAAGATAATCAATACATATGTCATTCACTCAATTAGGTATATACAAAGAAGAAAAATGCCAGACTGTTAAAAGTTAAAGTTTAACCTCAGAACACAAAATTGTAATGGAGGCCAATGCAATTCTTTCTAATTTTGTATAAACAAAAACTAGAAGGAAATAAACTTCTCTTATTTACCTTTGACAGAAAACTAAACTTCAAAGGAATTAAGCACGGCCTTTAGAGTCTCCTCAGAAGTTTGCCACTGCTTGTCATTGGCACTAACCACAAACAAAACAACAGTGTTTCCCTTTGCTGTTGCTTTTGCAAGATTGTGTGTGCCTGTGAGAGCATATGGTGTTTCAAGCACGTATTTGTAGTACTGCAGACACCATTTCAGAAACGTTAGTCACTAATAATTGCCAACACCAGGTTTCTATACTTTAACAATATTTAGCTAGGAAAATGAAAAGAAAATATTAAAAAGGAAGAGAATGCAATGCAATCTATAATTGTGAGTTTCAGTAGATAAAAAACTTGGTTTTGTGTTCTGTTTATCTTTTTCAATAGGGGCTGCACACGGCACATGGGGTTTCTTATTTAAGAATAGACACATAGATTAAATTGCCATAAGCAGTATATTGCAACACAAAAGAATAACTGAAATGCTACAGGTAAAAAGACACTCCAGAAAGCTCACAAGGCCCCATCCTCCAGAGATTTCAAATACTTTAGTTTTCTGAAATTTCTTATTGCAATTTACGTAAAACATGTGTATAAACCTCTTCTACATTGCTCATTTTAGTGAAATGCTTCAACTGGAACATTCTTGTTCTCTCTGCGTAGCTTATGCTTAGAGGATAGGAACTGCAGTTAATATCATCGATTTTGTTTTGTTTTTTATCAACCAATGCTAGTTGTCAGTTTTGTTAGAATGTTAGCAAGGGGATTCGAACCCATGACCTCCCCCCCCCCCCCCCCCCCCCCCCCCCCCCCAACCCTTCTCCCTTAAACCCTCATTTCCAATCATCAAGTCAATCTTATAACTCCTAAATCATCGATTTTGTGACAATGTTGAAAAAAATAAGCTATTAATTATTAAACTTATTACTTGAGTATTTCATTCAGTTTCTTCATTTTCTAATAAGCAAAACCAAAAGCGTTCAGACAACATAGGCTATGAAAAGAAAATTTACTGTCTGATCACCAAGCTTTTCAACTGAAGTCTCAAGGAGCTCTTCTGGATCAAAAGTGTTTCCAGTGACAAATGGTCCAAGAGAAGCAATCAGTTTTTCCGGACTCCCAATGTCCTCAATTGTTGCATTTGGTTTGTTGGTAAGGCGTATCAAGGGTGAAGCCACTACCTGAACTTTTCCTTGTTTTTCATCTTCAAACTTAACCTCCACCCAGGGCTCTGCACATTTAGGCTGGCAGTAATTTCCAGATAATATATTTGCTACACGAGCCTGTTTCCACGTTGGGGGGAGGATAAACTTGTATGGCTGCACATTTCCTGCAAAGAACTAAATCTAGAGTATCAATTGCATAGAACAACAGTAGACAAGATCATCAGAAGCCAATTACTTTATTGAACATTTGGCAAAAAGGTGCAATCTAGAATTGTAGATGGCATGGGGATAACCTCATAACTACTATTGACTATAATATATGAAACAGTGAAACTGAATGGCAACTGGTACTGCTTTGATCCTGAAAGGTTTTGTCCATAGAAATTAGTATCGGGAGATGAAGGGTAAATTTGTTATCAAGTTGATACTTCTAAGGACCCATTTGTATAGACCTGAACCTTTTTTTTTTTTGTGTTAATGATGTGGTAAAATACGGAGACACCCCAATACTACCAAGTAGAGCACCAATGGGCAATGGCATACTACAGCTGCCAATATAGGCCAACCTAGATGATTGCTGCACGGCCTAAACTGCAAGCAATTTTACCTAATCGTAGCTACTCAACTAGACCTTGGTTGCCAGGAGACCTTCTTGAGGAGGTTGCTCACCAAGGAGGATTTTCTGATCGTCAAGAGGAATCAAATCCGCATCCATGGGCAGGATGAGAGTTTATTATAGACCTCAACTTTTAGTTACCAAATTGTACATTAACCCCCTAGTTAATTTTACAAAATTGAATTCTACCTAGATGCTAATAACATTAATAAGACCTTTTGAAAGCCATAAACCTCCAAAATTCACAGCTATAATATCTAAACATGCAATTAAGAGGCATCCATTAGATCAAATAAGATAGCAGGTGGAGCAAGTCGTCATTAGGAAGATCCCAGTGATCAATTAGCGCGCCAAATTGTTTGCAAGCGAGGCATCAAAATCATAGTTTCCTAAGGCCTACTATCAAATTATTCAGGTTTTTAGAATATCATAAATGTGATGCCCAAACACATAGGCATGCAATCACTAACCACTCTGTTTCGAATCAATGTACCTGCACGAAGGGCTGGAGTGTCCTTGGGAGAGGCCTTGAAGAGAACGAAAGAAGGGTCAGAGGGTGAAGGTGGAAGGAAGGAGCCAACCTCAACTTCTCTAGCATCTGAAGGGGGTGGTTCTCTCAGCATAACAAGTGGAAGAGACATCAAAGCAGCAACACCCTTCAAGAATTCCCTTCTAAGGGTGTGTTGGGAGGGAACATACTCAGAAGCTGAGGCTCTGATAGCATGCAAAGATGAGAGTTTGGAAGATGAAGATGAAGATGAGACTGTGAGTGGGAATGAAGAAGTGAATGCAAAGGTTGCCATTTCAGATTGGGGGGATTAATGTTGGTGAAATGTGTGTAATATGAAGGGACAAGGTTCAAGGTTGATGTTAGAATCTGAGTCACTGTTTCTTATCCATTGTGGATACTCCAGGATCACACTACTTACTTCTTACACTTCATACTCCCCCTCTTTGGGGAACTAAACTACGAAAGTTATTCTTTAAGATTACATGGATTTAATATTTTATTTTTTTTAACTTTTTTAATTTTTTTTTGTTAATTTTGATTTTATTTTACGTTAAAAATGAAAGAAATGGGAAATTAGTTTCCATAGTGTTTACGCTATTGAACACACTATCAACTAATTTTACATACAATTTCTAAAGTAATTATTCAAAAGTATATTGCTATATACGACAATTGGTATGTTATTCCATGTATTATGTATAAATATTTATACGTAAATAATTATATTATAATTCATAAAAATAAATATTTTTAATTTTTAAATTATACCATAATTAAAATTCATAATAAATAAATATTTTAAATATTTAATTATATGTTGGATTGATAATAAATAATTTAAATTGTGATATAAAATTATTTTAAATTGATATGAATAGGTGATTAAAAAATAAAGTAAGATAAAAAAAGGATAATTTATTTAATATAATTGAGAGGTATATTTTTTGTAACTTAA
>PYAF01005814.1:1401457-1423805 GCA_007407185.1 Glycine tomentella | reverse complement strand
CTGCCTGTGATCATAATAGCTTTTCTGACGATTTTGAGCTTTCACCAACTTTTCTCTGATCATCTTGATATACTCAGACGTCTCTTGAACCATCTCAGGTCCAAGAAGTTGCTTCTCACCTACCTCAGTCCAACAAACTGGAGTCCTACATCGCCGACCATACAAGGCCTCATAGGGTGCCATGCCCAAACTAGCATGGAAACTGTTGTTGTAGGAAAACTCCACCAGAGGTAAGTATCTATCCCAGCTAGTGCCCTGCTCCATGGCACATGCCCTCAACATATCCTCCAGAGTCTGGATGGTCCTCTCTGTGTTGATTACAGACAGTTGAATAAGATTACTATTAAGAATAAGTATCCTTTGCCTCGTATTGATGATCTGCTAGACCAGTTGAGGGGAGCTACGGTGTTCTCCAAGATTGACCTGAGATCCGGATATCACCAGATTCGGATAAAGCCTGCTGACATACCAAAGACAGCCTTCCGGTCTAGGTATGGTCATTTTGAGTACCAGGTCATTCCCTTTGGTCTCACAAATGCCCCTGCAGTGTTCATGGATTATATGACAGGGTGTTCAGACCTTTCTTGGATCAGTTTGTGGTGGTGTTCATAGATGACATCCTGATCTATTCTCGGACAGAAAAGGAACATGCTGAGCATCTCAAGATTGTTCTTCAGACCTTGAGGAATGATCAGTTGTATGCCAAGTTGACGAAGTGTGATTTTTGGTTATCTGAGGTGAAGTTCCTTGGTCATGTGATCTCAGCAGCAGGGGTATCAGTTGATCCTAGCAAGATAGAGGCGGTGATGTCTTGGGAGAGACCCAAGGATGTATCTGAGGTTCGGAGTTTCCTTGGCTTGGCCGGATACTACCGAAGGTTTATTCAGGGGTTCTCCCAGATAGTGATACCTCTGACTCGACTCACCCGGAAGGGGGTTCCGTTTGTTTGGATCCATGAGTGCGAACAGTGTTTTCAGGAGTTGAAGGAACGGTTGACTACAGCTCCAGCGTTGACCCTTACGGACCCTGAGGGAAGCTTTGAGGTATACTGTGATGCGTCCAAACGGGGACTTGGATGTGTGCTGATGCAGGATAAGAAGGCTATTGCCTATGCTTCCAGACAACTGAAGCCTCATGAGGAATCTTATCCCACTCATGATTTAGAGCTTGCAGCCATGGTGTTTGCTCTAAAGATTTGGAGGCACTATTTGTATGGTGCTAAGCTGGTGGTTTTCAGTGACCACAAGAGTCTCAAGTATCTCTTTGATCAGAAAGAGCTGAATATGAGACAGAGGCGGTGGATGGAGTTTGTCAAAGACTATGAGTTTGAGTTGAAATACCATCCGGGCAAGGCAAATGTTGTGGCTGATGCCTTGAGCAGAAAACATGTGAGTGCAGCCTGCATGATGATCTCGGATTACAAGTTGGTTGAGCAATTCAGAGACATGCATCTGAATGTGACAGAGGGTGCCGATGGTCTTGAGCTGAGCAGAACCAAGGTGTCTAATGATCTGATTCGGAGGATCCGAGAGGCACAGAAGCAAGATGAGGCTGTAAGGGCCATGATTGGCCAACAGGATGTTTCTTGGGAAGATTATGACTTGGTGTTGTACCAAGATCGTATTGTGGTGCCTAAGGGCGAGTTGGTGGACGTTATCTTAGCTGAGGCTCACAAAGGCCAATTCAGTATCCATCCTGGTGCTACTAAGATGTATTAGGATTTGAAGAGGCAGTTCTGGTGGCCTGGGATGAAGAAAGATATAGCCGAGTATGTGGCTAAGTGTCTGGTTTGTCAGAAGGTAAAGATTGAGCATCAAAGACCATCTGGTTTGTTACAGCCTTTACAGGTTCCAGAATGGAAGTGGGATAACATTTCCATGGACTTTGTAGTAGGGTTACCAAGAACTCAGGGTGGATGTGACTCCATCTGGGTGATTGTGGATAGGCTGACCAAGTCTGCTCATTTCTTGCCTGTGAGATCTGACTACACAGCAGAGAAGTTGGCCCAGTTGTATGTCAGGGAGATTGTGAGGTTGCACGGTGTCCCTGATAGCATCGTCAGTGATAGAGATCCGAAGTTCACCTCTAGGTTTTGGGGTGCGCTTCAGGAAGGTTTTGGTACCCAGCTGAGGCTAAGCACAGCTTATCATCCTCAGACCGATGGGCAGACCGAGAGGACCATCCAGACTGTGGAGGATATGTTGAGGGCATGTGCCATGGAGCAGGGCACTAGCTGGGATAGATGCTTACCTCTGGTGGAGTTTTCCTACAACAACAGTTTCCATGCTAGTTTGGGCATGGCACCCTATGAGGCCTTGTATGGTCGGCGGTGTAGGACTCCAGTTTGTTGGACTGAGGTAGGTGAGAAGCAACTTCTTGGACCTGAGATGGTTCAAGAGACGTCTGAGGATATCAAGATGATCAGAGAAAAGTTGGTGAAAGCTCAAAATCGTCAGAAAAGCTATTATGATCACAGGCAGAGACCTCTGTAGTTTGAAGAGGGTGATCATCTATTTCTTAAATTGTCACCAGTTACGGGCGTAGGACGAGCCTTGGGAGTAAGGAAGCTGAGTCCTAGGTTTATTGGTCCTTATCAGATCCTTCAGAGAGTAGGGACAGTGGCGTATCGGCTAGCTTTACCTCCCCAGTTGGCAGGGCTACATGATGTTTTCCATGTGCCTCAGTTGAGGAAGTATGTATCAGATCCTTCGCACGTGGTGGAGCCTGACACAGTTCAGATAAGAGAGAATCTGACTAGTCCTACCCGACCCTTGCGGATTCTGGATCGAATGGAGAAACAGATCCGGAGCAGGACCATTCCTATAGTCAAGGTACAATGGGAAGGGAGGACACCAGAGGAAGCGACTTGGGAGCGGGAACAGGAGCTGCTGCAGCTATATCCTGAGTTGATTTCCCTATAAGAATTCGAATTTTGTGGACAAAATTCTTAAAAGGTGGGGTGAATTGTAATATCACAAAATTTAAGTAAGGTATTTTGGGTGATATTTGTGTAAATTAAACGGATTTACAAAAGGGCGGTTTGGTCTTTGTTGAGAGGCGTGGGTGCAGTTAGTAATTACTGGGTGTAGTTAGTAATTACTGTAGCTTCACGGACGGGTTACTGTAGCAAGGTGTAGTCAGTAATTGCTGGGTGCAGTTAGTAATTACTAGGTGTAGTTAGTAATTGCTGGGTGCAGTTAGTAATTACTGTAGCTTCACGGACGGGTTACTGTAGCTTCACGGGACTATTGTAGCTTCACGGACGGGTTACTGTAGCAGGGTGTAGTCAGTAATTGCTGGGTGCAGTTAGTAATTACTGGGTGTAGTTAGTAATTGCTGGGTGCAGTTAGTAATTACTGTAGCTTCACTGGTTTACTGTAGCAGTTACTGTAGCAGTCTATATATATGCGAAAGCTGTGGAAAATTTTGCAGAAACTGTGGTTCCTCCTACTATGCTACAGTGATTTTCATAAAATCTTGGATTTTGAAGGAAAAGGACCCTGAGCTTACTGAGATGTTTATCTCACCCCGTGTGGGGCTTATTATTTTCAGGTGACGCTTCTGGCAGAGAGGAGCGGTCTCAGGGCAGGAGGCCCCAGTAGAGACGATACACCGAGCTCCAAACTACCCGCTGTTGCCTCCCGGGGTAAGCTCAGGGTCCTTGGAGGCATCTCCTCCACCCTGGCTCACTCAGCATGACACACGACATCAGGGAAATCACATCCATCTGGGCCGCACCGACCTCTCATAACAATACAAAGCAAGCTATCTAAGCTCTATGTACGGCGGACCGAGTCCAATGCCGACCTCAGTGTGAAACCGGAATTCACACCCGTGCCATCCCATCGGGTGCTACCCCTTCGCATGGGTGCACGTATATGGTACCTCCGAGACTAGGCAATCAACCGCGACGGGATACATCCTAGCTCATAGCCTCAGGGAATCTCCGCATCCCGGGACCGAGTCAACCAGAGCCAGCTAACTAGGAAGAAACCATCTCCTAGGGAGGTCCATATCTTTCTTAACTGGCCAGAAGATCTATCAACAGGCTTAATACATTTATCAAGCACAGATACAAGCATATATATAATTATGAGTATGCAACAACCACACAATGCATGAGTCATGAATGTAACCACTACTCCCACGAAGTATGGTGGAGCACAAGCAAGTGGGAAAACATCCCCAAGGGTCCTGAACTTACCTGACAAAGCCGAGCTCTGCAGTTCTCCCCGTGCTCTGTGACCAATACTATTGACACTCGCGGTGTCACGCCCTATACAAGGCACATACAACATGTATCAACACACAAGCCACACAAAGCATAAGGTAATACGGTTCACAACCGCTAAACAATGAAAGGACTCACATATAAAAGCTAATCCTACATCCTCTCAATATTCTAAACACATCTCCCAACTGGACCCAGAGCTAATTCGAGCTCTATCACAGATGGGTCACTATTCATCAACTGCTAACTTCACAATTTAATCGGTAAAACTTAACTTTCTTACCTCAAGATAGTCGTAGAAAGCTAAAGAATCACTTCTCCAAGCTTCAACGTCCGTGAATCACTTCCTTTTCCTTCAAAATCCAAGATTTTATGAAAATCACTGTAGCATAGTAGGAGGAACCACAGTATCTGCAAAATTTTCCGCAGCTTTCGCATATATATAGACTGCTACAGTAACTGCTACAGTAAACCCGTGAAGCTATAGTAATTACTAACTGCACCCAGCAATTACTAACTACACCCAGTAATTACTAACTGCACCCAGCAATTACTGACTACACCCTGCTACAGTAACCCGTCCGTGAAGCTACAGTAATCCCGTGAAGCTACAGTAAACCCGTGAAGCTACAGTAATTACTAACTGCACCCAGCAATTACTAACTACACCCAGTAATTACTAACTGCTCCCAGCAATTACTGACTACACCTTGCTACAGTAACCCGTCCGTGAAGCTACAGTAACCCGTCCGTGAAGCTACAGTAAACCCGTGAAGCTACAATAATTACTAACTGCACCCAGCAATTACTAACTACACCCAGTAATTACTAACTGCAGCCAGCAATTACTGACTACACCTTGCTACAGTAACCCGTCCGTGAAGCTACAGTAATTACTAATTGCACCCAACAATTACTAACTACACCCAGTAATTACTAACTACACCCACGCCTCTCAACAAAGACCAAACCGCCCTTTCGTAAATCCATTTAATTTACACAAATATCACCCAAAATACCTTACTTAAATTTTGTGATATTACAATGATAGCTCAAAGACAAGACATAGACAATATAAATTATTTGTCCGTTATATTATGAATAAAACAAATCAAACATTATCTTCTTTTGCAAAAGCTGTTTTCAAACTTTAATTTTAATCATATTCTGTACCGATTTAATCATACACCCTCATTTCTTAGCTAATATATATAGTACATTTTCTTGTTGACATTTTTATTTAAGAAAACAAAATTCCATTTAATTCCATTATGTACGTAGATATTTAACTATTTTTTTAACGAACACTCTATTAAGCAAAAAATAACTATATATAAGCCTGTTGTTTTTCCTTTTCCAAAGTTGAACTCAAGTAAATAAGATGCGGTTGAGTTGAATGGCTTTGTGTTTTACTTGCCATTGATTATATGGAGGACATAAGCTTTTGCTGTCTTTTTTCACATTTGTACAGTCAGTTATTTTTTTAATTACCTCTTCGACTTCTAAACTTAATATTCAAAACCTGTAATATGAGAATATTGGCTTGTAGAGAGTTGATGATTTAAATTAGGCCCCTAATTTATTATCATTTTAGATAAATTCTTGAATAATTTTTTCCAATTGGGTCTTCAAACTTGTATTTATTTTTAATTAGGTCCCAATAAGAACATAATTAAAAAGCAAATATAAGTTTAGGAACTCAATTGAACAAATAGTTTAAGGACTTAATTAAAAGTTATAAAATAGCATGGGGATCTGCAAATTAATTTAATCTAAAATTTAAAGATAATAATTTTTTTTTACTGAAAATTATTTTTTTAAGAGACAAAATAAAGATATTATTAATAATAGATGGATTTACCACAAATGTGGATAACCCGGAAAACAGCATACAGGGATAAATGTACACAGCTAGATTATGCAGAAAACATACTAGCCTGTACCAACATACATGGATACATCTGCCCGAGCAAAATTATGCAGAAAAATATAAAGCCTGCATCACTCTGCTTGAAAACCTCATATGCTCAAAAGAACCCGATATGTATCATCCCATCGTAGCACCTGATTCAGCATATATCATTTGTAACACAACTGCAGTCTCACGATCATAAGCTGAATCTTCCAAGCCAACCAAAAGTTCAAAACAGACCCCGCAACACTAAGGAGAAGGATTAACTACAAGTTTTAATGAAGATTCATAATCACATAATTTATTAATAAGAATAATTTTAATTTTGATACATTAGTAATTTAAGAATTCTTACTTTCTCAATCAATTAAAAATTGCTTTAAATATAATTTTATAAAATTAATAATTTTATCATATAATGATATTTCATAATTTGATGTGTATATCCTCTAGAGAATGAAATGTACAGCAACATCTATAGCTGTGTAGACTGCAGAGAAAAAAATATTTTAAGTTGTACTAATGGTAATAATCAAGGATATGATCCTAGTCTCTTTATCTTCATCTTTATATATATAAAAGGAACGTGGAGACATTTTTGTAAATATCGTTTTGTAGCATAAATGGGATTAAATTGGTAATTGAATGAAAATAATTTAATACCTAGTATGACTTTATTTACGTTTGTCTTGGCTTATTTACTACTGAAATAAATATGACTTTATTTACGTTTGTCTTGGCTTATTTAATATGTTGTATAAATTAGTAATTATTTGCATAATTAAATAATTCTAATTAGAATTTAATTTGATTTAAATCGAAATATTATTCATTTATGGATTTGGCTTCTAAATAATCAAATTGAAATAGTTTTATAATTAAATTTTGATAATTTGGGTATGACTAATTCTAATTAGATTTTGATTTGATTTAAATTAAAATATTAATTTGGCTTCTAAATAATCAAATTGAAATAGTTTTATAATTAAATTGTGATAATTTGGGTATGAGTAATTATAATTTGATTTGTTTTAAATCAAAATATTATTTATTTACTGATTTGGCTTCTAAATAATAAAATTGAATTAATTTTATAATTAAATTGTGATAATTTGAGTATGAATAATTCTAATTAGAATTTGATTTGATTTTGATGCATAAAATAAATACTTATACAAGGACAAATGAATTCTACGCAATAATATCGTAGATTTAAAAGTTTAGATATCGTACCTTAGAGATCAATTGTGTTCTTAAATAATCTAAATTACATCAACTAAATAATTTTGGGAATTTTATCTTGAGTTTGGGGATTTTTATCAATTACATCAAAGAAATAGAAATTAAGCCAAACAACAATTTCTAAGAGAGAAATGTATGAGTAAAAACAAACTCAAATAATGAATTGCATTTACTTGTTTTTCCCTAATTCAAATTTTAATTCAAAACTCTAAGTTATCGATTAATTGTTGATTTCCTCTTAATTTAATTATCAGTCTATGGTTAAGGTCTGAAAATACTCTCCCCCTAAATTAAATCTCAATTGGTCATTTGGCAATTCAAAATAGGGTTAAGGATGAATGACAAAGAGGTTTGTAAAAAGGTAGGTTTATGCCACTAGTTTGATCATGCAAGTTTTATGAATCTTATCATTCTGCAGGTCATTTAATTATGAGTAGATCATCACTATAACGTAGTCGACTATGAATTAGAGTGATCAATTCCAATATATAGATAGAATGATAGAACAACACAATTAACTGAATAACATATGAAAACTCAATTAAAATTAGAGTGCATAGGTACAACTACATCATAATCTAAGCTTCAAGGATTTAGCCAACCATGGTCACAATATAGTCAAACAACATACAAAATAGCATTTGAGAATAAAAGAGATAAAAAAAACTCTTATAGATTAGGACCTCAATTGTTCTTGGTGCAGTTCTCTCATTCATAAACCCTTTCTATTCGAAAATAAGAAAAAGCTCCCTAAAAAATGCCTCCAAGTTTCTATTTATACTAACAAAAATTAAACTACAACGTGGTGTTAACCTATTGGCAAGTGAATCATGTCGCACAAGTAGTAATAAACAATAAGACTGAGTATTGTATCCATAGGGACTTTGCTTGTGCTAAGTAGTTTGTGTAAACCAAGTTTTAAGCAATTGAATAAAAAGAGTTGATTGATTTTTAAAACATAACATAGAGATTTAAAATCTAAGATTAAGCAAAGATATAAAAACAGTACAACATTCAAAGGGGCAAAAACATAAACACTTTGGGTGCAAAATAAGATAAGTGCAGATTTTGTGAGAATGTTGGGTGCTTGGCCTACCAAATGAACTCTTGATGTAACAATAATGATTTTTCACCAATCAATGTTAATCTATCTATTAACTTAACCAACTAATCTACTGTAACCATAATCCTTCATGTGAAAAGATTCTAAATCACTTGATTCTACTCTTAATCCCTTAGCAAGGTAAACCTAGTTATTCGATTAAGAACAATTGTTTATTAAAGGCTAGAAAACATTATTCCATCCCCAAATATGAGTTAACTAGAAGCCCTTAATTTCAGTTCTTAGTGAAAAAATATTTCCCAATAATCATTACACTACAACATACATGCACATAGGTGATCAAACCATAAATAAAGTAATAAGCATAGAAAGGAAACAATAATAGTGAGATAACATTAAATGGATAATAAAGATAGTACATCACCCAAACCTCCAACAATGATAAAGTTAGCCTCTCATATCCATTTGAGACCTAAAACAAGAATGGGAATACAAGGAGAGGAAGAGAAAATGGAGAACAAGGAAACACAAGAGTACCTAACAAATATCTTCTTCTAAACCTTTGAATATGAATAAC
The DNA here is from genome assembly GCA_007407185.1 of Glycine tomentella. Taxonomy (NCBI): domain Eukaryota; kingdom Viridiplantae; phylum Streptophyta; class Magnoliopsida; order Fabales; family Fabaceae; genus Glycine; species Glycine tomentella. The sequence continues at coordinate 1,414,780 of PYAF01005814.1, read as the reverse complement.
CCTAATAAATTTCCCTTCTTTCAAACTTTAAGCTCCAAAACGTTGTCTCAGAAAGGCTTGTGCACTTAGCCTGGTATCCACGCTATGTGCACACACAAAAATAACACTGGTTTAAGTGGTTGCATGCTAAGTCCAAGATGTGTGCTTAGCCCAAACTAGTGACAGAGGAAACAATTAGCTAAGCGTGCACATCGCGCTAAGTGTGCACCAAACTTTAGATCTTATCTCACAGTCTCTAGATGCTTGCCACTAGTGGCGGAGCTAGCAAAATTTTTTAGCCCATGTCAGATTTTAAGTAGTGCCAAATTTTATTTTTAATCCTAATTAATTATATAAGTATATATAATTATTAAAAAAAATCCTCCACCATTCAATAATTGCAAATTTTATTTTCTAGGCAGTGCCTTGGCCATCGTTGGCCAAGGAGTGGCTTTGCCACTGCTTGCCACGTGTTCTTCCAAACTGCCTCATGTGTGCTAAGCTTGGTTTGGCGCGCTAAGCGTGCTTCTTCATACCAAACTTTCTTCCTTGTTGGTGCAGCGAAACTCTACAAAACACAACTACAACTAATGAATTGACTAAAATTAACTTCAATGAGCTAAAAAAATTTAAAAGATATTAAATTATAACTTATTCAGAACAAACAAAGTAATAAATGAGAAAAATTAAGATAATTTTTGTGTAAATTCAGTGCAAAAACTAAGCATGCACAACAATTATCGTGTGAAGGTTATAAACATGTACAACAGTGTCGAGGGCAGCATGACCTTCTTGGAGAATTTGTGATGCTAATTTCTAATTTTGGCTCTGGAGTAGCACTAGTCGTGTTGTCAATAGCATGATCGTGCTCAAATGTGACATGCACTTATGAGAAATTTTTGAAAAATCAGCATGGCCATGCTGGAATAGCATGGCTTGAAGGTATAACATAGGTTATGCTCTTTGAAGATGTTCAAAACTTCTTCTTTTCTCTTCTCTTTTGGCTTTTTTCTCTATTTATTAGCTTTCCTAGTCAACTGTTCACTCTTAATACATACCTATAAGCTCTAATAACAAAATGAAGTTAGAACAAAATAAAATGGGACCAAAATTAGGGTTCAAACACAACCAAATAAAATTTTTTCAGATTTAAATCAAAATATTATACATTTACGGATTTAAACTAAAAGACAAAAGGTTCAGAATATGAAGGAATGTAACATTAAAATTAAGGATAATGAATTTGAAGGAGTTACAACTTTCTTCCTATTTAAACAAGATGTTTGATGTATTTTTTTGTTAACAAAAATGATTATGCACTGACAGTAAAACGTTTTACACTGTATTCCAATTATAACCCACCATGTATGATATATTGTTGACTTTTAAAAATAATTATGTTAAAATAATTCAAACGGTAATTTGTGATTAAATGACTTACATTGTGAGTCCATATGCATTAAATCCTTCTTTATTTTCTCTGTTATTTTTTTCCTCCCGGCTGCATCTCTATTACAAGGTATGTAAGGGTTTTTTTTTTTTCCATGTTAAATTTTTACTATGTTTTATATTAACAAAAGTTTTTTTTATTATGTTTCATCTCTACTTGCACATTCTCTACTCTTTTTTATTATGCAAGCTAAGAAGGTGCTTTGTGATTTGTGTGAATAAGGTGAGATTGTGAGAAGATTGAGAATGTTTGTGTGTGCAGGGAGTTTAAAATGAGAGAGAGTGAAAATATATAGAACGACCATCCCTCATATATACAATCAATCACTATCTTTCCTTCAGATAATTTTCTCTTGTTTCTGAACTTTTTTTTAATCCTTTTTACAATTTATTGTTTATTTCATTTGAGTTACAAGTGTTTCTATATTTTATAGGATAACGATTTTCTTTGAAAGAAAAGTCTGATTAATTTAGAAGTTTTATAACAAAATTAATTCTTAAAAAGATCTATTTTTAATGTTTTGCAATTGTAATTATCCATGAATTTAGTGTTTTTTTACTATTTTGTTTTATTCTTAAATTTGCATTGAATAAGTTGAGATGAGAATTTTGACTATTTTTTTTCGTATTGGAGAGACTACCTAAAACCTGGATTAGCATACGAAATTGATCCAAATAAAAATGTCATTACTTTATACAACTTTTCATCAATTGATAATGAGAAATCTCATTTTAGATATGGTGGCTTCAAAATTGCTGAATTGTTTTTGTTAAAGATAAACCATGTTGTAGCAATGCACTATATAATAGACACTTGGTCTTTCTCTATATTTTAGTTTTATTTTCAGATTAATTTATCTGTGACATATGTTACAAAAAAAATGTTTAAATTTGAGTGGTTAAAATATTGTAATCTTTTTTATTTATTCTAACTTTTTGAGAGAACATTTTTGTAACATGTCTTACAGATAAATAAATATGAAAATATAAATAATATATAGAAAAAGATCAATTGTCTATTATATAGTACATTACTACAACATGATATGTCTTCAAGAAAAAAAAAATCAACAATTTTCAAGCCACCAAATCTAAAATGTGGTTTCTTATGATCAACCACTGGAGAAATATATAGATTAATAACATTTCTATTTAGGTCAGTTCCGTATGTTAATCCAGATTTCATGTGGTCTCTCAATCCGAAAAATAAGTAGTTAGAATTCTCATTTTGCCTTATCCGATGCAAATTTAAGAATGAAACACATTACTAAAAATATTAAAATTTATGGGTAATTACAATTGCAAGACATTAAAATAGACCTTTTCAAGAGTTAATTTTGTTGTAAAACTTCTAAACCAATCAGTGAATTTTTGTCTCAAAGAAGATATCATCTTAAAAAATATAACAACATTTGTAACTCAAATAAAAGGTATAAAGAATTAAGAAAAAGTATAGTATAAGGACATAAGAGAAAATAATCGAAAAAAAGACAGTAACTGATTGTATATAGTAGGGATGGTTCTGTATAGTTTTCACTCTCATTTTACAATTTTTTGCACACACACAAATCACAAAGCACCTTCACACCTTACATAATGAAAAAGAATAGAGATGCGGCAGTAGAGATGTAACATAATAAAAATAATTCTACTAATATAAAACAATAAAATTGAACATGAAAAAAAAAACTTACAAACATTGTAGTAGAGATGCGGAAGCAGAAAAAGAATAAATAAGATTAAAAATACATCAAACATCTTATTTAATAGAGAAAATTATAACTCTTTCAAATTCATTATACCCAATTTTAATGTTGTTCCCTTCATACTCTGAACCTTTTGTCTTTTGGTTTGCTAATTCAAGAAAATTGCGTCACTTTTTTTTTTTATCTTAATTTAATTTTAATGTTTAATCTTTTCATATTCTGAATATTTAATTATTCGTGTATGCATTATTTTGAAAGTACTTTTCTGTTTTAAAATTATATATGTTAAGTCAATTTGATTATTTAGAGGCCAAATTCGTAAATGAATAATATTTTGATTTAATTCAAATCAGATTCTAATTAGAATTATTCATACCCAAATGATCAAAATTTAATTATAAAACTAATTCAATTTAATTAAAAAAGTAATTTATATTACTATTAAAAAAGATAGCGTGCATCACTGTTAAGATAATAATTTGCATCATAATTAATTCGATTACTATTTTAAAAAGACAAAAATAATTAAGGTACATACTTTTTTTGCTATTCCCAGCCTTAACTTTGCTTTGATCATATAGAACTAATTAAAAAGAAAGTGTGTGTGTGTGTGTGTTTTTTTTTTACAACAAACAAAATATATAAAGTAAGTATTGATCTACTTCATATTTATGTGAGTATGGGTCTCCACACAGTGTGTCTTTATCTTGCACAAATTTATATATATATATATATATATATATATATATATATATAGAGAGAGAGAGAGAGAGAGAGAGAGAGAGAGAGAGAGAGAGAGTGAGAGAGAGATACAACACCCACCCAAGGTACACTACTCCCTAATCATCACTAACACAAGTGAAGAGAAAAATGGAGATAGAGAAGAGCACTAAGAGCAGTGCCGAAATGGGTGAGAAAGAAGAGAAGAAGAAGAAGCAGCATCGACGAGGAGGCATCAGAACATTACCTTTCATTCTTGGTAAGTCACTCATATTGCTTCATCACTATTATACTTCTCTTGAACTTTATTGTTGCTAAGTTAACTTCAGAAGATTCATTTCCCACAGAATATATATATATATATATATATATATATATATATATATATATTCATATTCACATCCTTCCCCTTCTCATTTTTTTTTTTTTTAATTTCTGTCTTTCTTTGGCGACCTAGAGTACTTAAATCAAATTGTGATCCGTGATTAGACAAAGACATGATTATGGCTTTCGAAAATAAGTTCTATCGTTAAGGATTTTTATTGAATATCACTATATTGAAGAATTGAGTAACGAGTGAAGTTTTCTCTTAATTAACTCAAACACGAGGTATCTTTTTTCTAATACTATATTTTTTTTCCACCGAACATGAAATGAAGCAGTTTCCACGTGCAAATGTTATGCAACTCCTTTGCGTAGTACATAATGTTTTAATAACAACAATTCAATTAACGGGCTTCTTTAACTTACTCATTTGTTACTAGCTTTGGCCATATACTACATATTTTAAATAATTTAATTAATTTAGTTTTTGATATTACATTTACTAACCTTTTGTGTAACTTTTCCGTCATCATTCTTAAAATTATTGGGAATTTAATTTTGTAGACTCTTTTTACCTGAATAATTCATAATCTTGTAAACAATTTGGAAAAGATAAGACATATTTTTCAAAAACTTTTTTTTAATAAGGAGGACCAAAGGTAGGTATTGAGTAAGATTTAAATTTAATAACAAGTGTTTTAGGAACTATTATTTATGGAATCATTTCCTTTATTTCATTAATTTTTCTCAAAATTAATGTGTATTGTTTTAGAAAATTAAAAAAAATATTTTTATAATATCCTTATTTATTTGCATCTCACTTAGTATTTTAGTCAAAGAAAACCATTTTATCATAATAATTTATGTAATACATATCTTTTTAAGAAATTGCATCATTTTAAAAGATAAATATTATAAGATAAAAAGTATGACAAATATTTTTTTTAATTGAAAAATCACTTTAAAAATATTAAATATGTGAAAAATAAGTTTGCATTCTTTCTTTGAAGCATTTTCTAAATTTTTTGTGTTAAGAGACTTATTAAATAAACCATAAATTTTCACCCACTAAAAAACATTAAAAAAAACGTGTTAAATTAATGTATTCTGAGCGTGTCCCGTACCTTAATAATAGTTTTCTTTGTCGGGTATACCACTTGACAATATCCACAAATGAGTGGCTCAGAGAATATCACAATTTCTGTAGCTAACACTAATTTGAGGGCAAAAAACAAAAACAAAATCAAGAACTATTGTGCAGTGTCCAAATGTCCATTGCATCATGTTCCGCATGAAGTTAATTTTGGCTTGTTGTGTATTTGTTGTGCATATATACAAATGCAGCAAATGAAGTGTGTGACAGATTTGCAAGTGCTGGTTTTCATGGTAACTTGATAAGTTACTTAACCCAAGAGCTGAACATGCCATTGGTATCTGCCTCAAACACACTGACAAACTTTGGAGGAACATCTAGCTTCACCCCTCTCATTGGGGCAATCATAGCAGATTCCTTTGCTGGACGCTTTTGGACCATTACTGTTGCTTCTCTCATTTATGAACTGGTTTCTTACCCTCTCCTTTTCACTTTTATCTAATAATTAAGTCTGATTTGATTGTTACACTCGTGAATTTCTATTACAAGTATTTTAAATATATAGAAATTGTTACAATCATATCATACAATAACTAAACACCTAAAGATTCATACATATTTTAATATGAAAATCAGAAATAAGTTTTTTTTTAATATTCATATGTATAGGAGGTAACCCATCACTATTTTGGGTCACAAATCATGAGTGTTCTCTGATTCACTAGATCATAAATTAATCTTATTTATGTGCATGACTGCCTGCTGCTAACTCAAAAATACTTATTCTAAATATTTAAGAAAGATTTTAAGGATTTTTTAATGTATAATTATAATTCACTTTTAAATTATTATGATCTAATTATATGCTGTAACCTAATTAAAAGTTTGATATCAAACACTTCTATTTATTCAACAATTATTGATTGACTAGGGGATAGTAGTACACTTCTCAAAATTAATATTTTTTTATTAATTTGTCATTATGTACTGCTAGTTGACTAAGCAAAAACTTTTTTTGGGCAGATTTATAGTATAGCAAGCATATTTGTTTAACCCTTTAATTAAAATTAAGGGCTTTTCACTTCGATCGAGGTATCAAAGCAAAAACAATATGAGATCACAAAGCAAATTAAGGAAATACACTAAATATAGATTTTCAAAGTTAACCCTTTTTCTCTCCAAACATTTCTCTCATACTTTATTTGATACGTCCAAGTCAAAGGCCCTTTGATGAATAATCTATTTCTACCACCCTAACTAGAAAAAAGCCCTGTTTTTACTAAGTTAATCTCATTTTTTCCTTTAATCTATTCAGGTTTTAAAACTCTCATACTTGAAACATCACTTCGCTTTCGGTTGATAAAGTTTCATATGTAGTCAAACAAATGATTTCAGTTACAAGCATTTTCCATTTTAGTACAACATACCATATTGCACACCCTACCAATTAATTTTTGTCAAATTTTCTTGACACAGGGATTGATTAGCATCACAGTATCAGCTATACTGCCACAATTTCGGCCCCCACCATGCCCAACACAAGTGAATTGCCAAGAAGCCACATCCTCACAACTTTGGATACTCTACATCTCCCTCCTCCTCACATCTGTTGGATCAGGTGGCATTAGACCATGTGTTGTGCCCTTTTCAGCAGACCAATTTGACATGACCAAAAGTGGTGTGGCATCAAGGAAGTGGAACCTCTTCAATTGGTACTTTTTCAGCATGGGCTTGGCTTCTCTTAGTGCTTTGACCATTGTGGTTTACATTCAAGACAACATTGGCTGGGGTTGGGGCCTTGGAATTCCATGCATTGCCATGTTGATATCCATCATTGCCTTTGTGTTGGGCTCACCACTTTATAAGACTGTGAAACCAGAAGGGAGCCCTTTGGTTCGTTTGGCCCAAGTAACCGTGGCAGCTACAAAGAAAAGGAAGGAGGCTTTGCCAGAAGATCCCCAGCTTTTGTACCATAATTGGGAACTTGATACTCCTATTTCTTTGGAAGGGAGGCTTCTACACTCTGATCAATATAAGTAAGTTAAATTTTTTGCTCTTTTGATTCATACCAGATACTTGAAGCACGAATAATATGGTGGGGTTGGTCATTATTGGCTTTGCCTTTTATGGGATTAACTGCAAACAACTTCAAATAGCGAAGCTTTCAATATTCAACTTATGATCCACTGTCAATCCATCACTCTTTATTTGAAATATTTTTTTAAAAATTAAAATAAGAGTTTTTTTATATAAATGTTTTTTTTATAAAATAGACAAAATTTGCTTTTTAAAATAAACACAATTATTTTATTATCCAGAAATAATTTAGACAAATATATTAAAAAATAAACGTTTATTTCAACAAATAAATTTAAACAAATTGACTCAATAATTACATGCACTGCTAAGTTTATGTGAAATTTCACTGATCCAATATTTGCAAGCACCCACCATAATTCAGTGAAATTTGCACATGCATACTTTACATTACTTAATTAATGAGAAAATAGTGAATACAATGTCAAAAGTATTAATACTATCATCTTATCACATATTGACAGGTATGGTAAATTTATTGACTTTTATTTTATTAATTGACTTAAAAATTGTACTTATCATGATTTCTAGTTGACTGGTAATGTAAAATTTTTCAGATTAATAGTGTATAGAAATTGAATTCTTACTTAAATGCTGGTGTATCTGCAGATGGTTGGACAAGGCTGCAATTGTCACAGAGGAGGAGGCGAGAGATACAACTACAACACCAAACTTATGGAAATTAGCCACTGTCCACAGAGTTGAGGAGCTAAAATCCATCATCAGAATGCTTCCAATTTGGGCATCAGGAATTCTGCTCATAACTTCTTCATCACATCTACACAGCTTTGTGATTCAACAAGCTCGCACAATGGACCGTTACCTCTCTCCCTCGTTCCAAATTTCCCCCGCTAGCATGTCCATTTTCAGCGTGCTAACCATGATGTCAGGAGTTGTTCTATACGAACGCCTTTTCGTTCCCTTTGTGCGTAGATTCACAGGGAACCCTTCTGGAATCACATGCTTGCAAAGAATGGGAATAGGCTTCATAATTAACATTATAGCCACTGTGGTTGCTGGCCTAATGGAAATGAAAAGGAAATCAGTTGCTGCCAAATACCACTTATTGGATGATCCAAAAGCCACTATTCCTATTAGTGTGTTCTGGTTGGTACCTCAGTATTGTCTTCATGGGGTGGCTGAAATTTTCATGTCTGTTGGACATTTGGAATTTCTCTTTGAGCAGGCACCTGAAAGCATGAGAAGCAGTGCTACAGCACTGTACTGCATAACCACAGCCATTGGGAACTACATGGTACATTGCTGGTGTCATTAGTTCATAAGTATACTGGCAAGGAGAATAATTGGTTGCCAGATAGGAACCTCAATAGGGGTGGATTGGACTACTATTATTTTCTTGTTAGTGGGATTCAAGTTGTGAATCTCGTTTATTATTTGATATGTGCTTGGTTTTACACTTACAAGCCCGTGGAAGAAATTAGTGAAAGGACCAAGGAAGAAGATTTGGAACAAGCCAATGAACAGATCTCATCTGATGACAAGTTATTAAAGGATGGTAGGGATGAAGAAAAGAGAGGATTAACGAAAGATGAATGAATTGATAGGGCTGATATTAGCTTTAGCATTGTTGAAACTCTTAAGTAATGTTCTTTTCCTCATCAAATGGCAAACGTAAGCACAGGGTAGAGCATATCTTCTGTTTTATGCTTTTTATGTTTAGTTGTACTTCTATAACCATCCGACTTTAGCACTATTTTCTTCAAATATTTAAAAATGTTAACAAAATTTCATCTTATAATATCTATTCTGAGATGGGTCACCAAGGGCACAATAAACAACCCCTTAAAACCTAACTCTCAAAAGTGGGACTGACCTGAAAACTTAGATGTAGCACAAGAAGTGTTGCCTCCGAATTCAGCTAGGGTATATCCTGACCATAGGCAGGGATGCAAGTAAGGTTATGCAATATTTGATTTTCGTTGTTCACCCCATGCATGGTTCAAACCGAGTCGTTCTTGTTATAAATTGGTTATATTTGAACCATGCGAAAAAATCGAATTGAACTATATGAGAAAAAACTGAATCTAACTAAGCTACTTAACAAAAGTGATTTAGTTTGAACTGAACTTATTTTTATAGAAATGGTTCATTTTGGTCTGATTTTTTTGTACACTCCTACTCGACTATTTACAATAACTGTCCCTAAAAAAATTAAGTCTCGTTATTACTAAAAGTTAACCTCTTTTGAGAAGGTTGCCTTTCACTTACCACATTTCCTTAGCGGTGGAATTATGAAGTTGACTTGAAGGAGGGTTTAAGGGCTGAAGGGAGAAGGAGAAGAGAGGTCATGAGTTCGAATGATCCTAGTAACATTATAATAATAACTAACAACTAACACTAGCAGATAAAGAAAACATTTCCTTAGAGATCGTATGGCACAGGGACTTTAGGACTTTTGTCAGTCATATATCATGAGGAGACTCCCAAGTCATGTAACTAACAACTAACTTTGCTATTTACTAAACTTAAAATCAAGAATTATTTGATTGCTATAAGACAAGAAAACACACTTCAATTAATATGACTTAGCGATGGACAATTATTTAGGAGTAAATTACAGATATCTCTCATGAGGTTTAAAGAAATTAAACATGCCTCTCCTCATTTTGTAAAACCTATACAAGCCTATCTTGAGATTTAATAAAATTACACATGTCTCCCTTTTATTTTAAAACCTACATAAATCCCCTAAATGTCGTATAAAAATTTGATACTAATAAGTTATATGCATTGACAATTTTGATTAATAAAGGCTAAACTATATTTTCCGTCTTCATAAATATGTAAATGTTCAAAATCTGTCACTATAATTTTTTTTATCTACATTTCATATTCACAAAATTTAAATCTATTATTATTTGCCCAAAACTAGTTTTAGGTACATTTGAACTTACACTTATGTTGTTGTATAAAGTGTTAGGTTTTTCAACTTTTTTACATTATTTTTTAGCCTTTTTTAATCAAAATTATGAATGCACATGACTTTCTACTCTTAAATGCTTAGACGACATTTATGAAGTTTGTGTAGGTTTTAAAAACAAAAGGAAGACGTGTGTAATTTCTTTAAACCGTAGAGGAGTCATATGTAATTCCTTAAACATCAAAAGAGACATGTGTACATTTTTCAAAAAGAGATGAGACATATGTAATTTCTTTAAATGTCAGGGGAGGTATATGTAATGTACTAATTATTTAATTAGTTGCTAAAAGAACATAAACATACACTATTTAGCGGCTAATCTTGATTTGGTTGTTAAATGACACACGATACTCGATACAGTCCATAGCCTCTTAAACATTAAGTTTATAATATGAAAGTGATTTGTTGTGGCTCATTTGATTAAAAGGGTCTAAATCTATAGGTTAGTTGAGTAAGGTTACTTGGCGTAATTACATACTCCTAAACATTGAATTAGGATGACAAAGACGATTTTTTGTGTCTTAGAGCCTATTTGGATACAAGGTTAGAAGTGTTTATGAGAATTTCTCTACTGGAAAAACCTCTATATTTTCAATAGAAAAGCTCTCAAAAAGCATTTATGACTTGTATCCAAATAGACCCTTAGTCTTTTGCTTCTAAGAGACTATAATTTGAATGTTGTTTTGTTAGAACTTAGAAATGTCCCTAACCCTTGAGCATCAAGATTCAAAGATGAAAGATGATCTGACATGTCATGGTCTTCACTTGCTTAGAGCTCTTATATTTTTTTTCTTCTTAAGTGGCTAAGATTGCATTTACTCATATGTTGTTGTGTATCTCAATCATAAGTCTTAAGTGTCTAGAAGTTGGGATACACCTAGTTCACACAAAGATCTCTACAAAGTGTATGTAAGGGTTATTGAGCTTTTCTTTCGTCGAAGACAACTCTTACTTCGATCTCCTCTCTGCTTCTATTTCCAATAACATTTGTGTGAAAGTTTTTGATTTTTCGATGAGAAGTATAAGAATTTTGGTGGTTCCAGTGAGATTATTTATTGACTCGTTCAATTTGTGTGTTGTATTTTTTATCTTTTCAAAACTGAAAGAGGTTGGAGGAGATGATGACTTTTTTAGTTGTTTATTTTTTTAAAATATAATAAAAATAAGGGTTATTTTTAATCATCAATAAAGTTAATTATTTTAAAAGACTTAATGTTATTTTTAATCTATTATATTTTATAGTTATTTTGGTTTGATACATTAATTTATAAAAATTTCATTATGATTCTTTATGTTTTCAAAATATATTATTTTAGTCCTTTTATAAATTTTAAAAGTTAACATAATATTATGTCTCAAATGAAAAATTAAAAAAAAAATCAAAATGATATATTTTGAAAACATAAAGGCTCATAATAAAATTTTAAAAATTTAATGTATTAAAATAAAATAACTGCTAAACATAATTAATTAAAAGTAATAATAAATCCAAAATGTATAATAAATTATTATAAATTTGAAGATTTATCCATTCTAATATATAATCAGGCTGATTTTTTGAACTTTTTTTTTGAAAGATTCTTTCAAACTTGTAACAACTACAAAATCCATGAAACAAATAAGAATTTGTTGAGGACTAATTTCTATCAAATTTTTTTAATTAATAATCTTTAATAAGATTTTTTACTCCAATTATCTTAAGAGATCTTAATTCATTTTTTTCTTCTATGTGAACCAATATATTCAACGTATATTTTTTCAATATGCACGAATTAAAAATCAAATCCCGATTAAATAGTTAAAGGTCATGCATATGATCATCCACTAATAATGTCTTATTATGTTGGTATCTTAATTAAACTTCACCTATGAAATGAAACACCCACGTGTTGGTAAAGTGCAGGCACGGATAAGTACCATATAATTTATCTCGACAATTTTAATGAAAAAAAAATTGCAATTGGGTAGAACTTCACAGAACCGAGGTAACCCACGGCTAACCGCTGTTAAACGCGGATACAAGAGAGAGTCGCAGTTGTTTGTGGTTGTTGTTGTTTTTGTCGTTTTCCTCTGAAACTCTGTTGTCTCAAACGGTTGTGTTGAGTTGAGATCGAGAGAGGAAAGATGACAGAGGTGTCGATGTGTATCGCCAGCGTCTCCGAGCTGAGTCCAGAGGAGGAGAGGATCTTGATCAGAGACGTTGCTCTCACTGCCCAAGCTAACAGCAAAGAAGGCGACACCTTCTTCTTAATCACTCAGAGGTTTTTCCTTCTCTTTCCCTCTTTTTCGCAACTGGGTACCCCAAATCTCACCCAAAGTTCACACCTTTTCTGTTATTTTATTAGATTAGGCCCAATTTTCATTGTTTGAGAAAATGGGGCATGCCCAGAATTTGCTCAGATCTTTTGCTTTCTTTGCCCTCAATTTTACTGACCTAACTCGAATTTTGCTCTATTTTGTATTTATTTGAGATGGAATTTATGGGAGATAGTGAGTGAATTTTAGTATAAATCTTAGACTGGTTTAATTGGATAGATAGTGATGATACCTTGATTATGACTGCACATAACCCTCAATCCCTTTTCTTTTTATTTTTATGGGGATCAATTTACCAGGGTGTAACTATTGCAGCCATTCTCTGACAAAGATGTAGCTTGCTGTTTAATTGTTTTTGTTATGCATTTTGCATATTGGGAAAATTGTATAGTCTTACCATATTTAATGAACATGACAATCTTATATCTTATGAGTAAATACTGTATGGGGGAGGGTTATTGAGCTCAAATGTTATGGTTGTGAAATTAGGAGGTATAGGGTTAAGAAGGAGTTCTTTGCAGCTGATTTTGCAGTGCAGACTTCTCCAAATCCCTAGGTTGCATTGTTGCCTTGCCTTGCATTTTTGTCATTGCAATTCAAACTTCAAAGATTATGTTTTTATCCAGTTCAGTTAGTTGTTTAACTTACTTTTGTTTCCCAAAGGTTCGCTGGGTGGGTGTTTGGGGGGGGGGGGGGGG
>PYAF01005814.1:1374876-1401357 GCA_007407185.1 Glycine tomentella | reverse complement strand
TTGTTTCTGATAGATTTTATGCAGATGGTGGCAACATTGGATTGAATATGTGAACCAAGACCAGACAAACACTTCATATGATGCATCTTCCTTATCAGAACATTGTGATTTGGCCAATTCAAGTGCGTTAAAGAGGCCAGCTGGTATTGATAATTCTGATTTGATAGATGATGCTGTGTCAGAGGACTCTGGTACGGGTTTGGAGATTCATGATACACTTTTAGAAGGCCGTGACTATGTATTACTTCCCCAAGAAGTTTGGAACCAATTATTTAGATGGTGAGATTGTTTACTTCACACTGGTCATCTATGGTTCATCTAAAATGTGATAAGTGCTATATTATATTTATGATTTTCTTTTGGATTTCTTGATTTTTATGGTTTTTGAAGAAATCTACAGATTTACACAAACTTAGATGAATAACCCTTTAACTGGGCTTTAATGAGCTGCCTGACTTTGTCCCCCTTGACTAGGTATGGCGGTGGACCTACATTGGCAAGGAAAGTTATTAGTTCAGGTCTTTCCCAGACTGAATTGGCAGTGGAGGTGTATCCTTTACGGCTTCAATTACTTATGTTGCCAAAAAATGATCGTTTCCCTATACGAATAAGCAAGAAGGTGTGATTTGAGAGAATGTACCGAGTCTTGATAATTGATAAATATATCTTTAACATCTCGTACCATTCCTTTGCAAGTATAATTCAGTTTATACATGCTATATCTACCTTACAGTTGAGATATTTTGGGCAGGAAACCATTGGACAGCTTCACAGAAAAGCTTGTGAAATATTTGATCTTCAGCCAGACCAAGTAAAAACTTCATGGTTCCTTCTTGAAATTCTATTTTTTTGAAATCTTTTATTTTTCTTTTTTATTCAGCATGTGGTGAAAAATAGCTATCTCTGTTGTAGGTGTGTATTTGGGATTACTATGCTCGTCAAAAGCATGCTTTGATGAATGACATGGACAAAACTCTCGACGATGCTAATTTACAAATGGACCAAGATGTGAGTATTCAGTATGTTTTATGTAGGAATGTTCCTCTTGCTTGTGCTTACACATTTCAATTTATCACTCTTGTTTTTCTTTTGATTAATGATAATATTCATACAGATTCTTGTTGAGGTCATCAACATTACAAACAACACAAGTTTTGCTCAAGAAAATGGGTCTGCACAGAGGGAAGCGAATTCTGCTCTTGTGGAGCCTTCAAAGTCAAGCTTATCAATTGCTGGTGGCTTATCTGCTAGCAGAGGTGCATCTAGAGGCTACAACACGGACCTTTCTTCATCTCAGAACCTAAATTCTCCAGTTAGAGATGTGGAAAACCCTTATGGAACCAGTGGTGTCACCACAAGAGGTTCATTCGGTGGTCTCACTGGATTGCTGAATCTTGGCAATACTTGTTACATGAATAGTGCAATACAGTGCCTTGTTCATACACCAGAATTTGCTAGGTACTTCAGGGAAGACTATCACCGAGAGATAAATTGGCAAAATCCATTGGGCATGGTTGTAAGTACCATCTAAAAAGCTGTAAGCATGAACTTGTTTCCTTTTCTTTCCATACTTTTATTAGGGATCCACTATAGAACAAGAATTTGGTTTAGAGATAAAAGATTATTTCCAGACTTTAACATACTCCTTCGCACTGGAGCCCTTTGGTTTTCAAGTGCTGATAATGTATAGGCTCACTTACCTTATACTTAATTTCAACTTATCTATGTAGAAGAATGGGGTCGGTGTAGATCGAACACTAGACTACTTGGTCTCAGAGGTTCTAACACTATGTCATGAACCAATTATTTCAAAAGCTTAAGTTTTAGGGTGAAGGCAAGTTTTATACTTAACAAAGCTTAAAGTTTACTTTTGATCCTTCCAATTGGTCTCAATTTGAATAGCATCCTCCTCCTATTTGTTCAAATTGAAATCTAGAGGGAAACATATGTTTCCCCATAAAAGTGAGAGGTCCATTAATTCAATCAAGCCTAGCCTTAAGTCTTAATTTGTGGACATGAATTTTATTTTATTTTTATTTTTATTTTTCTGTTATTCATTGAAGCTATTATATAGGGTCATATTTCATATATCATTTTGAAATAAAGAATATTTGAGTTGGAGTCAGTGGTAGCATTTATAAAAAATGGTGTCCATTGAACCATTTGGAAGAGTTATTATCATGGGTTATAAACTCATTTTGTCTTCGTATTGCTTGAATGCCTGCTTCAATAGGATTGAACTTTTTGTGCATTACTGTGCCATCCTTCAATGACTTGGTTTGGTTGGGAAATGATTTTTAGTCAACCATATGATAACTGTTATGGTATAATTATGAAGTATAGTTCTAAATAAAACTTTCCACTATGTAGGGTGAACTAGCCCTAGCATTTGGTGAGTTGCTTCGAAAACTATGGGCACCTGGGCGAACACCCATCGCTCCTCGGTCTTTTAAAGCAAAGCTTGTTCGCTTTGCACCTCAGTTCAGTGGGCACAATCAACATGATTCTCAGGTTCACCCATTGACTGAAAGTTTTACCCTCTTCAATTTCTATGGTGTAGTCAGTGGTAACATTTATTTTATCATCTTTTTCAGGAGCTTTTAGCATTTCTTCTTGACGGTCTTCATGAAGACTTGAATCGTGTAAAGCACAAACCATATATAAAATCTCGAGATGCTGATGGCCGACCTGATGAAGAAGTGGCTGACGAATATTGGGCAAATCATATTGCTCGTAATGATTCCATAATTGTTGATGTATGCCAGGTGAGTCAAATCAGTAATTAGTAAATTATTGTATGTGTCATAGACTCAGTTAATGGCTTAATATCAGCTTGTCAGAAACAGCTTTAACTAGCATAGTTAACTGGAAATGCTCCATAGAATGTCATGTAATAAATATCAATATAAATGATTCAGCCTGTCTAAACATGATTTTTAACTGAAAATTTCTGTTTCTTGTAATCAAGATTGTAGAATTCAGTGTGGAAGAGATTAGAGAGTAATCTGAACTATTTCATTCTGTCTGATTTGATTACAGAGAAGGTATTTATAGAATACAAAGATAGACTTCTAGCTCTAATTGTCTGACAGCTGTTGCAACTAACTAACTGTAGAGCTATCATAACTGAGATGTAGCTCTATGCTACTTGCAGGTCTACATTTACCTACAATATAACCTATAAAGCTGGTGTCTAGATATCTACATTTTGTAAACCTTTCATGATTCTCTGTGAAGTGTCAACTAACTTTCAATTAAATATAATCCTGCCTTTCACCTTTTCGTTTGTTTCTGATTCATCCAGCTTCCAATCTTTATTAGTTGCTACAATGAGTAATAAACAGCCTTGGTCCTAAAGTAGCATTATTAGAATCTGTTTGGGACTACTATCTAATATTTTGAAAGCTGTTATGTTTTAGATATTCTGAAAGAATGTTAGAGAGCGATTGATTTGTCCATTTTCTGTTTTCATTTTCAGTGAAAACAGAAAATAAGGTTAAAAATAAGTTTGTTTCAATTCTTGAAAACGTTTTCTGTGAAAATATTTCCAAAAAGAAGCAGAAAATTGAAAATGAAAAAAATTTGTTTTCAACATTTTCAAACAAAATAAAAATGGGGACTGTTTCAAAACCTACTGGGAACTCAAAATTTTGCTTTTGAACAACCCTTAAAACATTTAGAAAAAGCACTCAGTTTCTTGTATTTTACCGAATGCAAAGTTGTCAGCTTCTTGAACTTACTGTCAGAAATCACCCATAGCAAAAGCCGTGGCTTTTCCAAATTGTGAAGTCTCATTATCCCCTGTAGTGCCGAACCTCTTTCAAGTATAATACAGAACTTATAATCAAATAGTTGAGGCAAAGATTGAGAAAAAAATAGATAAAAGATGAAAAGGTTTCTGTTATTATTGAATTCCGATTTAATAGTTAACCTCCTCTAAATGACTTCTCCTTTTACACCAAAACAGTTGCTTAGTAGTTCTAGTCCTCCCCAAAAGATGATCTTCCCCATGTACATCTTCTGTTATATATCCTTTCCCCCTAGTAACCCCCTCCAACAATCTAATTAACCCCCTCTAATCACTTAACTTGGAATTATTCCCTATGTTCCCTCTAGTCTACACTCCATGACCTGTACTGACTTTTCCTCAGACTTCATCTTGCTTTCTTATTTTTCAAGTTTTGTTATGAGGTGTCGAGGAATGAGGAAACCTGTGCATGTGGCGGGGCAGTGTTGTCAAATAGCGGCTATAGTGTAGCGGGTTTTAGGGTAAACACAATCGTGACGGCGTCGCATTGCGGACTTCGTGAAAATTGCAATCGTGGGCACCTTACGCGTCATGGAACTTCATTGCGTCGTCGGTTTCTGACAAGGTTGAATCTGGAGAGAAACTGCATTGATGGCACATTTAGGGTTCATCATTCTGAAAGAGGAAACTGGGTCAGGTGTGGATTGCGGATTTGGGTCAGGTACTTCAGAGTTGTTTTGGGCTTGCAGTCCACTAGGTTTTTAGCTTTGTTAAAATTTAAAACTCATGTGCAGTAGTCACGTGGGTTTTTAAAAGTTTACTCTATTGGTTTTTAAAACATCAGAGTCAAATTTTATGTTTTTACTCTATTCTTTTTACTTTTTACTTATGGACTTGGGCTTTCTTCTACTAGGCCCAACAGTAGCATTTTGACTTCTACTTCACGTAACTTTTCAGTTTTCCAGACCATTCTAGAACCTCTTAGCATTTCCTCTGATTCTTAGTCACCATGTAAACCCTTCCCTACCAAAATTTTCCAGCCTTCTTTGTCCAGTGCCTCTTTTTTTACAGGTAAGAACTTTTTCTTTCATTCTTTGGTTTGATACCCCCCTTCTTCTTCGTCCATGTCATCTGTCTTATACCCGACCTTCTTATTATTCTGATTTCTTAAAAAATCACAGTATGGCAAATGAGGGATCATCAAATCCTCTTAGCACTGATCCTGGATGGAAATTATTGGGGAAGGGGCAGAGGAGAATGAACATATTTTGTCTTGAACAATTTAACTTTTGAGATAATATTATGTTAATGTTTGTCCAGCTTATTTTTATTATTTTTATTTGCATATAGCATGTTTTTTTTTATACATATTTAATTGTTATATATATTATATTTGAACCGCTATTCGGCTTCCGCTATTTGGCCACGACGCTATCCGCCATATCCTATAGCGGATTTTCAGCTTTTTGCGATTTTCCGCGATCCGTTATTGACAACACTGTTGGTGGGATAATCTTTCGGAAATTGATGATTCTAAGTTTGGTTTTTTAAAGGGTTTAAGCTTTATGCATTACTTTGTTTGAAATGATGAAAATGAATCTAGGAGGGGTGAGATTTATCGGTAAAAGATGTGGGATTATGATGAATGCATTGGGAATAAAAATGCAGGTTACAATCTTATTATGACAATCTTTGAAGTGTAGTGTGAACTTAAAATAAACTGTAGTTTATCCAAAGGGAGGGGCAGTTATATGATAAGAGACTTATGATGGACGGATATGGTACAAGTATTGGATACGATACGACGATACGTCATTTTTAAAAAATATAGGATATGATACGTTTAGGATACATATTAAAAAAATTCAAATCAATAATATATTTATTAAACATCAATAAAATAAGATAGAAATTGCAAATTAATATGATCCCAAAATCCAAAATACTGGAATAACATTACTAAAAATCTGGTTCTATTTTTATTTTGGTGTTACCTGTTCTAAAAAAATTGATTTATTTTAAATCTGACTATCATGCTGTATCCATGCCGTATCGGGACGTCTTTTTCCTTTTTTAAATTGGTCTGGAACTGGATACATGCAGGATACGTATCCAGGGCATATCCGATACTGGTACGTTGCCCAAAATAGAGTATCCATGCTTCAGACTAAGAGACCAATGGTGTTTCCTGACTAGCGTAATTTTTTTTATTTATGGCTTAGCTGGTACTCTTGTACACAGAAATTTCAATTAAGAAAATGTTCAATGATGCCAATTTCTTTCCATAATTTAAACTTTGGTCTCTTGATTATCCATTTATAATTGTTTATGTATGGTATCAATTCACATTTTATATGTTCCTGATCAAGTTCACCAACTTGGATATGTTTCTGATAAATCTTCATTTCATAGGGACAATACAAGTCAACTTTGGTTTGTCCAGTTTGTAATAAAGTCTCTGTCACATTTGATCCTTTTATGTACCTTTCCCTGCCACTCCAGCCCACCACCAATAGAACCATGACAGTAACAGTTTTTGCTTGCGATGGAGCTGCCCTTCCATCTGCTTGTACAGTAACTGTCCCTAAGCAGGGACGATGCAGGGATCTCATACAGGCACTTAGCAATGCTTGCTCATTGAAGCACAATGAGAGGCTAGTAGTTGTGGAGGTGTGTACCAAACTAGTACATAAGTTAAATATATGTATTGGAATTATTGCATATACTTGTTCTAATTGAGTGTGTTATATTCATGTGCTATTCACAGATACGAAACCATTTGATCCATAGATATTTTGAAGATCCTCTTCAATTGTTGTCTAATATCAAAGATGATGACCGTCTTGCTGCTTACAAGGTTCCAAAGATAGACAAGAACACAAAGTATCTCCAGTTGATACATCGCCGAAGAGAGCAGTATGTGATTTTTAAATTTACATGATATGCACAGTTGTTATATTTACCAAAGAATTGAATCTACTTTGTCATATTAGTGCATATAATGATGCTTCTCTTCTCTCTTGTTATAACATTCTCTTCTATTACTATTATGGGGATTTGGGAAAACAGTCTGTCATGGTTAATAGCTAACTATAATGCAGTATTTTCTAATGTTGATTAGATTTGAATTGCGTCTGTTACCTCCAGATCCATTAAAATTTAAATAACAGTCACTTGGGCCATGGTATCATATGTCATCTAGGTCTTAAGTTAAAGCATCAAGTTGGGCATAATTTTGTATGTTGTTTGCTAAACTGCTTTCTGATATATTTTTGTAATTTTCTCTTAGGAGTAGTGACTCACACATCATATCCGGATGGAAACCATATGGAACACCTATTGTTTCATTGATTTCATGTGATGATACAGTCACAAGAGGTGATATACAAGTAATAGTTAATCGTATGCTCTCTCCGCTGCTAAGGAAAGGTATCAATGTAGAACAAGCTACCACTTCTGAAACAAGCATCCCAAAAGCAACATCTGATCAATGCAGTTTTAATTCTTCTGATGATGCATGTGCCACCAACATGGTGTCAAATTCAGTAAATAAGGATACTACCAATTCAAAGGCGCCGCCAGTGCCATTGCCAACATTACCTCTTCTCTTGGTAGATGATAACAATGCTTGCATTGATCTTTCAATGGGAGAGGAAAAAGTAGTTAAACTGTCGCCATTGTCACCAAAGATTTTAGTGTATATTGATTGGTCTCAGAAGCTTCTGGAGAAATATGATACTCATCCACTTGAGACTTTGTCTGAAGTTCTAAAATATGGACCTGTAACCAAGAAAGCTCGTACTGAACCTCTCTCCTTGTACACCTGCTTGGAAGCTTTTCTGCGTGAAGAACCTCTGGTGCCCGAAGATATGTGGTTAGTTCATCCTGCAGCTCAGTCTAACTCTATTCTCTCTTCGTATATTTCTTTCTCATGCTTAGCAAGCAGTCCAAAATCCAAATGGAGTGTACATTAATAATTGTGAGCTAAATCTGTCAATGACCTGTTTAAATGATGTTCCCCAAAAAGTTCACTATTCTGCAATTTAAGAATCTAACAGAAGAGAATGAAACTATAGTGGTTGTGGCTAGCAACATTCTTCTTACAACTCACTAGATCTAGGCCTAGAAAGGACTGAATAAAAAGTCTTAAAAATTTGGATAAAAAGGAAATAAAATGGACTGGAGTTTTCATGGGCACGACATGCTCAGTCAGTGGGCACTGTTGATCAAGTATATGCTTCTAATAGGCTAGAGCCCTGCAGCACCACCCTTGTGCTAGACTTTCCCCTTTTCCTCTTCAATTTGGATTGATTCTCACTTGGGTCTTCTCTAAGCCTTAAATCTGTAAAATTTAGTAGCAAAACATCCCATAAGAGATCTTAAACATGCTTAATTGAAATAACTCTAAACTTCCCAAGATTTCCAAAGATAGAGCTAATTTAACTAGAAAGCAAAACATGAATCAAAACATTCAGATAAGCTCAACATCTTTGCCCATATCCATAAAACCAAAGTACTTTAATCACATTTATGGGTGGAACTAGGCTGTAACTATTGAGTCATCAATGCTTTGCTAGCACTCTTTCTCCTTTCTTTCTTGTATATTCCTATTGAAAGCATTTTTGCTTAGCAAGCTCCTCCTTTATGTACACACCTAATCGAGACTCTATTGTTAGATGTCTATGTATGTTATTTATTTCTATTCTTAGCGTTATATCTTTCAAGCTATGTGATACATAAACATTGTAAAATATTGTTTTTATACCAATTTCTACCTTAGGATAGGAACTTACCTACTTTTCACTTTGAATCGTTCACTTTTTTTTTTCTTGTTTGATCTTTGTATTGCTACTGAAATCTCATGATGAGCAAAACTGTGTAACTGCTGCAGAAATAGTGCTTAAAACATTTCTGCATTTGCATGTATAAAATTAGTACTTGAATGTGAATGGCTAATATTATATTTATCTGAATCTGATATAGGTACTGTCCTAAATGCAAAGAGAGACGACAAGCAAGCAAGAAGCTTGATTTGTGGAGACTCCCAGAGGTTTTGGTCATTCATTTGAAGAGGTTCTCCTACAGCAGGTCAATGAAGCATAAACTGGAGACTTTTGTTAACTTTCCCATTCACGATTTTGATTTAACCAATTACATAGCCAACAAAAACAACTCTCAGCGTCAACTGTACGAACTGTATGCCCTTACAAATCATTATGGTAGTATGGGTAGCGGGCATTACACTGCACATATTAAGGTAAAGTGAGAAGTTTCAATCCTTTGAAGTTGCTTTGATTTTTGGCTAGGGCTCAGCACCCAGAATGTTCTTCCTTTTAGCAAAGCTCTGCAGTCTGATTCATATTTTCCAAATGTGCAGCTTTTAGATGAGAACAGGTGGTACAATTTTGATGACAGCCACATATCACTCATAAGTGAAGATGAGGTTAACACTGCTGCTGCCTATGTGCTATTTTACCGCAGGGTGAAGAATGACGATGCCGCTGTTAGCAATGGGGCTTAGCCCTTCATGTTGGCTGTTTTATGTATAAAGTAGATGCTAAGAACATACCTGGTTCTTCCAGAAAAGTTTTAGAAAAAAGGTAGGTGAACAATTTCAAATGTATGCCTTAATTTAGGGATTTTTTTCCCCCTTACTGTGTATGGAAAGGCACAAGCATGTTGATGCCAGAGTGTAGTCAATGAAACAAAATCTTAGGAGTTGTTTGCATATATTGTCTGATGCCTTCCTGGTATTTCGGTATTACAGATCCAAATTGTTTAAGTAGGATGTAATTGTCATGGATTTTCAACTTATTCGGAATTTGAACTTACGTGCAAATTGCAAAGAGCTAGGTAAATCTTTCTTAGAATTTGTTTTTTTGTTTCAATTATGATACATTCTAAATGACATCATTTTCTCACTTGAATTTGAACCGATGCCCTACTAGTCAGTTTTGAAATTATTGCCAATTCTAGAAGACAATGATGTTTAGCATCTCTTGATTTTATTTTTATATCCTATTTTTTGAGAACTAGGATTTTTAATATAAACGCACATGATGTGTTTTTGTAAGAACCAATATATACAAATATTTAGTGATATCAAACTACTTCAATAGACTCGATAAAAAAAAAGCCAATACCAAGATGTGCACGTGATCTAACAAATACCATATAGTAGTTGTTTTGGTACTTCTTCGGGTTATTAATCTTTTTTGGTAAAAAAAAAAAACCCTAATAGAAGACATTGTTGTTAAATGTCTTGATTTTGTTTTTTTGTTTTTTTTATATATCCTACTTTTTTGAGAACTTGACTTTTTAATATAAAAACAGATATAACACGACATGTTTTTGTATGAATCAAGATATACAAATATTTATTGATATCAAACTTGTTCAATAGACTCAATACAAGATGAGCACGTGATTTAACAAATGCCAAATAAGCCGTTTTGGCACTTCTTCTGTGGTTATAATTTTTTTTTTATACCAATCAAATATATTTCAATTTTTTTGATGAACTAGCAATTTCTCGATAAAATATTTAGGCTCAACGAGATTCATACATCTTAAAAGTAGGAAAACTATAAGGATTGATGCAATGGTGGTGTAAGGTTTCATTACATTTATATGTGATGAATATTTATTTAGTCAAAGAATTTGTGTTTGTGTTCGAATTTTCTTCATTGTGAAATTTTATTGGGCTAGTGGTAGTTATACATTGTGAACTAGATTAATTTTTGACTTGGTGGATTAAAAAAACCCATAATGTCTAACCAGAATTAAAAAAAGTAGAAAAATTATGTACTATTGCTATCGGACCGTTCATCCCCGTAAGCGATCAAAATGAGCAAATAACCCTTTTAATATATATAGTCCATAATATAATTTTATGAAATTATATGCTAGTGACTATTTAATGTTTTTTTTTACTTCATAATTTTTTGTAAAATTTCAATATATATGAAGTAAAGAGGAAAAAAGGTCTTTTCTAACATGTGAAATAACTAGTTCATAAGCTAATACTTTTAACAAAAAAATATAATACTTTTTAATCGGGTTTTTGAATTCTAAAGGGAGTTAATTGAGAGAAATTGAAGGATATGGCGTGGAATGAGTAATAATTGTTGTGGAGTTGTTTAGTGAAAAAATATTTATGTCTTATGACTTTTATTTATTTTGATTAGATGTAAACAAATATAAAAGTTACATCTTATATGCTATGAAAACATGTTTTGTTAAGTAGTCTGATGATAAATTCATGATTTAATATAACATTAAATATAACATTTAAGATTTCATTTAATATTTTCTATTTGAAATCTATTTTGCAAAGACAATCTCTTGGGATTTGTTAAATTTTATGAAGAGTAAATAAAGTCAAGTTCTGAAATTTCTCAACTATCATCAAAAGAAGAGACTGTTGTACAAAAAATATTTTAGAGTAAAGGTAATGATTTTTTTAAAGTTACTTATGCATTGTATCCTTATTTATAGTGTTGATTGTAACTACTCCACGGTAAAATACTTAGCTTTTCTGATAATTCAATAATTATTTCCCCATTTTTGAATCTAAGGCCTTTATTATGTTAAAAGGATGAAATACATTAGAAGATGGTTGAATAGTGTGTATGTGATGCTTAAAAGATTTTCGAAAACATTTTTACAATTGTTAGAATAAAAACAAGTTCAATAGCTTTTAGTTCAAGAAAACATGAAGGATATAAAGATAAGATAAAATGCAAGAACACGTTGTTTTTATAATGATTCATTTCGTCTGAATTACGTTTAGTTTTCTATCAACCTTAGAAGGGTTTACTAATCAAATAAGGTTACAACAAGTATTATCTATGCTACTTCTAATTGTCCCAAATATTCTCTAAGCTACTCTTGGTTACAACACAAACAATCTCCCCTTAAGATTGTAAACTTGAGTATTCTTTAACATTAACCACTCCCGGCTTTCAATGATCCCCCTTTATCCGATACCCGACCAAAAGAATGAAGAGAGATCTCCATGGTCTACAGGCTGAAAGTACCATCCACTATCTTTCGGGTCTAGACACTTCGGTGAGTCTATTGACTCAGGCTCCCCTGGTAGACTATCGCAATCTATTGAGGCTGGCGCTAGTAAGAGATATTCGCCATAGGTAACTTTGTGAATCAAAGGGTATTAATCAATGGTTTGAAAAGATTACAAAGAATCTATTCTCTCAAAGAGGATATGTAAGTTAAGTGCAAGTTAAAAAACAACTTCGCAAAGCAAAGGGTAACTAATATGATCTCCTATGTATCGTTTAGAGAAAAAGCATTAGAGAGAATATAATGAGATTTCGTCAATGTTATAGATTCGTCAACTTCTTTTGATCCTATTTTCTTTTCTTTATATAATTAGAGTATAAGATATTTGTTGTGAGATTGAAACCTTTCTAATTTTCTTGTTTTGATCGTTCATCAAATACATGAGAGCTTTGACATGTTACTTCTTTTGACGTCCACTTATACATAAAAAAGAGAAAGCTTGTGCTTTCTTTGTTAAAAAATACCGACACTCTTGAGAAAGCTTGTGCTTTTCTTCTGCTTTTTCCCACTCCAATCTTCATTTAGTACTTAACCTCAAAGTGTAACTTTACTTTTGATCAGAGTTTGTACTTAACTTTAGAACTAGTTGCTTTTCATTAAATACTTGAAATTCAAACGTTAGAGCATATGAAAAAAGGAGTATCAAATGCACACAGTAAAAGAATATAAGAGCAGTTTAACCTAAGCATCTGAAAAGGACTTTGGATGAAAAACTTATGTGAATATAAAAATCCAAGTGTAAGTTTTTTCAATAAGCGTTGAACGAACGGATCAACACATTGGATGCTGAATTTGTTTAAGATAACTCGTGGATGCAAATCAATTTAGTTAGCACATTGGACGTCTGGACGGTGTTTTCTCATGAAAACACTAGACAAAAGTTCACTTACACGCGTTGGTCACAGATTCAATTAATTAATACATATTTTTGTGTTTGGAAGACATAATTTTATACCTGTAAACTCATTGGACGCATAACATATCCTACATAGATCATCATCATCAAAACTCACCATTTCATCAAACCTTATCTTTATTTCAATCAAAGCTATGGGATTTTCGAGGGATTAAACATCTTTCATATCTTTTGATTCCAACATTGTGACTTTTATCTATATCTAATCATGTACGTTCTGTGGTTTTTGGACTAGGGCTAGGAGACAAGTGAGTTGTCTTTTAGCTATTAATTTAAATAAATTGAGTTTGATGTTCGACTGAGGTGTATAGGTACTCAACCTTGACATGGGAGCTAACCAAGTATATTTCGGTTGACACAGCAGATCTCTAAATATATATCCAAGTGTTGGTTGTACTTAATTGTTATATAAACTCGAATGATCTCATACTCTCCACAACACACAAAGAGCCTCCTATACGCAATACGAGTAGAAAGAGAGTGAGTTGCTTACTTTACTTGTGGCTAATCTCTACTCTTGGTATAACATCCAAATTATATGTTATCCGGTAATGTAATATTAATGGAATAAATTCTTAAAGCTTTCAAAACTCAATTGGATCCACACTATACATGTAAAACAGCTAGCACGATTACTTTACTTGACAATAATTATATGATCATAGGGATCGAATACGCCAAAGTTAATAATAGGATCGTAAATGTAAAACGACAACACATATATTCTGATAACATTTTTTTCACCGACGTATAGAATGATCTCGACAGTGGGACGTGGAAAAACGCTGCTGCTGAATGCTAATGATGTGGTCATTATTGGTTAGTGGGTTAGGTGGTGCTACTTTTTCTACTACTAATAGTTGAAGACAATCAAATTCCAGAAAATAAGTGTCCTTTTTAATTTGGTCCACCTAAAGAAAGGGCACTTAATTGTAATCACGGTACTTGTCTTAGAAAAAAGGGCTATCATCAACTTGTTTGAAAATATTTAGTTTCAACCAATGTCAATATCATTATGTAGAAACATGCTGTGCTGTGGACATTTGTACAAATTTAAATCCATATATTGTTTGGTAACAATAGAAGCCAATTCATCTTACTTGCTCGAAGTGTGAGCTTTTCTTCACAAATGACTAATACAATCACTTGAGTACTAAATGGAATTGTGGATTATCACTATACACCACTATGCATATAATTGGATGAATCCTTTTCTTTTCCACAAATTTCAATTCGATCCCCCCTTATTTCTAGAATATTAACGATCGATGTAGTGCAATTAATTTCTTAACTGCAATTCTAATGGAGATGATTGTAACCTGTCCATTATAACATGGATAAGTTATATATAGCATCTATGAAATGCATGGGAGTATTTTTTTTTTTATTTTTTTTCGTGAGAATAAGAAAAATAGATATTAATTCTTGAATTTTATTCTGAATAATGATTAAGATTAAAAATATAAAAAATATATAATTTAAAATAACTTTACTCTTGTAAGTATAGTTACATATAACCATCTTACTTGTGTTTAGATTTTATTTTAAATGATTCGATCTTAAATAACTTTAATATTAACAATTTATGCACGATTGTATTTGCACACAATGAATTTGTTGCTCTCTTTTTTCTTTTTCATGGTTAAAGTTTCAGAAATTATGGATGTCCTCCAACCAAAAACAAACCCATGATCTAATGATTGGGGCCCAAATACAACAATAAAAATTCATATAATAAATATATTAACTAGCACATACCAAAATTATACAAAATAATCATAATTATATATTTTTTCAAAATAATCTAAGAACTATAATAGAAAATATATTTACGTAGTAGATAAATTAAATTTTTTAAAAAAACCCAAAATGACAAATTACAATCACCAATTCATATGCCATCAAGAATCCTAATGAATTATAATAAAAAAATAGTATTTATGTTATACATTTTTTTAGGAAAAATCTTATTATGTTAAAAAACTATTAACTTTGAAGTAATAAATTATGTTACTAACTAAATTATTTTTTACGACAATAGTAGCTAACGACGTTGATAATAATTTACTTCCAGATCGTTGGTAAATAAAAGAAAAATGTTGTGTCATAACAAAGGCTACAACTTTACCGGTAAAATATGACTAATCTTTGATGTAACTTGATATATAATATATATTTCTAAGAAATATTACATAGTACATATATTTACACTCTTGCACTCGTGACCGAAAAATACGTTAAAATCTCTCAAATAATAGCAAGAAGAACAAAGACGAGACAATAAAGCAAAAAAGAATATAAAATAATGATAATTAGAAGATAAAATATTATAGCACCACTAAAATTATGGATCCAGTAAAAAAAAAAGCTTTTTTTAGTGAAGTGAAAAAAAAAAAAAAACCTTATCTCTGCTTAAAGAGACATTTATATATATTTAGCTACTGTCTAGAAATTGCCTTGAAAAAAGATATCTATGAAAAAGAATAGCACCACTAAAAAATCCACTACTTTAATTTGCATATTAGCCACAACAAGCATCAACCGTTAAGAAGCATCATCCACCATATATATATATATATATATATATATATATATATATATAAAGTATGATTTTTAAATAACTCTATCTTGATTTGTACAAAGGAGAAAAAGGGACTGAGACCAATTGGTACCGACCAAAATTCATATTTCACATCAAAATCTGATGGTTGATTTTGTTTCAATAATTATCATATATTTTATAAATAGAATTTATATTTTGATTGTAAGATTTGTTTTAAATATAATAATAATAATAATAATAATAATAATAATAATAATAATTAACGTATATGAATTTTTTATTAAATAAAAAAGGTAAATACAAATTTAACCCACGTCTTGTTCATATTGGAAATCAATTATTTTCTTCTACATAATTTCTTTTGTATTTTTTATTTTATTCCTATCGTTATTTTAAGTTATTTTCAATGTATCATTCATGATTCATTATTACACTCGTGTCTTTCTAAATTTCTTGTGTTATTTCAAATTTATTGTATAGAAATTCAATAAATTATGACTTTATTTATATAAATTTTTCTATAAACACTTTTAAAGGAAGAAGTATGGAAAGAAAAATAAAATAAATTTCTCTAATAAGTTAAAATTAACTTATATGTATAAATGAAAATCATTTTTTCGAAAAAACTAAATAAGTAATTTTACAAATTAGCTTATATATAAATTAATTTTAAATTATATAAGAAATTTATTTATTTTTTATCTTTTATTTTCTTCTGCTATAAATAAAAACTTATCCAAAGAAAACCTATATCTAAAAACAAGCAGTGCACTTACTACTTGATGGTGTACACGTTTTTAATTGGTATTCATTAACCTCACTATCATGTTATGTAAAAAGTTAGATAATGATTTAAGATTAAGACTATACATATAAACGTGTATTCATAAGGAGGGTTGTAAAAAATTCAAATGAGGCGTATTGAAATGTCCCTACCATAAAATCGTATATATATTTTATTATTATCCTATATAGCTATAACAATTATATATTCTCCCACATGGTGTCCATTAATATATAGGATTCGACTAAACAAGCAATAATAAATTAATGAAATTAATGTTGAACCTATTTATACAGATGAACTGAAAATATCTGGACTTTTTTTTTTTTTTTTAATATGCGTATACTCTTTTATGTAACTTCCTATATCTTTGCTCGAAGTTCAATTTATCCCCGAGACGTCATCACTCGATATCAAGTACAAACACACTACTGTTTGCGTTTTTCATCTCAAATGGTTCTCTGGGTATCCCCTTTCAACACGAAACTGATATATATATATATATATATATATATATATATATATATATATGTATGTATGTATGTATATTTATAAGGCACATGTTTAAATGAACATATAACCTTTTTTAATTTCAATTATTGCATGCTTGCATATATCCCTATCGATGTTATTATTATGTGCGTAATAAATATTAATGGTTATGCTTTGCATGAAAACGATCTGTTTCCTATCATATATCACATACATTTAGATGCATTTGCACTTAATAGCCTCGTCAATTCTCCCCTTCTCATCTCACTTTTCTTCTACATTAATTACGCGTTATCTTCTGATGTCAAAACAGCTCTATATACCTTCCATCCCCAAATGACAATGGCCCCAGTTAGGTTCAACAAAATAAGCTAGCTAGTTGTTTAATCACAGACACACAACTGTTACTCTCTTCACTAAAGATTAACATGTTGCGTCATTATCTATTTCATTCGTGTAATAATATAACAAGTGTTGTGTATACGCATTGTTTCATATTCTTTCTTATCCTATTAAAAAGTAAAGAAACCGTCTTTTAGAAATGGAAATAGAAATGTGTATCATCAAAAGTAATTACGTAACGACACTTTTATCACAACAAAAACTAAATCTTACATCTAAAGTCTTCTAATTCCCATATGTGGCATAAACGTAGTCAAACCTCTTCAATTATTCGATGATTTTTAGTAGTTATTACCAGTACGAATTAATATCAGTATTTTATAGACATCTAGCTACTAACTAGTATTTTTTTTATTACATTTGATTTGATTCCTCTTAATAAAAATATGACGAGATTAATTTTATTTAATAAGACTTTAATTTAAAGAAGATATTATAAATGTTTATATAATTAATTAGAGTTTCACAATTTCTTTTGTTATCTTTTATTTATTTGTGTAAATTTGTTTATTATGTGGACCAAATAAAATTAAACATAATTCTTTCCTGTCTTTCGTGAGTTTCATCTCTATATTCTCTCTTTATAGTTTTTTCCTTTTATTTGTATTTTTTTCATGACACATTATTAGTATAACGTAAAAACACATAATAATAAACTTATGAGCAATCTCGAGCTCATGTCATCTTGGTCACGATCTTATCCATGGTCATAACTTCAATAATGATTGTGGAGTAGTGATGATAGTCACAATAGTACTCAATTTCATAGGACAAGAATAAACAATTTTCATAATAAGATGATCAAGAAAATAGTTTTCAATTGACCAAAAAGTGTTATTATCTAATTCTTGCGTTGAACTTATGCTCGATTAGCTTTGATTTAGGGAGATTAGTCCTTTTGTTATCACTATCATTTTCTTTATGGTGTAGTGAAGATCAAGAGTGAGACCACCAATAAAATTTCCATTGTCAAAGCCTCATCCTCTCTCTAAAAAAGACCCTAATATCTCACTTCATCCTTTTTTTTTATAGCATTTGCATTCTTATACATTTCTAATAGTATTTATGATGATATTTAATAAATTTTAGTTATTCCTGACTTTTATGTAATTTTTTTTAATGATTTTTGTTATTTATTTTCCTAAATTGACTCACTCAATCTTTATTAATTCAAGATTCACGTACCAATTAGCTAGCGCTCGTGGGAGAAAAATCAGAAGATAAATTAGTTTTACATTTTTTTTTTCTCATTTCAGCGATACCAAGCTTTCAAAAAATTTCTCAAATACACATCCACTTAGATTTTAATGTATCACAGTATGAGTGTGCATGACCCAAATATATAAAACTTCATAATTGTAACACTAAACGAGGCATGGAAACGGGACAAAATTCGACGAGAACTTTTTTTCTACGTGGAATCAAAACATAGGTCTTGTCCTAGCTAGTTATCAATTCTTTTCCAAAGAAAAATAAAAGGTAGAACATTTGACCATGAACAAGGAAAACTTTTGAATATCCTGTTATATATAATGAGAAAGCCTTGCACTTGAAATTAATTCATCATCAAACCTTTCTTTAAAGTAAACGCATTCGGCTAGTGAACACACATAAAAGGAAAGGAGAAAGAGATATTCTTATCTTCGATTAATTTTCATGTACTTTATATTACTTCCAAATATCCAATGAATTGTTTAATTTCATTTGTAACTTTAAAAATCAAGAAGATATATATATATATATATATATATATATATATTAATTTTTATTGTTATTATATTTTGAGTATTTTAATATAGCGAGCTCATTCCACTATATATAGTTAAATTTTCTTATAATTAAAACCATTTAATATTTATAATAATTTCTTAATCCAAGCATTATTAGTTTCAACAACAAATATATTTTGAAATAGAATAAGTTAGAGATATTCATAAGTGATTCAATTTAATACAAATTTCTATAACCGTACCAAATAAACAGAATATTGAAGAAATTAAAAATTATAAAAACTGAACTTTTTATTAGATTGGATAATATTTCAAATAAATTTTATAAACTCATGTATGCATATGTATAATTTCATTTATGAAATTACCGTAAAATTCATACTTATAAAATTAAAATATATGAAATTGTTATCTTTTTATTTTTAAAAAATATTCTCTTACTTACGTCATGTTGTTTTATTTTAGTATTAGTTTTTTTTAAAGAAATTTAATTATTATTAATTTTACGAATATTTGTAATTTAGATGTGATAGTTAGCACTTAAAAAAATTAATCTTATGATTATTGTATACCTTTAGATTTATTTAATATCAACTTCACGTTTAGAAACAAAAAAAAAAATGAATAATCAAATCCAATTTAATCACTTTTAGACAAATTATTGAATTGAATAAAATTTCATATATTGTATTCAATTCGATTCGATCTCCCTAAAGTGAGTTTATGTATCATAAGTTATTTGCACAAAGTCTATTCTCAATTTAGAATCAATCGCACAAAGGACCCTAGTTGTATTGCTTTTAGATCCCTCATATAACATTATCAGCAGCTCTATTGGCTGATATATATATTCTTCAACACTCACCTTCCATAACGACAATTCCGTCTTCAATGGCCTTGACAAACTTCTTCGATCAATTGGGGTGGGGGGGTGGGCTACATGCATGAGATTGCACGTACTTTGATTAGTGTACTCAATGAATAGCAAGCTTGGCTTTCAAAGCAACTAATAAAGCGGAAGCATTATAGA
This sequence comes from Glycine tomentella, assembly GCA_007407185.1. Lineage (NCBI taxonomy): Eukaryota > Viridiplantae > Streptophyta > Magnoliopsida > Fabales > Fabaceae > Glycine > Glycine tomentella. The sequence goes on along the minus strand of PYAF01005814.1, from coordinate 1,381,610 downwards.
GCTTCTATTAATTATACATGTGAAGGCGGTGCATGATTCGTATTAAATTAGACAAAGAAAGATCATAAAGATGCATCTTTGATTGGCTGAATGATTGATTGTAAGGACTATATCTGTGACATATCATTTTGTGTGAGAATGATTTTTGACCAGGAACTTTTGGTGAAGAGGACTTAAGTGGGATTCAATAATAGACCCTCTTAATTGCTAAAATGGATATGTTTCTTAGCAACTTGAAAGATAGATAAATGCTCAAAGTAAAAAAGGAGTAGTCTTACTACAAAGGATTGACAACTCGGAGGTTGTTTGTTTGATTCATCTAAGGACATTTTCCTTTGCCTTTAACACAATGAAGGATAGGGTAGAGTACAAAACAATATGGGATAAAAAGTAGTGAGAGGGCTTTTTGTTTTGGTTGGTTTTGAAAGATACAAACTTGTGTGCATGATTTGTTGGTATTATATACTTTTTAGTGGAAGTCCTTATATGTTTTTTTCGTCATAAAGATTTTTCACAAAAGATAATGAAAAAGAACGGTGTCTTCTCCTTGCGATTGCGCATTGAATCAAACCAACGATCAAAATGAGTCAAAAGTTCAGCTTGACTGACGAAGGTTTATTTATTTATTTATTTATTTTTATTTTCCTTTCTTTTCTGTTTACTTCAATTAGAGTTTGAGTGCACAATTAGGACACTATGCCTCAGACACATGTAGCAACAACGGTGTCCTCACATTTTTTATCCTAAGCTATATATTACTTGATATATACTTTGAACTTTTCAAAACGTATGTAACTATATATAACTCGATGGCCGGTGACTGGCAAAGATGCATATGTATATTATGCTAATTTATATATAATTGTACATTTACAAAAATAGTCTTACAGTATATGACGTCAAAGCATAGATAAATCTTAATAAAAATCTTAAAGTTGCCAGTATACAGTTTTTTTATTTTCTTCTTGCTTGTGTTAAATTTAGCATTTAATGACTGTTTCTAGAATAATAGCTACAAACTACTTATTGCATTGTGGTTCTTTGGAAATAGCATTGCTGATAAATAAATCATAATTAAAATATTAAATTTAAAATTATAATTTATATTGCATATCACATGAATACAAATACTAATGCATATTTGAAGGGTACACACTAATTTTGTTTTAAAAGTAACAAATAACCATTTTAATTTTATATTTTTAATATTTTATCTTTATATTATTCCTTTATTATTTAATTCTTTAATTAATGTTCTTACAACAATCGATACAAAAATTTGTTAATATTTGGATATGATACTGGACATTAACAAATCTATCAATATTAAACTTTTGACATCTTGTTTTAATGCATTTGTCTTGAAGCAGTCCATTTGAAAAACGAGGGTAAGTGAAATAATTAAAAAGTAAAGTTAAACAGCGTCTCCATATTGTCGTTTTTCCATGCATGTTTTGCTGCATACGTATGATTGTAACAGCAAACCCAATTTAAAAAAATATACAGATGACAATCACGGTACATTAATTTTAGGTCCTAAAGTTGGTTTTGCTTTGGTTTATTTAACAATTAAGTGAGAAAGCCAAAAAAAATTAAGAAAATGTAATAGAAAATAATAGATTTAAATCACTATAAAATGATAGGTTGTCTCGTGAGAAAAAAAAAATAAAATGAAAGGTTGTATGTCTAAGTTAATCCAAATTAATAAAAATGGGATAAAGCCCATAGTAAATAATTGGTATAATTAAGAAAATTATACCTATGAAACCATTTCTAAGTACATAGAGCATTACATAAATAATTTATTATGAAGGTTTTTGGTTTCATATTTACTTGAATGAGTTAGAGAACCCTAAGATAAAATGTAATTAGTATTATACTTTAGGATTGGGCTTTGTTTTGATCACTCCCATACATGTAACAAATAAAAAGAGAATAGAAGCGGAGACATTGACTAAACTGCCATTTTTTTTAAAAAAAATTACCTAAATGTCACACCAACAAAAAATTTTACCAGAATGCCACGCCACGTAATTCGCTTGTCAGTCTAGCGAATTACGTGAAGGACACGTGTCAGGCAATGCATAGTTCGCTGAAGGCCCAGCGAATTAGGTGCCACGTGGCAGACAATGCATAATTCGCTAGGGGGCAGCGAACTAGGTGGCCACGTGGAAAAAAAAAAACAAAAAACTTCGAACGGCCATAACTTTTGATAGGAACGTCCGATGGAGGCGTACGATATGTCAAAACGCTTGAAATTCAGAGGGGAAGCCTGGACAACTTCCCAAAGGGGAGTTGGTCCGCCATTTTTTCCAAAAAATACCTTTAAGTGCCTCAAAATTAAGATTTAAGATTACGATATATCCTTTAAATGGTCTAACTTTTGCTAGGAATGTCTGATGAAGGCGTACGCCGTTCGAAGTTTTTTTTTTTTCCACGTGGTCACCTAGTTCGCTGGGCCCCCTAGCGAATTATGCATTGCCTGCAACGTGACATCTAATTCGCTGAGCCTTCCAACGAACTATGCATTGCCTGACACGTGTCCTTCACGTAATTCGCTAGACTGACAAGCGAATTACGTGGCGTGACATTCTGGTAAAATTTTTCGTTGGTGTGACATTTAGGTAATTTCTTTTTTAAAAAATGGCAGTTTGGTCAATGTCTCATAGAAGCGTGTGTCCGTTTGTGTGCTAGTGCTCTCCTTGCTAGCAATTCATCAGCGCCATGCGTGAAATTTTTCCAACCTAATCCTACACCTGAGAAACCGACGAAACTGAGGAAACAAATTAGCAAAAACAAAAGTACCAACCCTATACACGAATAAATTCAGGTGGCTTTTGAGAACCTCGACCCCATCACAAGCCCCATTATCAAAACCATGTTGATGAAAGAGCCCTACCCTTTGCTAGTGGAATCTTGCACACCCTAGCTACTGTTGAAAAGTCTATGACGACTCGGGCGAGAAAAAAGAGCAATCAAAAGGGAAAGTGAAAACAGAAAAACACCAAACAACTTGGTGTAACGGATCTTCATTGGCTCCTCACTGCTTCACTCGGCTCCAACATTTGCTACTTGAGAGGACCCGTTACAGCTCCATGCTTAAACACACCCACTTGCTCTTTCACTTCATGAATAGTAAGTGAAGGGGACCTAACGCCTCTTGTCTCTTCTTCTACCTTTCCTTTTTCCTTCCTAGTACATGTTTTAAACTTTCAATTCATTTCATAAACTTAAAGAAAGGTTAAAGAGAAAACCAAGCCTTATGTTAGTTTGAATGGAACTGGTTTTAAATCTCTTAACTAAAGTCTCTAATTGAAATTTTATAAAACAAAAATACATTGTTGGAAGTGATCTCTAGATTTTTCAATGAAAATTAATCATCATAAAATCGGTTGAAATTTAGTATCTATTTGTAAAAAATAGAGAGATAAAAGAGAAAATTTCAAGGTTGTCCTCATGAAAGATACATGATCAGACCAGACCGTTCCAAGTTGGTCACTAGATTATGTCATTGGACCTAGCTATATATGTTACATGCATGTCACATTTAGGAGACAAACACGTCGTGATGATTGGTATGTGATTACTGATTAGATCCCCATTTCGCTTCTGTGATGCGCCACTTTTGCTCAAACAGCTATTCCCAGCCACTTGGGGACCGCTCTAGTTGCTCTGCTGATGTGATCGAGGAAGGGGATTTAAGACATTTACAAGTTTCATACCCGCCCCCTAAGTATGTTATGTTATGTGCGCTGTTCATGGTGGCTATTGTGGAGTAGGGTGTGCTTATTGCTGGCTATGGGTACATAGAATTGATGAATCCCTAGCATGAGGACGATTTGTTGATATCTGTGGTCTAAAACATCGCACGTCCTCTTTGGGGATATTCTGGTCTTTGGTTTTCATTTATATATTACAATATGTCTCAAACTTTTGTTGATGTTAATGATGGGCCACGATAAAGCAAGAGGCGTGACATAAGCAAAATAAATACATTAGAGAATACGTGGTGTCAATGATTTGTGAGCAAAGGACAAAGAAAATCTGGTGAATATATAACAACTATGTATTGTTTTCAAATTGCAATACATATATGATATTTGTCTATGGTAAGCTCATGCATATTCAAGTATGTTAAAATCCAAATTTATGAGATCGAAAAGGAAGGAGAAATAAATATATATGCATGTTCTGCATTCAGTGGTTCATTTCGTCACACAAATATTTTGTAGTTCAATTAGTCATATATGATCATTAGTTAAAGGAATATGGTAAACAACACAAAACTATTTACAATTGAATGAATAATGCGTGTCATCCTTTGGAAATATTTGTTTCTTTTCTCTCATATTTTGATTTCAGTGTTTTGTCAAAATAACTAATTGACTCAAAACCTTTTAGAACTTAATTTCTCTCGTGCTATTAAGCAAATTCTTAGTTAAATTACTAAGATAAATCTCAAGTTACATAAATTTTTGGCTATGAATTACTTATTTACTTAAAGAAGTGTAGTACGCACACAGACACCAAAACCCGTCAACCAAAGTCTGTTGGTAACTAACGATTTTATTCAATGAAAATTAACTATAAAGCATGCTTTTCACTGTGATCATTAGGAGCTAGGTCTATATAATTAATTGTATGATTCATTAATTCCCTCTTCTATTCCAACACTTTTTTTTTTATTCATTTTGTTCTAATATTGAATCAAGCTATCACGCGCGCACTCAAGTTTACTATAGTACAAAGATAATGAAAAGTATAGATTAACTATATATAGATTTTACTGTATGTAGTACAGCCATTTGGAAAATATGAAATGTACAACGTAAGCAGACATGCACTTGGTTGCCACGAAGTTTGCAAGTGTTCAAAATTCCACACTTGAATCCGCAAATAAAGTATAAATTAAGTATAATATAAAAATTGTGTTTGATGATAATGCTAACTTTTTGCCATGAATAATTGTTATTTTAGAACTTTGGACTTGTCTTAATTTATTTTCAATTTTCAGAAAATTAAAGTGCTGATTTTTTTTCCGGTTCAACTTTATCTTTATTCACTTAGTGAAGTAAGGGTATTACTAAAATGATATTTCTTTAAAATTGAAGATGTTTACGGATTTTCTTATAATATTTGTATCCAAGTTTAAATAATATTTTAATTTATGAATATGGATATTTGATTAATAAGCCTATCCTAAGAGGTTCGCCATAAAATTGGTGTACTTTCCAGCAAAGGAACGACACCCCATGGCTGGCCAGTCCTATCAACACCCTACTATGAATGCGTATCACTTAGGAAGTGCGTGCTGTGTTCTTCTTTGTTTGAGATGGATACTGCACTCTGCTGAGACAAATAGTAGTGACCACTCAAATCAGTGCACTTTCAAACCATTGTGTGGAAATTCTGCTCAAGATCATAGACTAATAATAACATGCCTTGTGCGGTCCTCCTCTACAACTAATCAATTATTTGATACATTTTTTAAGAATACATTTTTGTAGGTAATTAGTCCTTCTGTCTGTGTATGTATGATATAAGCGTTTATTTTCAAGACCCATTATATTACGCCTTTTGTGAAGTTTTCAGGACATTTTAACACGATTGCACTAGGTTGCCGACTCTTCAATGTATGCATGAATCATGCATGACAATCTATATATGGCAACCTATGTATTAGAAAAAAAAAATTAAATAATGAGACAGATAGTCTGTAGCAGAAGTAATTAGATTTTTTTTTTGTTAGTACAGTGCATATGAAATGTGTGGTTGCAAGTTATAAATTTTGGTGTAGTTGAATTGTATGAACATTTCCGGAATAAAGTGTAACGTTTATTAACTACAATATATTAGCTAGCATGCCAATGCAAAATCATATGAAGCTTTAAGTACTTAAAGTTTCTTATTTTCTTTTTTACACCTAAAACATAAAGCTTTAAGTACTTGCAGAGGAATTATGATTAAAAGCCAAGACTTCCTTTAAAAAATAAAAAAGAAGGGGAAAAAAGTAGATCGAGAAAATAATATATTGATTCCCTTCTTTTATGTGGTGAAAAGGGAACAAGATTCCCTTGGAAGTTGGAAGCATTCTGGAGCATGCATGACTTATTATGGGAATTTTTTCTATATAATTTTTTGCATTGATCTTACAAAATTTAATCTTATTGAAACTATTCTGATTGTAGCTTGTAAGTTAAGCTTATTTTCTCTTATGAGTGTTTTTTCCATAGCTTTGATGTGATTTTCTCATTGCAAGTCAAACTTCATTATGAATTGAACCATCTCTTTAATTAAGATGTGCTTGGTTTATAGATTTGATTAATAATTATAAAATACTATTTTAATTAAATTTATTTTTTCTTCCTTAAAAATTTATACATAAAACGGTAAAAATATAATAATACATAAATTTCACAGTTATTGTATAACTCCTTTAAAGATAATAAATAAATAATATTTTATAATTAGGAACTAGTGATGAAGTAGATAATTTATTTTTTAATCAAATTCAACAATAAAACAATAAAAAATCAAATCAAATCAAAACAGAAAAAAAAAAACCACGAAACAAATACACCTTAGTAATTCTTTGCAGATTGATCAGCAGACATGCACAAATATATAGGATCAATTGCGTCAATATTTATCTTCTGATCATGAAGAAAATAAAGGAAAAGGAAATTTAAAGGGGTTAAATAAGTGAAACAAAAGGTGGTCGGAAGAGACACCAC
>PYAF01005814.1:1320924-1374776 GCA_007407185.1 Glycine tomentella | reverse complement strand
AAATCAAATCAAAACAGAAAAAAAAAAACCACGAAACAAATACACCTTAGTAATTCTTTGCAGATTGATCAGCAGACATGCACAAATATATAGGATCAATTGCGTCAATATTTATCTTCTGATCATGAAGAAAATAAAGGAAAAGGAAATTTAAAGGGGTTAAATAAGTGAAACAAAAGGTGGTCGGAAGAGACACCACGTATTGAAGTTTCTGAATTCTGAGATTCACAGAGCAATTAATAGTATGTTATCAAAGGAAGATAGGACTAAACTTTTGCGTTTCCATGAAAACGCATATCTCATATGTATCAGAAATTAATTAGCCGAATATTCTATGGATTAATAGGTGAAATTCTTCCTGATAAGTATTGCTCAAGTTGCTTTCTTTAACGAATAACCAAAATGGCTGATTTGTATGCCTATTTGGTGTCTTGTCAAAGAATCAATGCAGCATATCAAGTAAGGTATTCTAAATCTTTATCAAGATCATGTAATAAGGTCCTAGCTATCTTTTACGACATGCATGCTAAAGTTTGGTGTACTTGATGTCATCAGAAAATAACAAAAGAGTAATAGACAATAGATTACATTGGATATAGCATTTGCTCACAACAAAACACAACTTGGTCATGTTAAAAATGCAAGGCACACCGAAAAATCTTCAAGTACAACCAGTTTAAGCACTTCATTCTCCTCCAACTTGTCTCTTGTCTTTTAACTCTATTTACATGATAAAAAAAAGAACACAATTTAAATACTTTCCACTCTCTTTCCCAGTTCTCTCCTTATTTTTGTTTTCATCCATCCTCCCTTTCCTTTAATAATTTATATGAGATTTAACTCTTCTAAATTCAGGTGTCTACCTAATTAGACACTTAAATATATTTTAATCGTGTGTTTTGATTATTAAATATTGAACTTTAAAAAAAATTGAAGAGGTTTTAATTTTTAAAATTATGGATAGGTGTATGGTGTTTTTTTTTGTGTCAATTTTTTAAAATTTGATACTTATTTTTTTTTTGAAAAATAAAAATAGGAAAAATGTTAGTAATTTTTATTTTAAATATTTTTGTTATATATATGTGTATATATAGTTAGTTAGTTAGTATATTAATTATTTAGTAAGTTTTTAATTTTAATTTTTAATTATGATTTATTTATTTATTTATTATTTTTTAAAATGCGACAACGACATCTTATGAGTGTTTATGTAGTTATACATCCAAACATTTAAAAATTGTGTAAGCGTTTAACTCTATTATATCCAAACAAAAATAGCTTATGAAATATTAAGCACTTATAACATAAATTCTAGCTAATATAATAAGGACTTACTACAAAGATCTTAATTAAGCTATTTTTCTAGACGGACCCTAAATCTAATAAGGATCCTTGTTTGTTAGCTTAATGGTATATGAATCCTTTTTTTAAGTATATGTAGATTTGTCTAATTTCATTTACTTGATGAAATCTTGTTGTATATATAGGCTACAGTGTTGGGACTTTTTGCCCATAGATCTCGTTGTAATCTCCTTAGATTAAGGGAGTTGTAGAATATATTTTGAGATTTAGAGCCCTATATATTATGCTATTTTTAGACTAATGTGTTACCTAACTTATAGATCCATTTATATATAAATGAAGATTCTACTCAATTATGTATAGTTCCATTTGTACTATAAAATATACATTGTACCTACTCAATTATGTAATCAATTGAATATCAATCAAATTATATTCTCATTTCCACTTTGTCTTGAAACCTTTGTCAAAATGAGTCAAGATAACTTCAACAATGGAGGAAGAGGAAACTTCAGAGGTAGAAGCTGAGGAAATTTCAACCAAGGTAGAAACAACAATGATTACTAACAACTATGAAGAAAATGAAAGACAACTAAATTCAACACCTAATGAACCATAATCATCTACGAGGCCGTAGAGAAATCCTCAACTACCAGGAGATGATAATGAGCCATCTAACTAGGAGATGATCAATTTTGCTTTATTTGTTAATTATGAGCCATTGACATTTGAAGAAGCCTTAAGTGATGAGAATCAGATAAAAGCCAAGGATGATGAAATTCATGCAATAGAAAATAATGATACATGAGCGTTGACAAATTTGCCAGGAGATAAAATGCCTATTGGAATGAAGTGGGTGTACAAGACAAAATACAATCCCAATGGAGAAATTAATCGGTTCAAAATAAGTTTGGTTGCAAAAGGATATAAGAAAAAACCAGATATTTGATATACGCCCAACATAAGACATTTCCAAGCCTAATTGAGTCATAATGTGCCTTAGAATGAATGGTAATTGCTTCTAATTGATAGAATTGCTGCTAAATGTTCCAAAATAGTGCTTTCGAGTCAACTATGTGTTTTGTAGGGGAAAAGAATAAAAAAGAATGAAGAAGCAATCAAGAGAAGACACCATCGCCATCAACGCCAATAGTGGCGCCAGTCGCGCTAGGTTCCCTTCAAGGTACTCTTTCTGTGCTAAGCCGTGCGGTCTGTGCCAATAAGGCTCTGGAATAGGGGACTTCTCTGGATTCCAGTGCGACCAATGCCATATACCGCGCGATCTGTGCCAGAAACCCTTGACAAGTGGTGAATTCTTTGGACCCTGGCACCATCAGCGTGGATTCAGCGCTATCAGCGTCATAAGTAATTTAGCAACCCCAATACCAGTCAGCGCAATCAGCACTGGGAGCCGCCCGACTCGCGCCAGTGAAGAAAGCAGTCGTGCCATCAGCATGGGACGTGGCGCCATCCGCGTGAGACTTTGAATGCTGCAGAGTTTAAAAGCTGTCAAGGGCAAATTGAGAGTTTCACTTTCCCAAACTTAAATACCAAAGACCCACAACATTGAAGACACTTCTTGACACGAAATATCACTAAGAAAGACTGAAGAAAGGCTTGGGAGCTTAGCTAGGGCTTTGGAGTTGAAGGCTCAAGTGGAGACCCCTTCTTTTCTCCTTATTCTCCTTTGTACTTCAGCTGGGCATGCTTCTTTTTGTTAGCTCATTGCCAACCATGATTAGGTTTGGATAGTTCTCATTTGTAGTTAGGGCCAACACTTGATGTAACTCCCTTTGGATTGGATTGAATACTATTATTCATTTATGTCAAGTTATTTCACTTTACTTTGCTTGAATGAATGTTAATATCTTGTTGGAATTGATCACTCTAGTGGGATATTGAGAGCTAGGGTTTGCAATAGGAATGTTGGAATTCTATGCTTGGACTTGAGTAAAGTGACAAACTTTACATTATCCAGGGATAGAAATGTATGTTTGCAAATCACTTAATGCATCACTTAATGCTTGACCTCATAGAAGCCACTAGTGAACTAGGGTTTTTAATTGGGTTGAAGGGTTATGTCACTAAGGGATTAGGACTTACAACTTATGAAGATGTATGATTTGAGTCGCTTGAGGTGAATGAAGATAGTAAACAATCTATGTAAGAAGGTGGGGAGCATTGAGTGTGGGTTGCCCTAACTATTATTGTCTTTAGATTATTACACAATCAATTTACTTGTTCATAAGCATTTAATGTTCATAGTTTAATCTTTAAATTCAATCGTTTACACATTTACATCACAAAACTTCCTTAAACATTTGTCATCCAACTTATAGATATTAGTTATAATACAATTGGTACATCAATCCTCGTGGGAACGATCTTTACTTATTACTTTATTACTTGAACGAACGGTATACTTGCCGATTTCACAACAATATTGATCACTTTGAAGTATTTGCTCCTGTTGCAATGTTAGACACTATTCACATAGTTATTTCTCTTTCGGCTCAAAATAATTGAAAGATATATCAAATGTATGTTAAATATGCATTTCTAAATGGAATTCTGTAAGAAGAAGTATATGTTGAGCAACCTGTAGGATATGTGATAAAAGGAAAAGAAGACAAGGTCTATAGATTAAAGAAATTTTTGTATGGGTTGAAGCAAGTGCCAAAACTGTGGTATAAAAAAATTGATTCTTATTTTGTGAAACATGGTTTCAAGAGATGTCCTTATGATCATATGTTATATGTAAAATTTGTTGATCTTGGAGATATTCTCATTGTATATCTTTATGTTGATGATTTAATCTTCACTGACAACAATTTAAGAATGATTGCAGAATTCAAGGAGGCTATGATAAGTTATTTTGAGATGACATATTTAGGCCTAATGTCCTATTTTCTTGGCATTGAGGTCATTCAGTAGGATGATGGGATTTTTATCTCCTAGAAGAAGTATGCATACAATATTCTAAAGAAATTCAAAACCAATTTCCACATTCGTTCAAGAGAAGTTGATGCTGACAAAGGAAAGTGATACAATAATGGTGGATACTATTCAATACAAAAGTTTAATTGGAAGTCTGAGGTACTTAACAAGTCTTTGGAGTTGACTTGCTCAATAGATTCATAGAAGAGCCATGTGTTTGCCATTTGCAAGGTTTTAAGAAAATTCTTTGTTATATCAAAGGTACTCTGACCAACAAATCTTTTTATGCTAAATATAATTATGTGAAGCTTGTTGAATATACAAACAGTGATTGGGCACGAGATGCAAAAACAAGAAAAAGAAAGTCAAAGTATGCATTTCATTTGGGTTCAAGTGTAGTTTTATGGTCTTCAAAGAAACAATTAATTGTTGCACTTTCAATGAAAAATAAAGCAAAATACATTGCAACAACCAGTTGTGCTACGTGAGCAGTATGACTAAGAAGAATTTTAGAAGTAATGCATCATAAGCATAATACTCCCACATAAATATTTTGTGACAACAAGTTTGTCATTGCATCGAGTAAAAATCCAGTTTTTCACGAGAAGTCCAAATACATTAATATTCGATTTCACAAAATACGAGAGTTTATAACTGATAAAGAAGTGGAGATTAATTATTGTTTGACTGAAGAGCAATGTCGGTTATAAAAAATACTTAAGTTGTTGATCAAGTTATTTTATAAGTTGAAGAAAATACTTAGAATGATACAAGCTTGATTTAAGGGAGGCAATGTCGGTTATAAAAAAATAAATCAAGCTGGAAAAATTTATCACCGCCTAAGTATAGAAGATTGGAGAAGCAACCAAATTTGACATTGAAAGATTGCGGCACCTCCTTTTACTGCATTGTCATTCACTATTCTTCTTAAGCACTAAGTTAGATATATTTTAATGTTTTTAATTTGCCTATAAAAGAATAGCATGCTGGGCTGAATGTATGATCAATTAAGTGAATTATGAGTGAATGAAATTTAGCTATATTTCTCTCTTCCTCTAGTAAGTGTGTGAGTTAGTGTACCAAATTCTCTCTCAAATTTCCTCTAGTAGAGTGTCTCGTTGAAGGCATTCTATGATGAAAATAATGAAAAGCAAGTCTTTGTTTTGAACCAAAAAAGACTTTTACTTTTAGAACCAAATGGTAGATATCTATATGAATACATATAGAGCTAGTAGAGATCTTTCGAGAATTAGACTATTTGGGATTTGTCGGAAATTAAAATGTCAAGATAATGTGAGCATCAAAGATTCCAATGATACATTTGCATACAAAAATCTCATTGAATAATTAAGAGCCTATGTATTTCTTATTGGATTGGGTGGTGTTTTTGGCAATTTTGTGAAGAAATTTTACATATGAATTTAAGAATGTTTTAGTTGCTACAAATATTGAAATAAATACAAATGATGATAATGCAAAAAAGAACTCATCATTCGTGACAAGACTAAACATTGATGATAAGATTTTATATATGTCTATATAGAACTAACTATATGAATCAATCTGTCGAACTGGACAAATTGAATTGAAAGAATGTTGGTCCAAATATAATTGAATCTATTTAAGTCAGCGATGAGTCCACTAATACATATTGGACTCAAGAAACCTCTTGAAAACTTAGATAACATATTCTCATATGCTTAAAAAAACTACTTACCATATTTCTCATTGGATTGGGTGATTTTTTTGGCAATTTCATGGAGAAATTTTACATATGGATTCAAGAATGCTTGAGTTGCTATAAATGTTGAAATAAATACAAATGATGATAATGAAGAAAAGAACTCATCATTAGTCACAAGACCAAACATTGATGGTAAGACTTTATATATCTCTATATAGAGCTAACTATACGAACCGATTTGTCGGACTGGACGAATTGAATTGAAAGAATGTTTGTCCAAATATAATCGAATCTATTTGAGTCAATGATGAGTCCACTAAGACAGATTGGACTCAAGAAACCTCTTAAAAACTTAGATAACATATTCTTATATGCTTAAAAAAATTATGTATCCCATTATCCGGAAGCTCCACGCTATGCGTAGGTACATGAGATGGATATTGTACACAACCTTACCCTTGCATATGTCACCAAGACACAACTTTACATCTGTGTTAAGACTCGCCCTCATATTCTCATGCTTAAATGAGAAAAATTCTTGAATGCCTATAATTAATGACAATCACATATTCTATTTGTTAAGCTTTCTCAGTTCAAATGTGTGGTGTGAACACACTACAACCTTCACATACGTTTAAATCTTCCTAACTTACCAGTTAGAAAAACTAAGAGAATTTTTAGTGGTAGATCTCAAATTGTGATCTTAGACTACATTTTGGTAGATTCTATAGTGCCACATAGGATTAAAAATATCTCAAAATCTCTTACATTTTTTTAATGGTAGATCTCATTTTGAGATCTTAGGGAAAAAGAAAAATGAAGAAAATTTATTATTTATTAAACAATGTGCAGATCTTAAGAGATCTTTTACAAGAACTCATTTTTCATATTGAAGATCTCTTTAACTCCTTTATTAGAAAATTTAGTAAAGATCAAATCTTGAACTTAAGATCTTGCACTAAAAATGTTCTTAAATTAATATTTATTAATAAGATAAAAATAATTCGAGTTAAAATCTTTCTAGCATTTCAGGAAAAAAAAAAAAGCACTTTTCAATTATCCAGTCATAAGTGATTTCCTTGCTGTCATTTCAGGATTTTCTATAATTAACAATAGCTTTCCGGCAAAATTAAATGACCAAAATGAATGATTCACCAAGTTAAATTAATCTTGTACACGAACTTTACACTAAAAGATGATGGCCACACACCTAAATTTCACAAGTAAATAAAAAAAACCCAATTATTGCCACGTGGAATCCATAATGTTTTCTTGGAAACACACAACAACAAATAAGAATATCCTGTGGCTTACGTATTAAACCTAGCGCAAGAAAAGGGGGTCACGTGTGATAGCTTCAAAGTGAGATTCTTACACGCTTCCAATTGAAATATCATCAAATTTTATTTTTGTTACTAATTTACTCTTTCCGTTCTAAATTAAGTGTGTCATTGTTTTATGCAGACAAAAATAAATAAAAATAATAATAATATTTTTTTTTTCAAAATTAACCTTATTAAATAGAAAAAAAATATATTAATATTGGATTCAAAAACTAAAGTAACATTTATTAAAGATATTGGTGAAAAAGAGAAACTAGTATTATATTGAAAAATCAAATGCAATATTTATTTTGAGATAATTTTTTTTAAAATACGATACTTATTTTAAAATGGAGCTAGTACAACAGTAATAATTAGTTTTGATTACAATTCTCCACGCACACACCTCTATGCGGTCATGAGGTTGGGTCTCATGGGCTTGTTGTCTCCCCGACATGAGATAATATGCTGCTAGTTATGCTGCAGGAATTGTATGGGATACCATTAGGAGTGGAGGGATTTATGAAATTAAATTTAAATTTTTTAAAAAATATTTTTAGTTAAAAAGATCATACTGTATGTTTTAAAAAAAGTTTATTAAATTTGAATAGTAAATATATTTAAATTATAATTCATAATTTATAACTTCTAAGAGAAACATGTCTATTATGTTGATTTTTTACTTTTAATTATTTATTATAATTGAATCATATCTTGTATATATGTTTTCGTGTCAAGTCTTTATGTTAATCAGGCTCAGATCTTATTAAATTATTTTTAAAAGGTAACAAACAAAATTTAAACTTAAATGGAGGTCAAGTTTAGGTTCCCAAAGTCTAGCCTAATCTATTTTTATCCGTAAATAGCATGAATAAATCTTTTAGGATAGGTTCAAAACTAGTCTCAAGAAGAAATCGTTCGTGATAAAGTGTCGTTTTACGACATTAACTCTTATTAGCTATAAATACCATTGTGGGGGTAACGTTTTTCACTTAGGAGACACAAACAACCACAAGTGTTCTTCCTCTGTACACACAAACTCTGTTCTTAGTTCAGAGTACCGTCCTTTTACCTCGTACACATCAAATAAGAAAAAAAATGGAAGGAGATGGGTATTGTGGGAGTTTCTTTCAGAGGTGCAAGCCTTACATAGCCATGGTTTCTCTGCAATTCGGATTTGCGGGTATGAACATAATCACTAAGGTTTCACTCAACCGTGGGATGAGCCACTATGTGCTTGTGGTTTATAGACACGCCTTTGCTACTGCAGTTATTGCTCCTTTTGCTATTGTTCTAGAGAGGTACCTATCACTCATTCACATAGATAAAAAAAATGGGAGAAGAAAAGTGAAAACCGTTGGTTTCATTGTTCTGAATCATTTTCTGATCAACCTTCTCTTCTTCTGTTTGTCATTGGCAGGAAAGTGAGGCCCAAGATGACATTTCTCATGTTCATGCAAATATTTGTGTTGGGTCTACTTGGGTTAGTAATTTTCTTGTTCTAGAAACCGGTGTTCATTCTGATCGATGCAACCTGAAAACATGTTCTAAAATTTGTTCTTTTTCTTCTTTTTTTTCTTTCTCTGATCTGCTCTTATAGGCCTGTGATTGATCAGAACTTATACTATGCGGGGTTGAAATTTACTTCCCCGACCTACTCATGTGCGATTAGCAACATTCTTCCTGCAATGACATTTGTGATGGCTGTTATTTTCAGGTATATTTAAATACACAATCGGTTAATCTTAATCTTAATTCTTCTCATTTGTTACTATTAGTACTATTTTTTATTTTTATTTATTTTTGTATTGCTTTGAGATAACATGGTTTTACTCTATGCTTTGGCTGGATTAGGATGGAGAAGTTGGACATGAGAAAAGTAAGATGCCAAGCAAAGGTGATTGGAACTATTGTAACAGTTGCTGGGGCCATGTTGATGACATTGTATAAAGGGCAAGTAATCAGTTTCTTGGGGTCTAAGTACATGCATCACCCCAGAAACTATGTACCTGAAAACACCACTGATTCTGGTGAAAAGGATTGGGTTAAGGGCTCTATTCTTCTAATACTTGCCACCCTTTCATGGGCTTCTTTCTTCATTCTTCAGGCAAGTAATTAAGTGTTTAATTCAAACAGTGGGGAAAGAGTACCTCACCTACTACTACTACTTTGATTCTTATTCATGAGAGTGACTTGTGTACATTATTTATGATTAATGCAGGCGGTGACATTAAGGAAATACCCTGCTCAGCTCTCCCTCACAGCACTTGTGTGTGGCTTGGGTACTCTGCAGTCAATTGCAGTTACCTTTGTCATGGAGCACAAACCCGCTGTTTGGACCATTGGCTGGGACATGAACCTTCTTGCTGCAGCCTATGCTGTAAGCCTCTATTTGTCTATCCATCTATCTCATAAATTGTTATATGGTCTAAGATCATCTGATCTCAATTAATTTTTACATGACACATAATGGAGTTTTATTAACTATTTTTCTTATATTAAAAACTCGAGTACATGACACAAAAATTGGTCAAGAGTCAGGATTATGTGGTAGTCTCGGATCATACAATAATTTTTCTGCTCTATCTATCTATTTTTTGTTGAACCATATGATATGAGAGTCTAAATGGATGTAAACTTTGGTGCACAGGGAATAATATCATCAGGTATCACCTACTATGTTCAAGGGATCGTCATGCAGAAAAAAGGGCCTGTTTTCGTAACTGCTTTCAGCCCTTTGATGATGATTATCGTAGCCATCATGGGTGCTTTCATCCTTGCAGAAAAAATATATCTTGGAGGGTAAGTACTAAGTACTCATATTCATTCACATCTTATGTTTTTAGGCACAAAGAAAGAAACTTCGCTTTCCCGCGGTTTCGTCTCACAGCTTATAAGTTTTAATGAGTCACTCTCTCTTTCTATCATAAACTAAAAGTTTGTGTTTTAATTTACATAAAAGTTGAAAGATCGCAATTTCAAAAGGCTCAAACTTTGAAACAGTGGTGAACATCGAGTAATCCGATTATTGATGTGGATTTATGTACATGTAATTTCAGGGTCGTTGGTGCTATTCTCATAGTAATGGGACTCTACTCAGTTCTGTGGGGCAAACACAAGGAGAACAAAGAGAAAGAGGCAGAGACAACCATTGGGGTGATGAAGTGTTGTTCAGAAAATGGGAGGTTGGAGACTGTGGTAGAAAATGCTGAAACAAACAACGACATTGAGATGCAAAAGGGTGAAGCCTCAAGAGAGCTAAGGGTAGCCATTAGTGCTCCAAAAGCTTAAAGTGGTAGAGATTAGACAGGGATGAATAATAGTAGAGGCTGCAATGAAAAAATGGTCGTTAATTGAGAGCAGAGAAATTGAAAAGGGGTTGTGTTTTGTGTACTCACCAACTTTCTTCGGAAAATTAACTAAGACTTTTTTTTCTCTTTCTTTTTTGTATTTTGATTAGGAGCTTATGTGTGGACCTTAATTGTCCATAATGTAACTTAGATTTTGCACACTTTGGTGAAAGGAAAATTGACATTGCAGAAATGTTACAATTGTATGCAAATTTATGCTACATGAACAAAAGGGATTTGTCTCAGTTAAGTTCGAAATCCTAGTTAATTTCCCCATGGTTAACAAAATATACAGAATAGTGGTAGAGCCTATAAAAAAAACAGAGTAGAGGTAGAAAGTATTTAACGAAAATAAAATATTTACTATATTATAAATATAAAAATTGTTCAATATTTATTTTTAAGTAATTAACAACACTTAATGAAATATATTAAAATTTCCTTAACTAACATGTAAGAACTATTTAATTTAATAATTTTAAAATAAAAACATAAAATTCTAAATATTTTTTAAGAATTTAATTTGAATATATTCCTAGTATAAAATATTTAATGTTCATTTTGCTACTACTGATAATCAATTCCTGTTACTGTTACAGACGTTGTACAATTAAATTGATTATTAAACTAATTTGTGCACATATCTTAATTATATTTAACTATTTAAATTTAGTTATACGAGAATCATATTTAGCCAACTGTAAAACAGACTTACCGTTATATTATCAATTTATCACCTAACACATATCATTCAATGAATTTGATATTTATGAATTATCGAGTTTCATTAAATGACGTGACAGTACATTAATTGTATAAGATTCTATTACGCAAATCGTGCATAGGAATAGGAATAAAGAATTTCTTCTTTTTTTGAAGGAAAAATAATTTCTATTTCTTTTGCTTATCTTTTTCATAAGACGGTGTTCTTTTTCCATAAGGTTACAAGATCTCTAGCTGAGAGTTCACACTATATCGATTATTAGTCAACCATTTATTCTAAATAATAAAAGTTTGCAGTTTCTAAATTGGCATAGACTTATGCAAGAAATAATCCACTTAATTAGAACTAAGAAGAATGTTCTAATTTCAATGGGGTTTACTGTAGCCAATGGATGATTTATTTAATTTGGACTTAGGTAAGGTTAGATTAAGGCTCATGCTACACTGATGAATAATCAGAGCTGAAAGATTTTGTTCTGTTAGTTATGTGTAGTGAAGAGATTGTCCCCTGAATTTCAGTGTAAATATATGTCACTCTTCTTTTCAAGGACAGATTCTCATTCTCTTCTATCTATGAATAAGCATCCAATGTCAATGTGATGCAACATATCCTTCACTCACTGAATATCTAGGGAAGAATAATTACGTCACCGATTCCACGTGATGCAACCATGGGATTAAGTAGGAGACCATTGAGAGATGCAGATTTACACTTCCGTAAAATGCTTGCACCAAAATTCTGATTCTTAAAACTCCTTTAAAAATGCAAATCCATGGTTCTGTCTCCGTCATGTGTCAATTAAGTGGCCAATTTGGAGGATAATATGTTAGATACAATACCACCAACCAACGCCACGTTTTTGCCCTAACTTCGATTCCCATGGAAGATTAGCAGTATATTTCTTCTTTGGTATAGTAGATGGTCTCAAACATCGAACTAGTTTAATCAATAATTTCGAATTTTTCTTTTAAATATACAATTAAGTTAAATATTTAAAGAAAGAAAAATTTTATTATTCATTATAATTATGTCCGTCTCAAGTAAATTGTCTTTGATAAAAAAATATGTGGTATATTTAAAAAATATTTCTTAATTTCAATTTTTAGAGTTAGACCTCTATTTAATCCAAAGCTTCAAACATGGGGCTCCTTAAAAAGCATAAGAAAAAAGCTAAAATATGTTTGTACTTCTTAATATATGCCTGAGTTTTATACTTGCTCCTTAATAAATTATTTTTTTTCATTTTTAGTTTATGATATTTTAAATTTTTGTCCTAGGTTTCTCTTTGTTAGCTGCTATCAATTTAGTGCTAACATGTCTAGATACGTCAGCATGTCATGTATGTTGTTACATATACTTGAAGGATAAGTTAGTGTTTTGAATTTGTTCTCTAGAATTCAAGGAATTTTGCATTTGTTCCTATAAATTCATCCTTTGAGTACATATAACAACATACATGACATGGTAGTATGTTAACTTAACGGATAAGTCGACACCAAATTGATTAAAGATAATGGCAAAAACCTTTCACAAAAATTTTTAAATATCATGGAACAAAAATCAAAGAAAAATTTATAAGAGGACAAATGTAATACTAAGCAAAAATATATTTTATTCTAAGCAAAATGGCAATTTGCAAAATACAAATTTGAGGTGACCAAACAAGTTTTTCTGAGGTTAGCTCTTAATTAGTTGGATTAATTAACTGTTTTGGAACTTTAACTTAGAAATGGAGATTAGTGGATGATTAGGCAGCATTGCTTTGTTGGTATTAGATTCACAACAATTTTGTTCTGATCTACAACAGAAAGAGTATGACAAAGAGTCTTCCCTGAAAAGTAATTAATTTTGGGATGGCTTTGTATCATGCGGTTATATGCTAGCACCCACTAGGGAAAAAAAATAAAGATGTCTAATTAAAATCTTAGAATAAGAGAAAAAAGAATCTGAATTTTTTAAGCAACGCCAACAAGTAAACTCTCAGAGCAGATAAGAAGAAAAGAAATAAGAGATTCTTTTTTTTTTTTTTTTTATTGGCTTCATAAGATGCATCGATGATAAAACCTTCGAACCTATTTTTTGCTAGTGATTTAAGAAAGATTGATAAAAGAAACAAACCATCACTATAAATGGAGCCAATGATCTAATCTTGTCTCCCTAAAATGTTTTCAAATTACATCTATTAATGAGTATTGTATCCTTAAAAAATATCAACAATAAGGTGGTACGACAAAGGAATCATATTATTTTTGTATATTAAGTGTATCAACTCAATAATAAACAGGTAATTTGAATGACCTTTTTCTTTTAAAAAAATGAGTTGATTATAGGATTGGTTACATTATTAGTGGACTTGAGATCGAAGAGTTAAATGGGATTAATCTGATGAGACAGAGAAGGAACAATAGCTTAACATAATGTCATGGACACATTATTGGTTTTACATGATTACTAGATTTGTATCAGCGTCTAACAACTTGAGGCTGAATACTTTTGACATCAATATCAATATAAAAAACATTGAAAATAAATACTTGAATTATTTGAGCGATATGTAGTGGCCAATTAGCATTAGACATCTGATGCAACGTCCACTACGTATTGCAGCATGATTGTATATCCACTTTAGTCCTAAATCCTAATATATAGAGAGAAGAATTAGGAGGATGCTTCTTTTCTTTTCTTTTTTTCTGATGGGTAGTTATTTTCAAGATTTTCAAAAAAGAAAAATCCATTTAAATATAGTACTTTCTTAGTCTTTAATTAGAAGACATAGTTAATAATATTTTTTATTATAAGACTTCGAAGTCTTATTATAAAATGAATTCATTTTATTTTATTAAATTTTTTGAACTATGTCTTTCTCTCTTCTCCTATAAAGATTGAAGAAGATAAATATAGGTTACTAATATATAAAATTAAAGATAATTTTTTTATAAAATATAATATTTAATTTTAACAATTAAATTAACTAATTTTTAATAAACAGTTAATCAACTATATCTTATAATTAGAATACGTAAAGACTATAATAATATGTTAATTAGAATCTAGCTATCAGGACATGATCCGTAAATAAATTGATTTAATATCAAAATTCATATGTAAAAGAAATTCTAATATTGTTATTTTATTATTCGGATTTGTGTCAGAGGATAATATTTTATTATTGTTTTTTAATATTATTGAGTAGGAAAAAAAAAACTAATTTATATCATTTATCATTTTTCTACGCCACAAATGAAACACTGATTCAAATCAATCATTTACAGAAGCTAGCTACACCTGCTTAAGCTGATATCACCAGCAATCATCCATCAAATAATTAGTAGTGCACGACCATCTTGTATGGCATAGTGGGAGGACATGTTAAACCACTGTTTATATTTTGTAGTGCACGACACGCTCGTTCAATGGATAACCTAATTATTCATGAAAAATCATACATCAGAAGCACTATATAACTAAAAAAATAGTTATATAATGTTTTGGGTACACCGTACACTAACAAGACAGGGAAATGTTATTATCTTTTTACCCCCAAATGTAAAATAGTTATCTTATTCAAGAAAATCTTTGTGCAAACAATAAATGAAATTATCCATCAAATTTTCAACATATATATTACAGGGTTTGTTAAAATCATTTTTGATTACCCTAAATGGCATATTGGTGAGCGTTAATCCATAAAATTGATGTAGTAATATAAAATTTTATTATGTTTGCATGTAAGAAAATAATTGATTTAACGAGAAAACTCATATTTGATTTCCATCATGTATAAATGTAAAATTCTTTTGAACAACACACATATGATTTTTAATTTAAGACAAAAAAATTATTCATGAATGTTATATATGTTAATGGATAGGAAAATTCTTTACCCTTATTTGAAGGATCATCGACTACAGTATAGAGATACTATATTGGGATATATTTAATCAGTTGAATGAAAGTCACTACCTTAGAAAATGATTGTACAACATCTATTTTCCACATATTCATAGTTTAATATCTGGCCCTTGATACTCAATCTTTTGTAAAGCACTCTGTTGCGTAGAGACAAGAGAACCCTAGCCAGGAGACACTAACTCAGAACAGTATAATAAGCATTTACTATACCATTCCCCACTTCACCAATTATTTACTATTTTCTCTCTAATGGATATATTGTTGTTGTCATCAATCCTCACACAATTAACTTGACTTTTATAATCATGCTAGGTAGAATGTCATCTTAGATTCGATTGCTCGCAATAAATTATCGAAGATTTGGAGAGAGATCAATAAAATATAAATCATTTGGAGCCTTCAATATAGCAATGAGTCACATTTTATGATACACAATTATTTTTGTATGGTAGTGGTTAATTTACAATACATGACTCATTTTATGTCACAAATTTTAATTAGGCAAATAATGCTTCATGGCATAAAAATGTTGAAAATGGAATATCTCATCTTCATTATTCACTAACACTATCACTCTCATACACACAATTTATGATAAAGTTGACTGAAGTAATACTGCAACAAATTTAATTTTTAGGTATATGCTACAAGGAAAAAGTTGACGCTAAATTAATGTCAGTTATTCATCAGTATTATATATAGCCAACACAAGAAGGCTATAAACTAAGTTTTGCATTACTCAAGTTTACACCAAAAGCTAATATTTACAGAGTTAACTCACGCTAACGTTCATTATATTGAAATCATTTGTATCTTCTAGTTATTATATATTGATATTGAAGCACTAAAACATCACTATCCATAGTCATTACATATTGAACCCAAAGTAATTATATGAATACTAGCCAGTACTGATTGTTGTGTACAATCATAATGGTAAAATGTATTTTTATTTCTAGTACTTAATTTGGTTCAAATTTGATTTTAATTTATATAAATTTAAATCTATCAATTTAATTTTTATATTTTAAAAAATAGGTAAACTTATTCCTCAAGGAATCAAATAAGAACTAAAATTTACCTATTTTTTAAAATATACAGATCAAGTTTAATCTCTATATTTTAGTTTTTATTTCGTTCCTCAATATGGGAATTAAATTTACCTACTTTTTAAAATATATAAATTAAATTGATCGATTTAAAACTTTAAAAACTAAAATAAAATTTAATCAAAAGTACAAACAACAAAAATATATTTTATACTCGTAATACTGATGAACTCTAATAATTTAATCGCGGGACCTGAAGAAACGGTCATCCTTAGATAAAGGTAGCTTTGCTTTTGACGTGATCTGTTTTCTATTTTTGAGGTCATCCACCAACATTGATTCATGTGGCTAGATATTGAGAGGGAAAGATATTTAATTTACTTTAACATAACTTGTAAATAACTTTTAATCAGTCATTTATATTTATATGTACGTGTCTGTTAGAATATATATACACATGTAAATAGAACGACGAAATATAGTTTGATATTTTGTTAGAAGATGTGTTTCACTCTTATTTAATAAACTTTAATTTATTATTTAATGATTTAGATAAATGTGGTCTAATAATAAAAATATATTATTAATATTAAAAATACATTACTAACGTTTCTCATAGCATAGAAGGAAGTAAAATATTTTTATTCCTTTTCAATGGGCAAAAAGACGAAATATTGTAGTTCGTTACTATTTAGGCAGGAAATTTGAGTCCATCTTTTGATTTGTGGTCCAAATTGAATAAGCTATGATGGAAGCTAACGCAAGGTTATTTAACGCGCGCTGTGCTATTTCTAACTGGTTTCTGCTAAGTTCACTGCAATTTTTTAAAAAAGAAACCAAAAATACCCTTGACAAAAATTCATTTTTGTTGTATATCTTGACAAAATTTTACACATTTGCACAATGAAAATGTATTTTCTTTATGCATTTGAATAAGATTTGTCGAGATACAAAGTAGAAATAAATTTCATTGTTTATCTCAGTCAATTTTGTTCAACTATATAACAAAAACATGCTTTTATTATGTTATTAATGGGTGTGAATTTATAATATACAATTGGAACACATTTTCATTGTATATTTTAATAAATATTGTTAAGATACACGATGAGAACGTATTTCTACAAATAGTATTTCTATCCAAAATATTTTGAAAGGCTGGAGGTGAAGTTATCCAAATGAGGTAAAGCTCAATTATTTATTTAAGATTGTTGTCGGGGCTCCATTTACAAAACGTGCCATTTGATTATATCTATTTAATCTTGCCATTTACGAAACTTACACAGAATAATTATTTAAAAATAAAAAGAGAATCAAACTTGTAGGCATAAAGAAATTTAATGATAAATTGCAATATATATACATATATAATTTTTTATCAGAAATTAAAATATAAAATGAAAATAAGATTCTCACCATCTTCAATCTTTTAATTAAATTTAAATTTTCTCTTTTTTCTTTTTCTAAACTACATGTGTATCTTCTATTGAAGGCAATTCAGTTCAAGCCAAATTATTATGTGCAGCAAATTTCTCCATCAAAGTATTTTATCTTTTGAAAGTTCATTTCATATGTTAGTGCCACAATTATTAAAAAATCTGTCTTTCAATCATTTTAAATTATCTTTTTCTTTTAATTTATTTTATATTTGATATTCTTAACTGAATATTTTTTTAATCTACTCTATGTATCTATAACTTTAATTCAAACAATTTATTTAAAAAATTATCAATAATTAAAAATGACCTTGTATCATAATTTAAATTATTTATTATAAATTCAAAATATAATATACGTATTTAAACATAATTATTATTGTAAATTTTAATTATATAAAAATAACTTGAAATATTAATAAACATTTACTTTGTGGAAATGTGGAATCCACAAACTAAAATGATGGTAAACTAATAATGAAGAAATGTCACTCAACCGAAAGCTCCAAAGGAGCGAAACCAATAACGGCTTATCCTGTTTTAGAAACTTGACGCTCTTCTCTTTTTCTTTTCTTTTTTCTCTCTTTCTGTGATGTCAACGGCACTCTCTGAGCTAAGCCAGTCTCCGGAAAATGAACTGAAAGGTGCTGAAGACTCCGAATTCCCTGTGAAGGAAATTGGAAATGAAGGTCTCACAAAACGGATTCTCAGAAAAGGAGTCATCATTTGGCAAAGTTCATTCTCTGGAGATGAAGGGGAAGGTTAGAAAATAGAAAGCAATAAAACACCCTCCGAATTTTTCATATACTTTAGTTGTATTTTCTTTTCTTTTTTCTGACCTAATCATTACTTCTTTTGTTTCAACCTTTCAGTTCATTTCAGAGGACAAGTTGAAAACGGAGCAGCTCTTGAATCGAGTTATGATAAAGGGTCCCCGTTTCGTTTCAAATTTGGCCAATGTAAGCACTTCATTTCTATGAACTGCTAAGGAAAATATAAAGTCATTAAATTATATAAACTAGTACGAGTAGTTGAGTTACTTGAATACACAATGTGGTTAATGAAATGAAATTGGTATGGCTATTATTACTGTTCAATTCATGAGTAGAGACTAGGCAATGTCTTAGGCCAAGTTTTTTTGTCATGTGCTACCAGGTGAAGTTATCAAAGGTTGGGATGAAGGAGTTGCACCATGAAGAAAGGGGAGAGAGCAATTAATCTTCAAAATACCACCTAACTTGGCATATGGGGAAGAAGGGTACCCTCCATTGATTCCTCCTAATGCAACTCTCATTTTTTACATTGAAATGGTGTCTTAGAGTACCATAAGGGATTTGACTCGCGATGGAGGAAGCAATTAAGAAAAAGATCATAGGGGAGGGAGAAGGACGGGCTACTCCCAGAGAAGCTGATGAGGTGCTAGGTAATTGTCCATATTAATAGTAATATAATTGTCAACCACTCTATATTTCCTGATAATTTTTACTATTTGAGTTTCACTTTAATACATTAAACCATTGGAAACCAACTTTGTACCTATAAATAGTACATCATTTGTAGAAATATAGCAAGAACTAAGAACTCCTAATTCTCTCCGTTTTCTTTTTATCTCTTCTCTCTATCTTCTCTACTTCTAAGTTATTTTTATAACAGCTCTTATATTATCAAATAAAGCTTTTAATGATTTTTGTAGCCTTTATGGGTGGTGCATCATTTGCGACATACACTTGATGAAATCATCTATATGAATGTGAAGTGGGACTGCTTATATGAGATTCTAGTAAAGTGCCTAAAGCACTTATGATATGAATATCAGGTGTTCGCATGTCCTGTTGGCACAAATAGCTAGCAGTGACGACAGCAAGGATTTATGGGGGTGTGATGTGTTTGATAGACTGTTAATACATGTTTTTGGTTCAATAGCTTGTTACATCCACTAGGTTGTGTGTTAAATCTTATCAATCTAAGTCTAGTTCAATAACTTGCTATACTAAGTTAGATGCATTATATCCAAGAGAAAGATTACTAAAAAATTTCTTATATTTTCTTCTTTAACCTTTTGAAATATGTAGGACATTGTTGTATATTTGATTAAATATTTTAAAAGGTTAAATCTCATAATAATTACTTTATAAAATTATTAAGAAAGTAATATAAGAATGATATATTTTCAAGTTTTTATCGTGAAATTATTTTGTTTTAATGACATTATGTCATTTTAATTGAAATTATTACATATTTAATCATATTAATTAGCAATTACTTATGATTAATTACTATTAGCATTTATATTGAAAAATATTTAGAAAGCCATAGATAGATCCTTTGTTCTTTCTCCGTGTGAGTTTTTTGGGTTTCTCACAAAAGAGCTTGTTAGTTTTTTTTGTCCCAAATTGATTTTCGGAAAAGTATGTTATATCTGTGGACTTACGCATCACACAGATAAGTCCTTAAGGATAGTATATGTTGCATGTCTCAAGCTTTATTTGTTTGTAATTGTTATGAGATATAAAAAGTGAAAATTCTTTCAAATTCCTTGTAACCCTAATTAAGCATCAAAACTTGATTATGTTCAATACAAACAATACCTTCAACATCCACAATTCAAAAGTGAGCAAGAAGGACAAATTTTTCTACAATAAATTGGTTCTACTCATACTAAATTATATGCATGAATTCATCAAAAGACATTTTATTTGCAATAATTGACAGCATGTTGAATGCTTTAGATTAATCTTATATTGCCTAAATATACATCGTTGTCTCTCAGGCCCTTGATGGGACAACAAAACATTGCATGAGGTTATGCATGTTCTTTGGTTATAATTGTTATGAGATAGATGAAATAGAGAGTGAACATTCTTTCAAATTCCTACGTCACCTGATTAAGCATAAAAAAATTGATTATATTCAATACAGATAATACCTTCAACATGCACAATTCAGGAGAAGTGAGCAAAAAGGATAAATTTTCTCTACAATAAATTAGTGCTACTCATACTAAATTGTACGCATGAATGCATCAAAAGACAATTTCTTTGCAATAATTGGCTACATGTTGAATGCTTCAAATTAATCATATCTTGCATAAAAATATGCATCCTTGTCTCTTTGTCCCCCGACGGGACAAGAAAACATTGCATGAGGTTATGCATGCTCGAGGGTTAAAATGGTTATGAGATAAATGAAATAGAGAGTGGACATTCTTTCAAATTCCTATTGCAACTTAATTAAGCATTAAAAAATTGATTATGTTCAATACCAATAATACCTTTAACATGCACAATTCAAAAAGTGTGAGGAAAAATGACAAGTTTTCTCTACAATAAATTAGTATATTCATAATTGATAAAATGTTGAATGTTATAGATTAGTCATATCTTGCATAAATACACATATTGGTAATACAAATATTGATCTCTGTCCCCCGATGGGACAAGAAAAACATTGCATGATGTTATGCGTGCTCTTGGGTTTAAATTGCTATGAGATAAGTGAAATAGATAGGGGACATTCTTTCAAATTTCAATCTGACCCTAATTAAGCATCAAAACAGTTGATTATTCTCAATACAAATAATATCTTTAATATGCACAACTGAGAAGAAATGAGTTAAAAAAACAAATTTTCTTTACAATAAATTAGTGTTACTCATACTAAATTATATATCTAATCGTAGGCCTTCATGCCTGGGCTGATACCTCCACCACTTAGACTGATGTGGAAAATTTATCATATGAATACATCAGAAGACATTGTCTTTGCAATAATTGACAACATATTGAATGCTTTAGATTAATTCTATCTTGCATAAATACACATTTATGTTGTGGAAATATGGAATCCACAGATCAAATGGTGGTAAATTAATAATGATAATAAAATGTCTCTCAATCAAAAGTTCCAAATGAGGGAAACCAATGACGGCTTATCCTATTTTAAATCTTGTAGGAGATAAGTGAAATAGAGTTTGATGAACATTCTTTCGTATTGTTGTCTCACCCTGTTAAGTATCAAAACAATTGATAATGTTCAATGCAAATAATATATTTAACATGTAGATGCAAAAAAAGGAATGTGAAAAGGAGAAGTTTTCTCTACAATAAATAAGTGCTACTAAAACAATGTATTTGCAATAATTGACATAAGGTTGAGTGCTTCAGATTAATTCTTCTATCTTACATAAATACTCAGGTCATACAACAAGACCCTTTAAATATAAAGGCTCTTTACAGAAGATGTCAAGCATACTGGAAAACATCAGACTTGGATAAAGCCGAGACTGACATTAAAAGAGCTTTGATTATTGATCCAAATAACAGGTACCAAGCACCATCCATTGCATTTTCAAGCTATACCCTATTCAACTGCTTCCCTTGACAAGCATTGGTTAACATATTTTTATTTACAAGATTTATTCTCTCTTCGAAAAATAAATACTTGGCTTATTATCAGAGACATTAAACTTGAGTACAAAGAGCTGAAACTTTAGCAAAAGGAATACAGTAGACATGAAGCTGAATTTGAGTTCCAAAGTAACTTTCAAAGTAGAAATACCTCTGTACTGCATAACATTTTGCATTCCAAAATATCTATTAAATTTTTGATTTCTAATTAACTATACCTCTGTACTAGCTGACGATATATATATATATATATATATATATATATGTTATTTAATTACATATTAATACATATGGTGAATTCCTTGATTTTTATTATAACTATTTTAAAAAGTATACCTTATTATTGATTTCTGATTAGTGAATTAATAACGTAACTTTCTAGAAAACTAAATTCAACAATAAAATACTAGTTATTATCAACGCAAAAGCAATGTTCTGTCTAAATAAGGAAACTTTTATATCTTCCCGATGAACCATCAAAACATGTGATACTATATTATAAATGTTCTAACATCCAAAATAAGTAATGTCTAACGACTAACTAATTAACGTGCTTTATTCTTCTAAAATAAAAATGTGCTTTATGCATAGAAGTGAATAAAAAGAAAGTGT
Organism: Glycine tomentella; assembly: GCA_007407185.1. Classification (NCBI taxonomy): domain Eukaryota; kingdom Viridiplantae; phylum Streptophyta; class Magnoliopsida; order Fabales; family Fabaceae; genus Glycine; species Glycine tomentella. The sequence goes on along the minus strand of PYAF01005814.1, from coordinate 1,352,042 downwards.
GGAAAGGGAAAGTTTCTGTTTCTCTACTACTAATAATCAAAGTATCGTTAAGTTAATCGATATATTTAGGATATTGATTAATAAATTAAAAAATATTTATTATAAAAATTATAAGATGATATATAAAAAATTATATATAATATAATTATATATTTCAATAAAAATATTCTTTTAATATTTTTAACTAATATTCAAAAGACACTAATTTACCATAATCAAATATAGTTGTTACTAGCTAAATTTGTACATGTTGCTTTAAAAAAAATTTAGTGATAGATTTCAAATTAAGATCTTAGATTATTTTTTGATAGACATTATATTATTAAGTAGGATTAAATATTTATCAAAATTTTTTCTATTTTTATCTTTAATGATAAATCTCATTTTGAGATCTTAGTGAAAGAGAAAAAAAAATTATTTCAACAATATACATATCTTAAAAGATCTTTTATAAGAACCTATTCTTCATATTAAAGATTTCATCAATTCTTTTATTAAGAGATTTAATAAAAATTAAATCTTAAACTTAAAATCCATATTTAAGATCTTACATTAGAGATACTTAATAATTTTCACAGATGAAATATTAGGTATTAATTCTCAAGCATTGCAAGTCTTAATCTTAAATCATGCCCTCCCCTGAAAATAATAACCGCCCACACGGGCACTGAAAAGTTTTTTTTAGGGAGAGGGGGGGGGGGGGGGGGGGGGGGGGGGTTGCTAGCTGAAATTTTTTCTCTTCAAATCATTCGAAACCTTTTATATTTTCATGAAAAATACTCCGTATGAAAACTAATTTTCTTTGGATCAGATACACATTAGAAATTAATAATGATAAATGAATACAACACACTCTTTCACTATTTGACACTCTTTTCCAAACACATATTTTTTTTATTAAAAATGATATTCCCTCTATTTTATAATAATTATCATGTATAAAAAAATTATTCTAAAATAATTATCATTTTAATTTTTAATGTAATATTAATTAAGTTTTTCAGTTATATTTCTTATAATATTAATGATATGGACTATAAAAAATTAATGAAGATAATGTTAATTTTTAAAAAATTGATTCTCTTTCATTTATATATTAGTTTTTTTCTTGATATGTGTTAAATAACCTAGAACAACAATTATAATGAAAAGGAAGGAGTAAAATTTGTGGCCGGGTCTCACATCAATATTTAAGAATCATCTCTCCTATTTTATAGTTTTCAACAAAATTTAATTAATAAAAGAGAGTGTGTATTTAAAGAAATGTATCACTAACACTTCTCATAAAAAGGTATTCTTCAATGAAACTAATTTCCTTTGTATCAAATACACAATATTATTTAATTTATGTTATGTATTTTGCATCAGATGCACAACAGAAATTAAACTCAATGCTTTTGGAAAACATATTTGAATTATAAAATTAAAGTATAAGTAATAATCTTATTTATATAAAATAATAAATATATTAATTAATTGATTTGCAACCTAAAAATAATCTAATTATTTTATTTTGATTAATATTTTTCATAGAGAATCTTAAATAAAATTTGCAATGGCTAAAATCAGATAGAATCATATATGCATGAATTTAAAACATATTTAAATTAACCTGGTTATTTTTAATTTTTCAGGGACATCCTCTGATGATAATTGTTACGTACAATGCCCTTCTAAGTCTTTTCTTTCTCGTAGTTTTTTTCACCTGACTGAAAATATATTTCTTATACTCTCTATTTCAAATTATATGACTGTTTTAGAAAGAAAGAAAGAAAATCTCAAATATATGCTATCTTATAAAATTAATGTTGTATTAAGTATTTTTTTAGATTATCTTTAATCAATACTTAATGAAAATAATGTGTAGGAAAAATAAATAAATCATTAATTAAAAAATAAAAAATATATTAAAAATTATCTAATATTTTTTAAAACTCAATAAATTAATTATTTTCTGTAATATTTATATCAAAATCTTAAACATAAAAAAAGACCTATTTGAATAAACTTCTTTAGAAGCATTTTAAAAAATGTTAAAAAAATAAAATAAAATAAATATTTTCATAACAAAAAATAAGTTATTTATTATTACTTAATTTTTAAAAACTTATTAATATATTTTTTTTAAAAAAAAAAGATCTCATCTACAAATAAATTCATGAAAATTTTATTTTAACTTATAAAAAAATTCATTTTATTTTATTTTTTAAATTTTTTCTCTATAAATAATTCTTCAAAAACTTACATCAAAGTACATAATCTGAAATGGACAGTGGGAGTATACTATTTATCTAATAGTGCAATATTCATAAGCTTTTGTTAAGTGCGTTGAGTTATGTGTGGTGTTCACTTTGCCCCGTTGTTTTCCATTCATCCTGTTCCAATTTCCAAGCTAGATTTCGTTATCTCACCAACCCACCCACGTGTGGGTCCTCCTAGCTCTGGCTCTAACTTTATTAAGCCACCAGTACTTGCTGCCAGCCACCAACCAAGCTATAAATTACTTAACCTAGATTAAATATGATGACTAATTTTGGTGTTATTTTACAATTATAATTATTTTTATTTTAATAATTTATGCGGAATTTTTATTGTAATTCTTTTCATGAATCACTAAGATAAAGTTTTAAATTTTAATTTTATTTGAAACTACTAAAAAAATCTTATGATATATATACACTTAAATTCCGTATGGGTATAAATTATAATACTAATTCAATTTTTTAACAAAAAAAAAATTATATTATAGATAAAATTAATTTAATTACTGAGGTTTTTTTCAACTAAACATATCGATTCTTAGTCAATGGTTGAAGTTGTTTCTTTTCTTACTTTTCGTAAAAAAAAAATAATTAACTTAAATAATCTTTTAGTATAACTTCTTAAAGTAAAGCTTGTTTCTGTACCTACTAGGATTTAGGATAGGTTGAATGGTGAAGAATTTAGATAGTTTGTACAATATCTTTAATTTAAATTTATGATCTTCGTTGTGCATCAAAATTCTTGTTTCAGTCATTAACATTTGTTTTTTATTTTATTTTATTCCTTAATGCATATGATATTTAATTTAGTACTTCTTTAGTTACTTATATATTTATTATTTAAAATCTAAATTGGAAATTTAGTTCCTTTTTAATTTCTGATTCATAACTTTGGTCTTTATTTTTTACCCTCAATTTTAGCCTCCACCATATGTGGCACTGTTGTGTCACTTCTCTCTCACTTGAACTTGAAAAATCTCCTTATCACCTTTGGAAATTACTGAAAAAATTGTTATTTTTTATTAATTACTAGTAGAGGTCTAACCCCAACAACAAACAACACAAAACAAAGAAAAAAATACAAAATATATCAATCCTATATACATTAGCAAATGAACATAAGAACTAGTTGAAGACTCAAATATTGATCTAAAACGTAATAAAAATAAAGACAACCACAATTTCACAAACTCCAGCAGTAAACATATCAAATCCACCATCTTCAGCGTAAGCAAGGGTTTGCATTTTTGCAAGCTATTGATAGGGAATAACATATGCCAAAGAAGTCACAGTCACCCAATCCTGTGCTTCAAGGACGTGTAACTCAAATGGAACACCAATATTTTTAGCAACACATAGATAACATATTTATTTATTCATAATAAAACCATAAAATTAGATCCCGAATCAATTTCTTTTTGGATCAACGATATTTTTTATATATTACCAAAGGCACCAAATCAATAGTATAGTATCAAAGAAAACAATTGTGAGAGATGGGTGTGAGAGAAAGGACTGTGTGAGAGATGAGGGGAATGGGGAGTGGGACGAAAGGGTGGGGAAATCCTTTTTCTACCTACTATTTTATGCATTTCCCTGTGAACATATCTATAAGCGATTTATGGGGCATTTTCTGGAAGAGGGCAAGGTTGTTGATGTCTTCATCCCTCAAAGAAGCAAGCAAGAGTGGTCAGCGGTTTGGTTTTGTCTATTTTATGGAAGTGGAAAATGAAGGGAAACTAGAGCATGTTTTGAACAATATTTGTGTTGGGGACAAAAGGCTAAAACACAACAAAATAAACTTTGAACTTGCTTTTAGGAGAGAAGCTAGGTTGTTCTTATGCCCAAGCAACAAAAGCCCCAAACCAGGTGTGGAAGAGAAAAATGGTTGGAGACAAGGCACAGGGGTTGAGGGAGGGGCAGTAATTAGGATTCACAGAACAAATGAAAAATGGCTGAAAAGGTGTGTTGTGGGCTACCTAGTCAAAAGAGGTGTTTGTGTTGAATATCCAATAAGTTTTCTTTCCAAATCGGTTTAACTTCTTCTGCATTCACTATTAGAAAAGAAGCTTTCAACATCGGTTATCTGAGATATTTAACATCGGTTCTGGACCGATGTTGAATCAGGCGACGTTGAAAGTGGAGAATTTAACATCGGTTCTGAAAACCGATGTTAACAAACGTAAAGCACATCGGTTTGCCATCAATAACTGATGTGGACATGTCATACATGAAAACGATCAAAAGAGTAAACGATGGTTTGGCAACATTGGTTTTGTTGTAGAACCGATGTTAAGGAATACAACAACATCGGTTTTGAACGAAAACCGATGTTGTTATGAGTCAACAACATCGGTTTTGTAAAATAAACCGATGTTATTTGTTGATAACAACATCGGTTTTTCAGAGGAAACAAATGTTATTTTAATGTAGGAACATCGGTTTTCGTTCAAAATCGATGTTGTTATCAATAAACAACATCGGTTTACTTTTAAAAACCGATGTTGTTTCTTGATAACAACATCGATTTTCATTCAAAACCGATGTTGATTTATATGTTAACATCGGTTTTATTTGCAACCGATGTTGTTGTTTTATTTTTTTTTTTAAATATTTTATCTGTTTTTTTTATTTTAGAAGTTCTTCAACCTGCAAATTTAAATATCCAGAACCAGCAATGCACAATTTAATAATATTCCAATAACAAATCCAATGTAAAGTGTCAATGTACATAAAGAATATGCTAAACTTTAATATATATATATATATATATATATATATATATATATACACACAATTGTTTTGAAAAATAGAAATGAACCCCCTAATCTACTAATACATCTTGTCTAATTTTAAGTAAAAATTTCGCCCATTGGAGTCTGATTGCCTTCATGGTGTTCGCTTCCAATGGTCTTTGATCATTAAAAAACTGCATGACATAACAAAATATGTAATAAGTACAAAACAAAAACAAGTAAACCAAATCAATTTGTTTTGAATTAGACAAGTAATTACCATGTCCCAGCTATCTGTGAAGGCTCCCTAGACTATTGTCTGCATCCAATGCATGACATAATAGCCACACTCTGTGCTTCCTGTTTGCTTATTACACTAAATTGAAAAACAAAGTCAAAGTTAAATGGCAAATACCATGAACATTAATAAAAATTAATTGAATACTTAAACCATGATTTATGAAAAGACTTACTTTAAGCGCAATCCATTTAGTTGTAGCCTTTGATTTACTTGCTGGAGACCCATCCAGACCCTTCAAAGCACTGTTTAAGACAAACAAGTATGCATATTGTTCAAGTTAGATTTCAAGTATAGAAATAATGTAAATGTGTTAGAAATTAGAACCTACCTGTTAATAATTCCTTTAAGGTAGTTGTTAGGCCTGTTATGCAACGAACAGAACCAGACGACTACATTGGCCTTCGGACATATAACAACCAGTTGCCAGTGTGAACTGCATTGTAAAAAACAAGGTTATTATACTGCATACATTAATAAATTGTGATTCTCATTTATGCTTACCCATTCAAATACGGTGCAAGGTAGACTTTTTTCTGTGAAGCCTACATCCATTTCTTCATATAGTCCTCGATCAGAAATTGAGATTGGCCAAATCTCTGTATCGACTGTGGCTCGAGGAATCCATAGACATCGGGGTGATTGGATTGCAGACTTAAATGATTCATATGCCTTTTATGCAGTGAAAATAAAGTAAGTTATGGTAGAATATAAAACAATTCACCAAATAATGCTAATCAATTGCAAGAGACTTACAACATCCACAACTGTAAAACGGAGATGTTGAGACACTGACCACCATGGATGATCTCTGAAATATCCTCATGCTTGATGTACAAGGGGAAGTTTTCATTAACTACCCCGAACATCTCCGGGTCCCATGGCACCTGGAAGGGTCTGAGGAAAAGATCAGGGATGGTCAGGGCTAGAAGGTACAAGGGATCAGAAGCACGTTCTGCCTTATCTACAAGTTTCGGGTCCCTTAAGCAACCAAAACCTCCTCCCTCATTGAAATAGAAGTCTCTTTCAACAATGCAGACACATATTTTCAGACTTGCAGGAGGAGTATCTATAATCTTAAGATAAGTAAAACATCAAACAAAAAGAAATAACTTAACAGGGTGAAGATAGCCTCAACAGAATGTACCATCTAAACTATGTACCAATACAAAATATAGCATCAATCAACAAATATTATTTCCGGTTAAAATTACAACATATATACAATCTAAAATGGTCACAAATTCAGAATCCAAATTAGAACAGTAATAATCATCTCGTGTGCATTTGTTTCATCCTTTTGTTGACAACAGGACATTCCCCATACAGTAATAATCATATCGTGTTCATCCCTTAGAGCAGTAATTTTATACAGGCTTATTTGCAGGATCTAACGAAGCTGACCCTTTATAGTTATCATAAATTTATAATTTTTTTTCGAACATGCCCCAACAATAGATGGAAGCAGAGGAAACTAACCTTGGGGGAGCACGAACTCAGCTAGACACCAACAATGCGTGACAACGGTGACGGCGCGCGGTGAAGAAGGTGATACGGCGGCGAAGGCACGAAGGAGAAGAGTTGGGGTGTTGAAGATGTAACGGCGGCGAAGAGATGGGGTGGTATGGGCGCCAACACACGTAGGAGAAGGGATGGGGTGTGGAAGGTGATACGGCGGCGAAGGCACGAAGGAGAAGAGTTCGTGTGATATGGGCGGGAGCTTCTCATATGGGAGCGAGCTAAGAGTGAAGGGTCGTACCTTTTCAGAAAATATAAAGGCTAAAAGGTGCGATACTGAAGTTTAATTGTCACGACGGTATAAGCACAACATTGGTTCCCATTAAAAAACCGATGTTAATATCTTATTTTAACATCGATTTTACTTAAAATCTTGAAAACCGATGTTAACAGTTCATGGTTAACATCGGTTTTACTTAAAATGTTGACAACCGATGTTAACATTTCATGGTTAACATAGGTTATACTTAAAAATCTACAAAATCGATGTTAACATTTCATGGTTAACATCGGTTATACTTAAAAATATTGAAAATCGATGTTAACATTTCATGGTTAACATCGGTTATATTTCAAAATATTGACAACCGATGTTAAAAGTTCGTGGTTAACATCGGTTTTGTGAAAAATCTTCAAAACCGATGTTAAATAAGTCCTCTTATTTACAAAATTGCCACCGCATTTTTGTTAACATCAGTTCTCTCTATAACCGATGTTAAACTAGCGATGTTAAAACCTATTTTTTTTAGTAGTGATTAGACGTATAGGGGATAATTTGATCCTCATCCCTAGGAATGGAGAGGAGGACATAAATGCAATTATGGAGGAGAACAAGGATTGGCTAGGATAGTGGTTCGAGTAGTTCCCGCTCTAGCATGTTGAAGGTCACGAGATAGTAGAGGTGGTTCAAGAAGAAGAGGATCCCATTGAATCATTTGTTGAAACCAATTGTTGATAGCCTTTGGTTGATAGTAGGAAGGGTCTTGTGAGAGGTGGTAAGGAAAAGATCATGGGGAAAAATGGGTGCCAAAATCTAAGTGTTGTTTTGACAAACATGCAAAGAAGAGGGTTGGTCTATAGTGGGTGAAGAATGAATCATGGGAGGCCAACAAAATTTGGGACACGACAAATAAGATAGGTGCAGTCTTCAAGGGTAGCAAGGAGGAATTTGTTGAGGAGATGATCTTTTTTTAAGGAAGGGACAACAAAAAGGTTGGTACAAAAAAGTGTAGTAAGGCAAAGAAGGCTACTAGAAGTTGTCCATGAAGCTTCTAACATACAATGTGGGAGGGTTGGGGATAAGGTGAAGTGGAAGGAGATCAGGAAGGTTATTGCAAGAAAAGAACTAGACATGGTTTGCATTTAAGAGTCAAAGATGGAAGTTATTCTTGATAAAGTATGTGGTGCTATATGGGGGATTCAGGTGTGGTTTGGAAACACGTTCCAGCTAACAAGGAGAAAGTATTGTGTGAATATGCGGGGGAGAAAAATTTTCAATTATTGGATTGGAGGACGGGGGAATGGGTTCCTTTTATTTTGCAAGACCAAGGTTTGGGGGGTCAAAATGTTCTTAACATTGTTAATGTATACTCACTATGTGCATTAGTTGATAAAAAAAAACTCTTTGGGAAGACCTAGTGAATCTGAAAAGAAGCATTGGTGATTTTGATGTGTACTTGGAGACTTTAATGCTACCTGGAAGAGTGATGAAATATTAGAAAGATCGACCAGTAGCCAACAAAGTGTTAGGGATGGGGGAATTCAATAATTTTGTTGATAATATAGAGTTGTTAGAGAAACCTTGTTCACATGGGTGAGAGCCAATGGTAGTGCTATAAGTCGTATTCATAGGATCTTAGTGTCTATGCTATGGCTACAAAAATGGCCAAATGTTACCTAGTATGTCCTTGAATGATCAATATCCGACCAATGCCTTATATTAAAATACAACCATCTTGATTAGAGACCGAGACCTCTCAAGATCTTCAATTATTAGATCGAGATTGTGGAGTTTGTGAAAGCAAGTATAAGGCCATTGATGTTCATGGTTGGGGAGCTTTTGTGTTTAAGGAAAAGCTTAAGTTACTTAGGCTTGAGATCAAAAGATGAAGTAAGGAGGAGTTTGGCGAGTCTAAGGTCTGTGTGGAAGAATTGGTGTCCAGTATTAACAAGTTAGACACTAAGGAGAAAATTAAGGGGCTTTCTTTGGAGTTTGCACGAAAGAGAAGAGCTTATCAAGAATTCAAGAGTCTATTATGTGTCAAAAGTCTAGAATCAAGGGGCTTAATGAAGGTGATGCCAATACAAAGTTTTTTCATGTCATGATCAATTGGAAGAAAAGAAGCAACATTTTCAAAGACCTACAGGTAAGAGGGGTGTGGTGTGAGGATCCTTCCATTGTTAAGAAAGAGATCAAGGAGTTCTTTCATAGAAAATTCAAGTGTTGTTGCATGGTATAACATTCAATCAAGACCATCAAGGAAGAGGATACAATGCCATGCTTGTACAAAAACTTTGGGAAAGAGGAAATTAAATGTGCAATTTGGAATTGTAATGGGGACAAGATTCTGAGCTCAAATGGATTCAAATTTAACTTCATCAAAAAAATTTGGGATGTAGTTAAAGTTGATGTCATTAGAGCTATTCAAGAATTCCATTGCTATGAAAGTTTCCTAGAGATAGTAATGCCTCATTTCTCACTCTTATCCCTAAGAAGGAGAATCCCCAAGGCTTAGGGGAGTATAGGATCAAGAAGGTCTTACATGGTATTATTGATGATAGACAATTGGCTTTCTTATGGCATAGGAATATTTTGGATGGGGTGTTGGTTAGGAATGAAATTTTTCATGAAGCAAAACAGTAGTAAAGACATTGCCTCATTTTCAAAGCTGATTTTGAAAAGACCTACGACTCGGTTTGGTGAAATGTCTTGGAAAATATGCTATATAGGTTGTGCTTTTGTGGCAAATAAATACAATGGATGTGGAGTTGCCTACAAACATCCTCCATATATGTGCTTGTGAACAGTAACCCGACCAAAGAGTTCATTACTCAAAGAGGACTACGTCAAGGGGATCCCTTGGCTCCCTTTTTCTTCTTGATAGTGGAGGAAGGGTTGGGTGAATTACGTAGGGAGGCTGAGAAAAAAGGATGTTTTCCGGTATGGAGATTGGGGATGGAAACTTGAAGATCTCTCTCCTGCAATTCATGGATGACACCATTTTTTTCCTTTAAAGATGAGGTTAAAGACACCATCACTGTGAAAAAACAATCCTTAGGTGCTTTGAGATGGAATTTGGGCATAAGGTAAACTTCTAAAATAGTAGCTTGGTGGATATCAATGTGGACCGTAGGAAAGCCAATAGCTTTGCAACTATTTTGAATTGCAAAACTATGACTATTCCTTTTGTGTATTTGGGGTTACCAGTTGGAATGGATGCAAAGAAAACCTCTACTTGGAAACCGATGATTGATAAAATGAGGAGGAAGTTGTCATCTTGGAAGAGAAGATTCCTATATTTTGATAGGAGAATTAGCTTGATTAAGTCGATATTTTCTTCCTTATCTCTATACTTTATTTCCTTCCTGAAAATTCCTAGAAGGGTTGTTAGTATGATTGATAATATTCAAAGGAAATTCCTTTTGTTAGGTTAGCCAGGAATCTAGAATGGTGGGTTAAAAAGATTACTTCAAAAACTTTATTGCTTAATTTCTTAATTCAATTAAAATGATCCCTTTTAATTAATCAAAGTTTTCTCAAAAGTTTGTCACAAAAAGATTATCATAACAACAATGAAATCAATATCATATGAAAAATAGAATTTTATGACCCTTTAAGATCAATTCCATTACCAAGATTGAAATACAAGACTAAGGGTTAGAGAAATAGAGAATAACAAACAAAGTTCATGCTGGTTCAATTCTCAAAAGGGACCTACATCCAATTATTCTAAGACCCCTTAGAACTTCCACTAACAGATAATCAAGTACAAATACTATGCATATGCAATTCCGTAATTCTACTCTTCACTTGAATCCTACAAGAGATAATTGCATTGAATACACCTTTATGTGTAGATCAACATCTTCAAGCTCTTGTTTAAAGAAAGATCAAATCATGATAAACAATGAGTGAATCCTGATTAGATTGAATCTCCATAAGAAATGCAGTGAAAATCCATTAGTTGACTCTCTTGAAATATTTTCTCAAAGATAAAAACGTATCAATAGTCACTAATGAAAAGAACAAGTGAGGATATTTATAGTTTTAACAAACAAAACTCATTTAATCCATTATCAAACTAGGTAATTGATTAATTCGTTAAAATCTCTCTTATTCTGCATTACCAATAATGTTGTAATTGATTATAGGAAATGATAATCAATTATCTCATTTCAAAAAAATAGAACTTCTTATACTTTTGTGCTTTCTGGAATAATTAATTTTCAATGTGGCAATCTATTATTCCTACCACACAGAGGACTCATTGAGTTTCCATACGCATTTAATCGATTACAATAAATGGTAATTAGTAACTATCTTGAGTTATAGAATCTTCCTTCTCCTAAAACTGCCACATATAATTAGTTACAAAACTGTTAATCAATTAATTCGGTGCTTCTAACCAAATTTCAAGTAAAATATTATTTTGTTGTTTGTTCTAACACTTTGTAATGAATTACAAAACCTTGTAATCGACTACACAAATGTTGAGCTTAATGCTTCTAAGAAACTTAGATATCAATCCACTTGTCTAACATGTTTGAATCATACTAAGCATGGATATAAGAAAAACTACAACTATATCAAGCATCATGCCCAATCTAAAAACATACAATACAAATGTCACATCTATTAAAACTTGTTTGACATTGTAAAATCATGAAAACCAAGGCCTAAGGTCCAATCTTCAAGACTTCAAACTTGAATCAACTCCTTTGGGGAGCAAGAAAGGAGGAGAGGAAAGTGTCGTGGGTAAGATGGGACGTGTTTGTTCCCATATGGAAAGTGGAGGGTTGGGCATAAAAAATGTGGAGGTGTTCAATAAAGCTCTCTAGGGGAAATGGGTTTGGAGATTGGTGAGTGAGAATGAGAGTATTTGGAGGGAGGTTTTGCTTAGGAAATATAATATATTGAGCTTGGATTGTCTTTTTAAGGAGGATACCTAATAATAGTCAAATTTATCGAATTTTCATATGTATTTTTTGACATTTATTTGGCATTTTAGTTAAATTTTAGGCTTTGTTTTAAATCAAATAGCTTTAAATTCAATTTATACTTTGTCTTAGGTAGAATTTTATATTTTAGTTATTTTTAAGGATTTTTTTATAGTTTTTCAGCAAAAAAAAAGGTCATTCTGGCAAGAGTTCCAGAAGTCCAAAATCAACAAAGAGTTCTGGAAGGAAAAATTGCAAAAATTAAAAATAAAAGCTAAGAAAATCAAGAGCAAGATATTTTTCAAAGATAAAGCAGTTTAAGAAAAAGATAGTTACTTGAATTAATTAAAGATATTATATGTTTGTAATTCTTATGATTATCTCCTTAATTAAATTTAGCTACAATTATAGAAATAAGAGGTTAGACATTCATTGTAACGGTGCAGAAGCCATGAGAAATTCTTAGAATTATATTTTAGACTTCCACCTACTAGACACTTTCGTTATTCCATTAGACATTCTAGATTTCATTGTATATTTTTGTAAGTGCAATTCCTTCCACCTAGGAGAGGAAAAGATTAATCTTGTTTTGCTTTAATTCTATCAATTCAATACTTCATCTTAAGTTTTTTATTTGCTTCTGTACTTAATGTTTTTATTTGATTGGTCATCTTATAGGTGAATTCAGGAATTGACTTGCGCTTTGACGAGCCTTGTTGAAACCTGAACATGAATCAAGTACTTAATTGGAATGTCTAGGGATAGAATAATCTTGGTTAAGTCTCACTAATTCTCGACCATTAATGTTGATTACTTATGTCAGTATGTCCAAGGAATTAGGTATCGCAGGTAAGTAGTTTAGAATCTGTAATCATGCGAGAGTTAAGATATAATACATTAGTGAATTGGGAATGAGTAAGAGAGACGAGTAGAGAATTGTGAAGTTACAGTGGATTGAGCGAATTCCAAGTCCATACCTAGACATTCATTCATCAAGATCGATGTCACAATCCAAGTCTAATATTCTATCTTTACTTGATTATTTTATTGTCATTTAATTTTTATTACAATTTATTTTATGTTATTTATTTTGAGACAATTACAAAACAAAAATACAAAAACCTATTTTTTAATTAAATAATTACATGAAATTCTTTTTTTATTCCTTTGGGAGACGACCTAGACGATAATTCAATTACTACATCATGATTAGGTTACACTTGTCCTACAAGCTGAATCTAACGTGAAATAAAATCCTACCAGTACCTTATGGAAAGGTCTCAATGGTGGAGAGATAATTTATCTTGTGAGATGTTTGAGAATGAGCTTAGGTGGTTTCCAAAATATATTGAGTGAAAGGTGGGAGATGGTAGGGAGGTGAGCTTCTGGAAAGCAAAGTGGCTTGGTGAGGAGAATCTTAGTACCAAGTAAAATTGTGCTTTCCTGAATTCGGAACAAAAGTTCAACTCCATAGCAGAGATGGGTGCATGGCGAGGGAGGAGTGGCATTGAGAGCTATTATGGAGGATGCCTTGGTTCCAATGGGAACAATCTATGGTGCATCAAATGTAGATTGACATTGAGTGTGTTCATTGAATGGAGATGGTTCTTATTTGGTATGAAAGGTATAGGAGGAGCTTAATTTGAAGGGGAACTTAGTGGATGCTAAGTTCTATGCGCAAATTTGGAAGCTCCCAGTTCCCTCAAAGGTGAAGGGCTTTGTTTGGAAGGTGTAACTTAATAGAATTCAATCTATGGTGAACTTGAAAAAAAAAGAGGATTGTAACCAAGGATGCTAATCTAACCTGTGATCTATGTAACGAAGAAGTGGAAACTACGAAACATCTCTTGTTTGAGCATGAATTCTCTCATGATATTTTGACTCAATGTTACCTATGGTAGGGTGATATGCGAATTCTGCCAAATAATTGCATTACACACTTCTAGCAACATATTGGGACCGTGTGTAGCAAGGAGGCCAAGCTTGCATAGGGGTTAGTGTGGGCTGCACACTATGGTGCATTTGGAGACAAAGAAATGAGATGAAGTTCAACAATATTGCTTCACGTGATGCAGAGGATGTCATGGACTCCATTCGGTATTTCTCTTGAAGCTGGTGCAAGGCTTCTCTTATATGTCTGGAGTTTAGATCCTGCAAATTCTGTGGTAGGCGTAACTAATTCCAGGGGTGTATTGAGCACTTTCTTTTTGTTTTTCGCTGACCATGTCAAGTAGTTCTTTTGTTGATATTACCTCATGGTGTGAAACCGTGAGCCATTTTTTGTACATGCTATAGGATTTTGCACTTCTTGTGACGTATCCCATCTTTAATTTTAATTAATCGATATACAAGAGTTTTGTTGTGCAAAAATAAATAAAGAAAACAATTGGATTGTTATGAGATGCATCACACAGCTTACCTTTTACCTTACTTAACCACCATCGAACCTCGACCTTCTTCATCCTCTGAACACCTTTCGCATTTCCCCCTTTATTTGAACCCTAAACATAGTTCTCACGATTTCTAACTAAGCAGCTCCAACAAATGACAACTGGGGTGTTAAATCACATGAGCAGGATGGGTATCTTACACAAAAAGGATTTTTCTCCCGTCTATGTAAGCTGAAATATTACCGTTAATTAACGTCGTTTATAGAAAAAGGTAAATGTAATGTTTTAAAACATGAGAATGTCGGGTGTAATTTCGTTTAAACTCGAGGAATATTCATACAATTTACTCTAGTTTTATTTTTGAACATATATATACTTTTAAAAAGTACTAAATACAAAATTTAAAATATGTCATTTAAACAAACTCAGACAGCGCAGGGCTTTAAATCTAGTTAATGTAATAAACCTCATCTAAAGAAAGTAATGTATGATTAGTGGGTCTAATGTACAATAAGATGTTTGTTATTTGTATTGAGAAATCCGATGGTGGAGTCTTGTCGCTTCTTTGTATAATACGTAAGTTGGCCAACACATCAACCTTGTTGTTTCTTTGTTCAGTCGATTGATCTGTCTTGGAATGCACGCCACATGGAAAGGAATGACAAACCAAATATACTCTAATCTAATTACTAATAAGACTTGATATTTTTAGTTTCATTTTAGAAAGACTTTAATAAAAAAAAATCGGCAAATATATATTGATTTAGGTACAAGGGTACCCTAAACCATTTACAAAATAAGCAAAAACGATCATCATGGCTTTCCTATGTTAGACAATATTATTTATAATATGTGGTATAAATGCTGACTAACCCACGAACCAAATCTAGAAAAAGCTAATTTCCTATATTATTTTAAAAAGATTTAATTGTACTTTTTATTTTTAACTAATTTTACCCTAAACAAATTAATTAAATACATTTTACCCTTAATTAAATTTTTAAAAAGTTTACAAATTTTACCTTTTACCATTTATTCATTAATTGTCCACAAAAGTTGGGGTAAAAGTTCTAAATAGTAAAACGTTAGAGGTAAAATTTATCAAAAATAAAATACAAAAAATTGGAGATAAAATTCAGCAAAAAAATAAAAATAAAAATTGGTAATAAAAAGTACGATTATCTTAGCATACCATATTAGTTCAAATAACGGAAGGTAAAATTTACAGGTTTTTAAGAAAACTATGAGTAAAGTATGTCAAATTAGAGATAAAATTCCAAACAAAAAACTAGGAGTAAAAATTAAAAAATGCAGTTAAACTTAAATAGTATCAACAATTCAATACTGCCATAGAAGGGAAAGATGCAGAAAAATAAATCCATTAAGAGCATGATTTTTTTAATCTCTAAATAATTAATTATATTTTCTTAATATTATTTTTACCTTTTATTACATATTTATTTATGTATCGCATTAAATACTCTTTATTATTAGATATTACTATTCTATGGGCACGTTCACATTTTATTTTTAGTTAGATTAAAGACATAATTGATAATTTAAACTTCCTTATAAGTAAAAAAACTATTTTTTTAAGGAAAGTACAAAACTTTATTAAATGAAATACTTTAATTTTAACGCAGGAGGTTGAAGAATATTCATTTAAAAGTTGTCAAAAGCTGCAGAATAAGGCGTATCAGATTACCTTTGTTTCTTAAAAAAAAACTATAAAATATAAATTGGCTTGCATTATTTGATCATCACATTGGTAATTGCAAAATATAAAATGATTGTCAATTAAATAGCGAAACCAAAGTAGAAGGTATATAATTAATATATATCATCGTCGATAAAAAGTGGGCGTTCAGGTGTCATCATTTGGTATTCTCTTCTCCTAATCCATTGATGCCAAAAGCAGCAACTTCAGCATGTCTATTGTCCTTCATACCAATTTTTTAACTCAAATTTAACAAGCAATTTCACTCCAATTTGAAAATTTCCACTAGCCAGTGTCTCTGGGCTGCATAGTTGTCAGGGGTCAACATCATCACCAACCCTTGATTCTTCAACAATAATCCTTACCCACAAGATCTGCTCCATTGTTAAAGTCACTCACTTCACCAACCATCATATCCAAAAAAGAATTGTCCCCATGATTCAATGTTTACCCATTCCGCGCCACTTGATCCTCACCCTAACCCCACGCGACCCTTCATCATAATTTCCTTCACTCTATGAGTCTTCTATATATGTATTAACTATTAAGTCTAAATAGTCTTAATACTTCATCAAACTAACTCCATTGTCACATCATACCATTAGATTTGGATGGTTATGACCGCATTAGTAAACCAACCCCTCATGCAGAAATTGCACTGTTTTACACAAAATTGGTTCACCAAATCGGAACCTCGTTACCTAAGCTTCCATTTATTTATTTATTCTTGTAGAAAAAGGAATACCCAAAGTATGTTACTACAATATGTTATATTTTATGTATTCACTTATAGTGGTAATTTTTTTTATCTGCAAAACACTTATATAATACTTGTTTAAAACTTATGAATTTTGTTTGTCAGTGTAATTTTATCCTATACATAAATTTAATTATTATTTACATATACAAAAATGAAAATGTTAATAGAAACTCTTTAAAACAACATTCAACAAATATTTAAGCTTTGGTCGATTAGTCGATTACACAACCTACACTAACAAGAAATTTTATGACACATTTTTAAAAAATAATATATTTTGCTTTTAAAAATTACCATAACGGGATATTTTTTTTAAATAATGCCTACAGGATATAAGTTAATACGATTTTGGTTTATGAAATTTTTACACCTTCTTTTTTACAATTTTAAAATTGCGACAAATATTTTGTCATTGAAAGAAAACCTCTTATTAATCGATTTCACAAAATCAAAATGAAGTTTTAGAAAGTTAACTTTTACCTGTTAAGTGATTCATTTAGTAAAATATACTATTTTAATAACTTTAACAACAAAATATATCATTTTTATATAAAAAAAAGGCAAACTTTATAGATAAAATTAATAATAATCAATAATAAACATAATATCTCAGTTTCGTCCTAAAGTCAAAAACGAGTAGGACTGTTCCGCCCACCTCATTATTATACAATTTAATTTCTCATGCCTTATTCCATCGCCTTATCATGCTTTAGATCTAAATGGTAACCTCAAATACATTACTGGTAACTATAGCCACATAAATTAAATATATTAAATAAAATAAAAAAACAAAACCAACAAAATCTAGCACCGTAATAGATACTGGAATTCCTTAGGCATGATAACAGAGATTTAATTTTTTTTATTATTTGTATAGAGAAAACTTTATTTAAAAAAAAAAAAATATATATATATATACTTTAATAATCTCTATATTTTAAGAATTATTCTCATAACTTCTCACCATAATTCATGTTTCCAACAAAATAAAAGTGAAACTAATAAACCCAAAGAAAACATTAAATTAAAAATTCAATGCATGCTTAGCATGTATTAAACGAAACATTTCATTACACACATACATCCAATTTTCACCAACTCCCTCTATCTCTCTCTCTCTTTCTCTAATATATATCAATTCAACCTGTTTCCAACTCTTTCCAGGAACCACCACACAGGCTTCACGAAACATCTCATCATTCACCCAACAAAATGGCGCTGCTTCTGATAATTCCCATCTCACTGATCACCCTCTGGCTCGGTTACACCCTATACCAGCGATTAAGATTCAAGCTCCCCCCGGGTCCACGGCCCTGGCCGGTAGTCGGTAACCTCTACGACATAAAACCCGTCCGGTTCCGGTGCTTCGCGGAGTGGGCGCAGTCTTACGGCCCCATCATATCGGTTTGGTTCGGTTCGACCCTAAACGTCATCGTTTCGAACTCGGAGCTGGCGAAGGAGGTGCTGAAGGAGCACGATCAGCAGCTGGCGGACCGGCACCGGAGCCGGTCGGCGGCGAAGTTCAGCCGCGACGGGAAGGATCTCATTTGGGCCGATTATGGGCCGCACTACGTGAAGGTGAGGAAGGTTTGCACGCTCGAGCTTTTCTCGCCGAAGCGCCTCGAGGCCCTGAGGCCCATTAGGGAGGACGAGGTCACCTCCATGGTTGAGTCCGTTTACAATGACTGCACCAGCACTGGTACGTTTCTGCTTCTTTCTTGTTTACTCCTTTTTTTTATCTTTAAATTCAAACCATCACTTCTTTCTCTCTTTTTTTTTTTCTTTCTGTCTTGATTCAGACATCACAAGTAATTCTTAATTCAATTGGTAAGAGACTAATTTTGCTTATGACATGCTTCTAGTGTTGTTCTAATGGAATTTTTATATTATAATAATGATATTGGTTGAATAATAAATTAGAAATTAAAGAAAAGAGAACCTAGCTGAAATCATACATATGGTGTGTTATACAGTTTTTTCAGCAACCTCAAAGTTTATTTTCCCTTCTTTGCCAAAATGGCTTAATAGGATTAATTGATTCGGGTAGAATGAGTTCGAATCCATTAAATAAGAAATGGGTTAGAGCATTGTAGTCAAAACAAAAAACAAAAAGAAAAAAACATGATGATTTAATTTCTTGGAAAATATCTATTAAGAAATATTACCTCTCTCTATAAATCTCAGAAGTTAATTTCTGATTCTATAGAAGATACTGAATTCACCGAAGAATCAGTTTCCTATCTTTTTTGGGGAGTATTTTCCATTTTGTTCCGTATTGAGTGAAGATACCTTGTATTGATAGCAAAAAAACTCTTTTGGAAATACTTTTGATTTGCTTTTCTATTTCTTCACGAGTGGCATGACTCGTGCGAGCTATTAACTTCTTCGGAGGTTTCTAATTATATTTTGCTAGCAATCGTGTCTCCGTCGTATGTTTCGCTTTCTGTCTTTCTAAAAGAGTAACGTTTAAAAAACAAATATTAAAAGCTAAAAAACGAAAACATTATAAATACAAAGAGTTTCTGTCAAAAAGATAAAAAAATACAAATAGTTGGTGGAGTGAAATTAAATAGAATTTTATATTAGTTTCGAGACTTAAGGTAAACAGAAGTCGTTTATGTAACTTTGTAAGCTTTCCTACTTTATATACATTTGATTCCTCTAAAAAAACACTACATTTTAAAATGGAGTGAGTATACTTTTTTTTAATTGCGTGATATTTTTTTTATTGGAGGAAAGAAGGAAATTAAGTTATTTTAATCTTTTTTGTGAACCTATGCCTTTTTTTTAGTGCCAAAAGGCGCTGGTGCGTGGTGCCCCACTCAGGGACCAGTTGTCGCAACACTTTTTACTTTCATTTTGTTTTTGTACTTGTATTTTTAAAATAAGTTATTTGTGCACTAGCACTGCTTAACGTTCTTTTTTTTATTTTATGAAAACGTTCTGTTTCTTTTAAAAATAGATTTTCATTTATTTTAATTTGGGTTTTATTATACACATATCGATACTTTTACGTTATATTGATACTTATAATTAAAAATAAGGATAAAAAGTACGCGTTACAAGTTATTTTAGTTCTAAAAGCAAAATAAATAGAATGACATGTAAATATTATCAGTTATAATTTTAATTTATTTAATCTTTTAATGTGAATCCTATATCTACTTCATTATGAGTTATTTTAGTTCTAAAAGCAAAATAAATAGAATGACATGTAAATATTATCAGTTATAATTTTAATTTATTTAATCTTTTAATGTGAATCCTATATCTACTTCATTATGAGCATAGTCAAATATAGATGAAGAACCATTTTCCCAACTTTATCACACGAGACATTTAATTGAGCAACTTATTAAGTCACTGGAATGAGCTATTTGTAATCATAATCTTTTGGCTGAGGTAAAACAAAAGTATAAGGAAAGTAAAGGTAATAGACCATAATCGAATGATGCAAGTGAAAATTGAAAAAACAAAATTCTTAATGCTTTTACTTGACTTTTAAATATATTTATTTTCTCCTTTCTTAAAATATATAGATACCACTTTTGGACACAATGAGTAATTTGCACTCTATTCATATGAATTTGTTAGGATGTTAATAAGAAGCAACTAATTAGGTGAATGCATAGTAAATAACCAAAAAGTCAGACATTGCTGTGATGGGTTGAGGCTTTCGGCGTCTTATGGCGTTATGATAACTTGTGGTTGGTATTGTTAACCTATTTTGTATGCAAAGAAAAGGTGTCTTTCTTAGGAATTTAGGTCCATATATAACAGTTTGCGCCACGCACACACACATTACTCAGTAGGTTTTAACTACTGATGAAAACTAATTGAGTAGAAATAAAGAATATTGCTCTGTTAGTTTGATAAAATCAAATAAGTTGAATAAAATGTTTGGTTTAACGGAGACTTATAGCATGCTTTAATTTTGAAATGCAACAAATTTTCCATGTTTTTTGAATTTGTTTTGAAAGCTTTGTCTAATTATTAATGGTTCGGTACGGTTGGTTGCATTATGGAATATGATGCCGACTTGTTTATTACATATTCAAGCAACTTTAAAGTCTTTTCTCCCCTAAACAAACTACTTATATCAGCTGTTTCTTCCCACCTTCGGCGTTAAATTGGTATACCTAATTTTTCTGTACTTTTGTGACACGGAAAGAATAATTAATATGAAACTTTGTCAAAGTAAAGTTTCACAAAATTAAATAAAAAAATTAATTTCTTTAATTTTTTTTGGATTGTCTTAATTATCGAAAGTAAAAATGAGATTAAATAACTCCATCATATGTGATCGTGCAATTTATAATTACAACCAATCATTTTAAAATACGTAATGGAATTATATCAATCATGTGTAATAGAGTTGTTTATCTACATTTTTAGTAATGTCAGGGAACTCCATTTTTTTAGCTATGTGAAATGGTTGATTTGACATTGTAGCATTTTTAAGTAAATTTGTTCTCCCTAACTATCATTGTACGTTGTAATCCTAAGTTCAATATATTCATGAAAAATATTATATTTAAATATAACTTGCCTATTCTTTAAAAAAATCATGAAATTTGAGGTGCATTTTAATTTACCAAATGTGTATTTGTGCAATATTTGACCAGAAAATTTGGGGAAAGGAATATTGTTGAGGAAGCACTTGGGGGCTGTGGCATTCAACAACATAACCAGGTTGGCATTTGGGAAAAGATTTGTGAACTCAGAAGGTGTGATGGATGAGCAAGGAGTAGAATTCAAGGCCATTGTGCAAAATGGTTTAAAGCTAGGAGCATCTCTAGCCATGGCAGAACACATCCCTTGGCTTCGCTGGATGTTCCCACTGGAAGAAGGGGCTTTTGCCAAGCATGGAGCCCGCCGTGACCGACTCACCAGAGCCATCATGGCAGAGCACACTGAAGCACGCAAGCAATCTGGTGGTGCCAAGCAACATTTTGTTGATGCCCTCCTCACATTGCAAGACAAATATGACCTTAGTGAAGACACCATCATTGGTCTCCTTTGGGTATGTTTTATTAAATAATGTGTTTGGATCAACATTCATATTTATAATTACTTATGTTTGAATGTTTCATTTTGAAACTTAATATTGTCCGAAACAAAAATTATTTAGTGTATATTTGTAAATGTGGTAGATCATGTTGATAAAATCACGGTAGTCTCAAGATTACTCTCTATGGTGTGGTGGGAAATCACGTGGAGACATCGTTTTTATTTATTTTTTTATCTTCACTACCAAAACACACTATTAAATTTGATTCAATTTAAGATCAAATTTTCATTGTGAGACTATATATTATAATATATATATATATATATTCATAAAAAGAATTACATTAAGTGATATTTTAACATCATTTTGAATGATCTAACATGAATCCAAACACCTACTAACTTCAGGGACTGTTTGGTGTTTCAAAATTATAATTGATATATGCATTTTTTTTCTTGAATTGATAGGATATGATCACAGCAGGAATGGACACAACTGCAATTTCAGTTGAGTGGGCCATGTCTGAGTTGATAAGAAACCCAAGGGTGCAACAAAAGGTCCAAGAGGAGCTAGACAGGGTAATTGGACTTGAAAGGGTGATGACTGAAGCAGACTTCTCAAACCTCCCTTACCTACAATGTGTGACCAAAGAAGCACTGAGGCTTCACCCACCAACCCCACTAATGCTCCCACACCGTGCCAATGCCAATGTCAAAGTTGGAGGCTATGACATTCCCAAAGGGTCCAATGTGCATGTGAATGTGTGGGCGGTGGCCCGTGACCCGGCCGTGTGGAAGGATCCATTGGAGTTCCGACCCGAAAGGTTCCTTGAGGAGGATGTAGACATGAAGGGCCATGACTTTAGGCTACTTCCATTCGGGGCGGGTCGACGAGTATGCCCGGGTGCCCAACTTGGTATCAACTTGGTAACATCCATGTTGGGCCACCTCTTGCACCATTTCTGTTGGACTCCACCTGAAGGAATGAAGCCTGAGGAAATTGACATGGGAGAGAATCCTGGGTTAGTCACATACATGAGGACTCCAATACAAGCTGTGGCTTCTCCTAGGCTCCCCTCACATTTGTACAAACGTGTGCCTGCTGAGATCTAATCTTTCTTTTCTTTCCCTTGGACTACTCTTTGTTGCATTAAGAAAAATGCCTTGTGGCACTATTTTATCTGTGTTTATGTAACTACATATGAAATCACAATTTAAGGAATTAAGGAAAAAATCAAGCGAGTTTGGCTTTCTCCCCTTCAGATTTTGGATTGAAATTTGTTTAAGATTAATTGAATAAGTTACATTGGAAGGGGGTTTACTGGAAGTAAGTCTAAGCATCCAATTTTTCGTGGAAGGAAGCTAATGGTTCACCTTATGGACTTCAAATGTCAAGCTTTACATATTGATTGTACTTCTTTGATAAAAATATCAACAGATGAAATAGAGAAAGTATATATGTGCTTCATCACCTGCTAATTTTTCACATAAATCGTGTTATGGCATTTACAATAAGCAAGAACGACTATCCAGAGAGTATACTCCACTAGAGTGATTTAATTATTTGTACAGTAAAAAGGGATACTCTTAATTAGTTTTCATTCAAATAGAAAAATTAGTAATTCATGTTCTAGTAACTATTAACTATAAACTAGATAAAAAAAAAGTTATAAACTAGGAAATTGTCACCTGAACCTAAAACATACTTTTCCATTAGACATTTTAAAGTTTTGTATGTTTACTTGGACGGAGTCATGGAATTACAAGAATAACAAAGTATGCAAACAATTTGATAAAAATTCCCGATGATATGACCAAAAAAAAGTGAAACTTATCATTTTAATATTACACCCCTCCAGATATACAAGTTACGGCTATGTGTACTATGGTTAAAAAGATAAAGTCTATGCTATAATGGATCTCCATAATTTTTGGTAACTTCAATACACATCATACACTCCGCACTATAAGAAAATTGTGTTTTAGTATTTGATTTTTAGCCGATGCTAATAGTCAGTTAACATTGGCTTTGCGTCAACCTTTTGTTCCACCCTAACATATTGGAAGCTAAACAATCACATCCACCATTCATGCTCAACATGAATTAGCGTCGGTCAAAAAAAATATTAAGTTAGAAACCAAAAACCAATATAAATCGTTACTATGTAATGAAATAGTTACTATGTAAATTAAATATATTAATGAACTAATTTAATACTCACATTATACAACTTAGGAATGAAAGGAACCATTCCACCCTATTTGAGTTTGGGACCATAATATAGGAATGAACAGAACCTCTTATATATAATGGCATGACTAATGCCCTCAACAAGCCAATCTAGAGTCCACCTGCAAAGAATAAAAAATCAATATGAAAAATTCAAATATAATGCTAAACAAATGCAAATATAAAATTTGAACAAATTGAAAAGATTAATTTACCCTTTCCCAATAAGTTGTATAATGTACCTCTTGGAGCCATCCATCTTATGCTTCCTCCTTTGACCTCCTCCAATAGGAGAGACATGGTCTGTCTGAACCTACCAATGTACTTCATCGCCTTGCTAAGGTACTTACTTATCCTACTAGGCACTTCCTCCTTATGCTAAGGTACCTCCTCCTAACGTAAAGTTACCTACTTGCCCATACCCTTAATTCTAAAACTTAGCATATGCATGTTGAGTTGATGTCCCATGCCTCAAGGTCTTGGACAAAAAAATGATGACCTAGATTTGCCATCATTGTGATGTGATGGTGTGTTAGATATAATGGTTCAAGGAAACTCAACCAAAGGGAGGGGGGGGGGGGGGGGGGGGGGGGGGGGGGGGGGGGGGGGGGGGGGGGGGGGGGGGGGGGGGGGGGGGGGGGGGGGGGGGGGGGTTGACAATTTTTAACGTATATGCACAAATGCTTCCTTAATTCATGTAGATGAGATGATTTGTCAATTACCCTTATACTTCTAAACATAATTTTAGGTTCAATTAAAGATATATGGCAAATTTCAATACCAAATATAAAGAACCTCAAGCAAGAAGTTAAAGGAAATGAAGGGGTTAGAGAAAGATACTCAATCAAGAGATTTATATTGGTTCAATTTCAAACAAAATCTACATCCAGTTTGATTCGCAACAACCTGAGTTTGGATTTATCAACCAACATTTTTTTACCATCAAACTCACATACACATGCAAACCTCTTGAAAATCTATCAAGAAAAATCACTATACATGATACAAACTTGAGTAACCTTCAAGAAACACAATTACAATCACAGTTTGTGGAAGAATTCACTTGATTAGTGAAAGATATGAAATATAAAACACTTTCTAATGCAAAATCAATTTATCTTCGTGATTCCATGGCAAAGATCCAATGATTCTTTGAGTAAGAACGGTTTTGTATCAAAGGATCAAAAGGGTGCTGACACTTTGGATTTCTAAGTTTTCTCTTATAGAAAAAACGAAGTGAAAATTGATGTCACACATGAGACTCTTTGAAAATGTCATTTTTATAGTCACAAACCAGAAATAATCAATTATTTCATAAAGATAATTGATTAAACAACGAAAATAGCTAACCCATATAATATATTAAATACTTGAAATAATCAATTAAGTGCGAGCCAATCTCAATTAAGGCCAGACACAATCCATTATATCAATAAGATAATTAATTAAATGATGCATAAATGAAAACCTTAAGTGTTTCTAAACCAAGTTTTGAATGGTTTCTTTTCTTACTTACGTCAATTTTACAATTCAACTACTAATCTACTGGTTTAACCACTAACCCTTCAACCCAATGCTTCGACTAGGTCGACAATCGATCCAATTTTTAAAGCATTGTCGACAACAAAGGAGATCCAAGGAAAAAGACGAAAGGAAGAATCACAATTATTTTGAAATAAATGTCAGATTTATTTAGTTTATATGTTGGCATTTTTTAATTTCTATTTTATTAGTTGTTATATTTTATTGATTGTGTGCAAGAATTAATTATGATAGATTGGTGGTAAGTTGATTCACTAAACAATATTCAGGTCCTTGATTCAATTCTTGTGTATACCATTTTTTCTTGTATTTTCATTAAATTTTTCATTTAAAAAAATAATAAATACTAGTTCCTCTAAGTCGATTTACTAGTACAATCATAAAATTGATCAGTTCAATCTAGGTCAAATCAGATAAATGATATATATATGATCAATCCAACAAAAGACTCAAACCAACTAGACCATTGATTCTCAGTTTGACCGGACGGACCAATGAATCTAATCTAATTTTTAAAACTATGGTTATTGACATCTTCTCCTCCATCTTTTTTTAAAAATAAATACAATTATTTTCTGCCTTTATTTTTATGACAGTTGTTTTTCCTCCAATCTTCATTGTTGACAATTACAATCAAACACCACAGTGATAACAGATTAAATTCCAACAAAATGCCTCTATGTGGTTTTCTACAACAACTGATCCTACACTGTCGTTAAGTTTGCAACAGAGACAGTGACACTCATAGCTGCCTCTATTAATAGTATTATCATCAACCATGTCACAACAATGAAGTTTTATTGGTTAGAGTCGTCGATCTTGTTAGCATCGGAGGTGTAAAGCTAGACTTGTCATTGATGTCAAGAGTGGAGGTTCCGATGATGTTGTGTCTGTTTCCTAGGGAAGTGATCAGTTGCCATTACCAGAAAAAAAAAAAAAATATTTGATACCAATTGACTCAGTAGGGACGTTTTGCTTCGCACTTTGCGTCCATAACCTTTGCAACAATGGAGATTTGGGGAAGAAGACGGAAAGAAGAATCACGACTTCTTAGAACATATTTGGATTACCAGTAGGAGCTCCATCCATCCTTGTGCAGATAAAAATTGTTGGGCTTCGTGTTGTCGCCAAGTACACCACAAATCCAAACATAAACTTAAAATGTTAGATTTTTTAATTTACAAGTTGGCATTTTTTTAACTAGTTGTCATGTTTTCATTAGTTGTATGCAAATTTGATGTGTTGAGTGTGTGTCTACCCAAGACTTTCTCCTAAAATGACTAGAATGGCTGTCAACTAGACTATTAAAAATACTTTTATAGATTAATTAATTTGTGGATTAATTATGTTTTTGTTCCTTGAACTTTTTCTACTTTTCACTTTTAGTCCTTAAAAAAAATGACTGATCTTAATCCCTGATGTTTTTGTGTGTCAATGACTTTGGTGCTTGCTATCAAATATTTGCGTTAAATAGTAACATGGCAATAATTTTATTACTATTATATATTACATTTTTGGCGATCTATTTTCTAGTGCTACAAACCGCCAAAAAGCTTCGCCAAAGAGTTTAAAATATATTAAACAAATTCTAACAGTTTTTTAACCGCCAGAATTGCTTCTCATCTCTTTCAAAAAACGCATATCAAATCTGAATCTTCAATGGAAACAAACCAAACAAAATTTACCAGTGAAACGCAACACCAGATTTAAGCCCAAAATCCCAAATAAGTGAAACACAAATCAGATCCCAACCATCAATGGGCACTGACAAAACAGAAACAAAGCTTACATATCAAATCTAGGAACATGGTTTTGTCGTTTTCACATTAAGAGCATGCTCATGGTGCAATAGAGAATTCCCTTATACACAGGATCATAGTCATGCTAAATTAAACATGATCGTGTTTGATTTTTAAAGTTTTTGTTTCATATTTGCAGCACGATCGTGCTTGTCCTTATGCACCCTAAAATCAAAAGTTTTATTATAAATAGTAGAGTGGGAGTAAACTTGGACTTATTTATGGTCTATGGAAACAAAGACTCAGTGAGCCATGCAATAGTAGCAAAAGTTAATTTGAGGAATAAAGAAGGAAATGAACAGCAAGAATAGGAGTCTACACCTGTAAAGTACTTTCCCTTTTTTATCGTAATGTATTTGCTTGAATTTATGTGTTTCCGTCTTTTGATAACTTGCTAAAATTTATAGCTAGGGTTATAAGGTAGATTTATTTTAATTGAATTCCTATTTTGATTCAATCAATTAGATTATTTTAATGTTTTTATTCTTGACTATAATTTATCAATTTGAGCATGTTTGAATCAATTAATTAGCAGGATTCATGCTACAATTAGTTGGCAGACATATAAAATGATCGAGTTTAAAAACATGTATGATGAAACCTGTTTTCTAAGTTCCTAGTTGGATTAATTATTTCTTTTAATTATCCTCTCTAAATTTCCTATTTTCTCCGGATTAAATCCCTGTATGAACAAATAGGAATTTAATTTAGGGAAAAGTGTATGAACAAAGGACGAATCGTGAACAGAGGACAAATTAAAATCTCTAAATTTCCTTAAATGTGTACCCTGAATTAGTTTTGATTTTAACAAACAAATAATTAAGTTTTCAAAGTTCAAATAAAGCAACATGATCATATATGTAAGATGGTTATATCTTATGATTAGACAATATCAAAAGGCAATGTTGCATTCATACATATATTGCATGTATAATTGATTTATGAAACAAACACATCAAATATTTATTATATAGAAAGAGGTACAAAATACATTGAAAGGAGGGTTGGACATATTTATGGTTTGTGGAAACAAAGACTCGGTCAGCAAAGCAATAGTAGCAAGAGTTAATTTGAGGAGTGAGGAAGGACATGGAGAGCAAGAACATGAGTCTACACATGTAAAGGACTTTCCCTCTTTTTACTCTTGATATATTTGCTTGAAATTTTGTGTTTCACTCTTCTAATGGCTTGCTAAAATTTCTAACTAGGGTTATGTGGTAGATTGTTTAAAAAGAATCCCAATTATTTTAATTGAATTCCTATTTTTATTCAATCAATTAGATTATTTTAATGTTTTAATTCTTGACTGGAATTGATGAATTTAAGCATGTTTGAATCAATTAATTGACAGGACTCATACTACAATTAGTTGGTAGATATATAAAATGATCAAGTTTAAGAAAATGCATGATGAAAAACCTGTTTTCTAAGTTTCTAATTGGATTAATTATTTCTATTAATTAAGTTATCCTCTCTAAATTTCCTATTTTCTTCATATTAAATCACTACATGAATAAATAGGAATTTAATTTAAGGAAAAGTGTTTGAACCAAGGACGAATCGGGTATCCCAAAAAGTGTACCCTCAATTAGTTTTGATTTTAACAAACAAATAATTAGGTTTTCAAAGTTCAAATAAAGTAACATGATTGTATATGTAAGATAGTTATGTCTTATAATTAGACACTATCAAAAAGCGGTGTTGCATCCATACATATATTACATGCATAGTTGGTTTATGAAACAAACACTTCAACTATTTATCATATTGAAAGAGATACAAATACACTAAAAAGAGAGTTGGGCTCCTCTCTTGAAGGGGTCCACTAGGAGAGAAAGAAAGAAAGAAAAACTCGTGGTCATGAAAAGATGTGTCAATATTGAAGAAAGAGAAATAGTAATATACTTTTTGATGAAAAAGTATACTCTCTTCATCTTTATTTATAAGACATAGTCAATAACTTTTTTTCCCGCTTATTATAAGAATTCATTTATCTCTCTTGTGCATTAATTATTTTTTTACTAAAATATCCTTAATTATCTTTTTCTCTCTCCTATGGAGATTGGAGAAGATTAGTAGGTTCCTATAAAATTAAGGATAAATTTGAAAAAAAATATTATAATTATGATCAAATTTATTGCTAATAACTAAATAAATAACTTTATTACATAAATTAGTCAACTATATCTTATAATTAGAGCCAGAGGAAGTATGTGTATCTACAAGATTTTGTTTTTGCTTAATTATTTTATCTATAAGATGATTTCTAGTACTAGAAAGTAGAGATAAACATAGTGTTTATCATATCAATATTACAAGTTGGTGAAGGACATTAAATGCTACATTAGCATTTAAAACTCATGGTCATTTTTTCTTACTGAGGAATCAAGATACAGATTTGTTGAAGCCTTATAATCTTGTTATTTTCTTTCATTCTTTGGCTCTCTTGTAATCAAACTTTTTCAAATTTTGAAAAATATTCGAGTGTATATCTTGTGCTTAATCTTTGTACATTTGTCTAATGACACCATAAAGGTTGTGAGCTTTACCCTTATAGCAAAGAATACTTGGGTTATTTGCTTGGATAGCCAAGTGAAATACTACTTAAATTGAGCCTAAAGAGGTTAGTTTCAAGAATACGTGAAACTTGTTAAGTTATAGTAGAAGTTGGTGATGTGCAAAAAATTGGACCTAGTTTCAAAGTGAAACAAAGCAATATAGAAATGCTCATGTGTTTTTATTCTTATATTTTATCTTATAATTATTAACCTTATGTTTCAAATATCCTTTGAGTGTTTCTACAAAAGATTTTGGTAAGAGTTTTCAAAATATAATTTGTCTTAATGCTTTTACATCATCTTAACGGATGATATAAGGCCTTTCAAAAAGATTTATAAAAATCGTTTGAAAATACAATTCAACCCCTTTTTGTGTTTCCCTATATTTTACAAAAAGTTCATTAATAATTTATGGTGAATAATTGTTAGGGTAAATTACAATTGCAGCCATTGTGCTTTACTTCGATTGCACCTTGTACCCTCTGTTGGTTTTATCTTTAAGTGTGGTCCACGTTCAGTTTTTGAAATCACCCACTAACAAACTATCCCAATATTTTAGCAACGTACACTTTGGCAAAACAAACTTGAACGTTGGCTCAGATTTGAGGAGATTTTGTAGGTGCACAACTGAAACCTTTGATGGCAAGGATTCTATATATAGCAGTGTGCCTTCCTCCTTTTGGGTCCCCAATACTTACTCTCCATACTTACTCCTGGGGAGTGGTGGTCATGATTCATGATGCATGCATTGGCTGTGACATTGTTGTATTGAGATTATGCATCTGTAATTGATATTGTGTTGTGCTTATATTGTTATGTGCTTGAGATATCTGTTGGCCAATAGATAAATATCGGCGTTGAGGAGCTCCGCCGTGTATTCTGGGCGTTGAGGAGCTCCGCCCTGTGGCATTGAGGAGCTCTGCCACACCATGACAGGTCTGACATTGAGGAGCTCCGTCAGTGGCGTTGAGGAGCTCCGCCAGGCATTGAGGAGCTCTGCCACCTGTCATGTGATTGAGATTATGATGTTGATTTGATATGATGAGGCCAGTGGGGCCATGTAGGATACATATGTCTGTGTATGTGCTGTGAATCTGTGGGCCAGGGTGGGAATGATTTCCCGAGGACCCTGAGCTTACTGAG